>BSBK01003321.1:7500-330932 GCA_027943335.1 Chamaecyparis obtusa | reverse complement strand
TCCAGTCTCAAAAAAACTTCAGATATGTTGGATATTTGTTTTCTTGTGCATTCTACTCAACCAATAAAACATTCTAGCATTCTTGAATTGTCTGTGCAATTATTTGACCATATTAGATGTTGTGTTATATGAATTTATCTCTCGATTAAATTTTCATAAAAGGTATCAAAACAATATTGGACAAACTCTGTTGAGTGTAACTTATTATCACTTATATAGAAATGATACTCTCTCAATATTTTTTGATCCTCTTCTGTACTATCGGGTGCATGTCTATAGAAAATATGAACACAAATTGTTACTTGCACTGAATTATAATATTGTGGTTAGATCTCATCCTTGTGGTGCAAGCGTGTAGTTTTCTGCAAAGTCAACAACTGACAGTATACTACCAATTGGAAATGTATTCTTGCATATTCGAAATTGTCCATCAAGCCATCTAGAATTGTGAGAGTGTTTTCACATATTTAGGTATGACCTTACTCTTGAATTCATTCATAAATGCATTAACACTAAGTTTCTCAGTTATTAGGTCGCACATTTTCCAACTTTTCCATTCTTCAATGGATACTCACTAGTTTTAAATCTTTTTACATCAACTAATTTTTGTCCAAATCAAATGAATTATTCTCGTACAAACATTCATCTAATAATTTAAGACTGCCAATAAATCACATACACCAGAAATACATGCATTGAAAAAAATAAAATTGCTCATTAGGTGGGTTACAAAAATAAATTTGATATAAACTCTTTTACAGTTTCAGGTGGTATTATTTATACCACATTCCTGCAACATTTCATTAGTATGCATAGTAGAATGTATAGATCGAAAAACATCATAATGATAACGAATTGAACATGAGTTTTGCAACAACAGGTGATTCTTTCTTTGTTAATCCTTACATACCATGGTTTACATTTTTCAAAAGATCTTTGACTAATACTAATAGTTAACACCTTATCATCGAAATTTTTTTTTATACAATTCTGTTTGAGTCATATCTAAAAGGTGTTTTAGATGTGGATCATGAACTTTTGAACCGACTCTTAATTTAAGAACATCTCTTGAATTAGGGGGATACACTTGTATTATCATGCCAAAAATTTTCAATCAAAGTTTTGACTTCACTAGTAAGTTCATGTCAGACCTTGGGAGTCTACCACTGAAGGTCCATAAAATGGTTTGCCGGATCCACTCCTCAAAGTTAACTCTTCTCTTTACAGTTCTTGCTAAAGTTTTACGATTGATATTAAGATATGCACTTATGTTTGAAATCATTCTTTTATCGGTAGTAGTTTTGTTTACTAAAGCTATTGTTATTGCTCGCCTGCCGCATTATTATCTTTAGAATGACTTTTCTTTCCAATTGTGTCAAAGGCACTAGCAACAATTGATACAACTTGTTTTAGAGAATCATTATTCTTCTTACTTTTCACATAAATGCCTAACCTCTTCATTACTTTTTGCATTTTAGACATTTTAATTAATTGTAACATTAATTGACATTGAAACCCAAATTTTTTATTATAAAAAAATTGTCTAAACAATCTATTTGCGTGTGTCCTAATCTGTTTCAATGAAACCAAACCATGCAGATTATCTAACACATCAGTTTTTAATTGAAAATTGTTCATTTATTTCATTATCATTTAAATGAGTTTCTTTTTTATCGGTGTTTCTATGTCTACATTTTCATTGGTGATTTCAATCTAAATTGGTGTTCATTTTCAGTTACAATTGGGGTTTCACTTTTAGTTCCTCTATCATTATGATTAACATTACTAATTTCTAAAATTAAACGTGTTAATCTATTTTCAGGAATAAAATTTAAATCATTTTTATTGTAACCCGCTTCTAGAAAAGCATAAAGATCTTTATCAAAATAAGTTTATAACTGTTGGATTTGAAGACATACCCGTATCCAATACTATATTAGAAGAATGCCACTTGATTTTCCTTCTTCAACCTCTACATCCATTATGATGTCTTCATTATGCCCCTCTTCTAAAACAATTGTTGAACTCAATGCTCCAACATTATTTGTATTTTGAAGTCTCTCTCTCTTTCTCGTTGTCTTTTTGCCTCCTCTCTATTTTTGTGCAATCTCTTCGGGTGTCAGAACCTTCATTGACCTCTTTCTACGTCGATTTGATCCCATATTTGCAACAAATTTCTAATTCAAACAATCAATTTCTGAATGTCAGATCCAATGTAAGACAAAAAAAAAGGAATGATGGCAAAAAATATTCTGTTTGTCTGCTGCAAATCGATGGAATATCACGTGAAAAGTCGCCAATGATGAAATTAGGCCACAGTCCAGGTTTTTCTGCTACAACAAATATTTAAGAAATAGGTGCCGTTCTTAATTTTACAAAATAGGTGCCCATTTTTTACATGTAATAATAGGCGCCCATTTTGTAAATTAAGAATGGGCGCCCGTTATAGATTTACAAAACCAGCGCCCATTTTTTAAATTTAAATATCAAGCGCCCGATTTGTAAATCTATAGGCGGGAACCTTACCTCCTGCCTTGGGTTTTGGTTCAGGGACAGGCTTGGTGGAACCAAGCCTGTGCTTCAACCTGCAAAAAATGGCTAAGGAAAATAATAAAAAAAATTCCGCCTTGTCATAATTTTTACGATGACTTCTCAAGTGAATTTTTTTATAAAATGAAAACCCATTTTAGCTCTTATTGTGCAGATTATAAAAATATAAATTTTATAGTGATATGATAAAATTTAATATTTATACAATATTTATTAAGCCAAAGTGGTACCTAAGCTTGAAATCCCAAGGTTAACTAAAATTTAATAACATTTTTAAGTTTGGTTTTTCAAAAATGAGTTATATGTGACCAAACTAGATTGAATTATTTTTTATTTTAAAAAAAAAATTCAAAAAAGGTGAAGTTATCATCAAATTATGGTGTCGGTACACAAAGGTTTCAAAAATATACTTTATAGTCAATAAAAATTAATAAAAAAAATATATTCAATAAAAAATTAAGAAAAAATATCCTGACCAATCTTCAATGTTTTAGGTACCTTTTCCAAAAGGATTCCCCAAAATACATTCATTTGCTTCAAAAAAGGGTGTCTATACACGCATAAGGTGTGGTCCTGAAATAGGCATTTTGAAAAAGTGGTTTTTAGTTATGCATGCTAAAATTCAATTTATACCATGTGGGTATTAAAAAAATTACATATTTGAAAACTAGATTCCGAGCACTAAATTTGGTATTATTGAAGTTTTTCAAGATTCAATCTTTAAGTGCTTCAAATCTGGACATCAATTGACATAAATTTTAGAAAACAAGAAAAACACTTCCACTTTTTGGCCAAAAGTGGGACTCAACTTCTTGCAGCCACCCAGTTGTCCAAGCTAACTAACATTTCCTCTTAGCAAGGAAGTTTTTCTAAATGACACCCAACTTATCTCTGTAGAAGATGAATTTAACCTTCTCAATGCCTTTTTCAGAATATCTACTACCTGCTCCTCTGTAGGTATGCATTGTAGCTAAATAATCCCTTGTTGTACACAATCTCTGATCAATTTGCACACACGAGTCTCCTTTTTGTGTGTTACAAAGACTTTTGGTTTCTCTATGTATACCTCCTCCTTCAACTCACCATTAAAAAATGCTATCTTGTCATCTATTTGACGGATTTGTCATCTCATTTGTGCTGCAAATGAGATCATAACTCGTATAGAAGTATACCTAGCCACAGGAGAAAATATCTCATCATAGTCTATTCCCTCCTTCTGAGAGAATATCTTTGTCATGAACGTTGTCATTTATTTCTTGATGATACCATTTGCACCATGCTTGATCTTTTAGATCTAACATGATCCAACCACTGCCCAATTTGTTGGTCTAGGAACCACATCCCACACATTGTTCTACATTATTGAGGTATACTCCTCAACCATCACATTTTTCCACACCTAATGTTGTGCAACCTCATGATAACTCGAAGGCTCACTATCTACCAATAGGCTAAATAAAGCTACATATTCATTGAAATTGATTGGTTGTCTCCATTGTCTAGTACTCGTCCTAGGAGCTCCCACAAACTCTTGAGTATCCCTTTGTGTTTGTTGAACCTCACGGTTCCTGCTGGAAATTGTAGAGGATGAAATATCAACCTCTATATCTTCCTGATGCATTTTTTGTTGCACCAGTTGCTCCTCACTCTATGAACTCTCACCACCTGAGCCTATTCTTGTACTAGGAACTGTACTCGAGCTTGGTTTCCCTTGATGTAGTTGAGCTACCCTTGTAGCTTCTATCGGCTTCTCACTCTGATGTTCTACTGGAGAATCTCTTGACCTCTTGAATGCCTTATCCTCCATGAACTTAACATCATGTCTGATTATAATCCTCCTAGTCCCTAGAATAAATATATGATATGCCTTTAAGGTTTCACTCTACCCAACAAAGTACCCCCTCTCTATAGTTTGATCTAACTTTGTACGTATATCACCTTGACTATGACAATATGCCAAACTTCAAATATTTTGAAATGACTGATATATGGCTTCTTGCTTATGAAAGCTTCTTCTTGTGTCATCTTCCCTAGTACCTTATGTGGAACCCTGTTGTCTATGTATACTATCGTACTATATGCCTCTACACATAAATAGTATGGCATATCTTGTTAGAAGTAGCAATTGTTGTTGCACCAAATGATCAACCTATTAATACTTGATACAACCACTAGACTTATAGAAGACACAGGAGGTGGTTAAGCCATGTCATGAATCCCAAGGGTGCGTTGACTATTTTGCCAACAATCTCCCCTTTAGCACTACCCAAGGGGATTCGAACCTGTGACCAAGATCTAATACCACTTGTTAGAAGTAAAAGTTGTTGTTGCACCAAAAGATTGACCTGTTAATTCTCAATACAACCACTAGACTTATAGAAGACAAAGGAGGCGGTTAAGCCATGTCATGAATCCAGAGGAGAGCACTGATCATTTTGCTAACATATCCTGATCATGTAGCATAGCCCTTGATGCCTCTGATATAGAATGATTCTTCCTCTCAACAACTCCATTATGTTGTGGATTGTAAGGAATAATCCATTCTCTCCCAATTCCTTCCCTGCTATAGAACTCCTAGAATTCATTTCCTTTGTACTCACCTACATTATTTGATCGAAGAACCTTTATCTTCCTTCCTATTGAGCTCTCCACAAGAGCCTTGAACTCTTGGAAGTGACTGAAAACCTCATCCTTGGTCTTCAAAAAATATATCCAAGTCTTGTTAGAGAAATCATCAATAAAAGTAACATAGTACTGATATTCTCTAAGAGACTTATTTGAACTAGGTCCACCTACATCTAAATGTAATAGATTAAGAACACCTTCAAATCTGGTGTCACTCCTTGGAAAAGATGTTTTCACAAACTTCCCCAACACACATCCCTTACATACATCATCATGCTCTATGCTCACCTCTAGAAAAGGAATTTAAGTTCTCCATGATGTATATGGACCATCCTGCTATGCCATAGCTCTCCAAGATCTCTAGGACTAATGTTTATCATGAGTGGCTTAGGAGTGTCAAACTGCAATCTATAAAGGTGAACACTCCTTACTCTAATACATATAAGTGATTTCCTATCCTTGTGCTTGATCAACACCTGTTTCCTTCTAAAAAGTACATTATACCCTTTCTCCTAAAGAATAGACACAGAAATCAAATTCATACCTAAGCCTGGCACATGCAACACATTGCGAAGGGGAATAATCATTTCATTCTCCCTCTAAAATTGAACAGTCCCTTTCCCAACTAAGTTGAGCTTGGACAAGTTCCCCAAAGAAATCTGGATACTAGTGTCCTCCTCCTTGTAACTGGAGAAGAACTCTCTAACTCATGTCATATAAAATGATGCCCCACTGTCTATATACCAAACACTCTGTGAGGTTGAGCTAACCATACAAGCTATGAGTGCGAAATCATGCTCCTATCTACTAGAGAGCTCATCTACACTTGTTGAAGCTGCCATCTACTTCTTGCCCTTATTTTCATTCTTCTTCCTTTTCGGACAATCACTGACATAGTGGCCAAACTTGTGACAAACAAAGTACTTAATTTTAGATAGGTCCTTCTTCTTCTTCTTCTCACTTTGTGATTTTGATCCTTTGCTAGATAGGCCTTCTTTGCTTTCCTCTTTCCTACTAGTGCATGTTTTTCCCGTTCCACCTCATTTTTTTGACTCTTTTTGTTGGCCCCATTGACAAGACTTAGTCTAAACTCCTCCTGAGTGAAACCACTCCACAGTCAATCCCAACTCCGTAAGGTGTCTCATCCATTGACAACTTGAACAAAGACATCCCAATCCTTGGTAAACCCATTTAGGGCTATTCTAACTAGCTCATCATCATTGGGGCTATCTCCAATAGCTGCTAACTCATCCTTGACAAGTCTATGCCTGGTGAGGTAGCTTATGAAGTCTTCTCCCTTTTTCATCTGGGTATTCTTGAACTTTTCTCTAAGAATCAGTTTTCAGTTGGTGGTAGCATCCTAGTATAGATTCAGAATGGCATCCCACATCTTCTTCATAGTATCTAACTCCATGATATGTGGAACAATATAGTCCTGGACACCATAAAGGATTATCCTCCTCACATTGGAATCATCCTTCTTGTATATTTCAAGTCATGTTGGATCTATAGGTACAACTACAATACTAGTCACATATTCCTTGATACCATTCTCTTTCAGTAATAAAGAAATTTTGGCTTTCTAGACACCGAAATTAGAGGCTCCATCCAATCTATCTTGATCTCTCAAACCAACTAAGGCCATGTCAAAGAAATAAAATAAATAATAACTTGAAAGAGGTCAATTTCCTTTCCTTTTCTTAGGGTAAACCTTTTCTACCCTAAACACAATTTTGATGCCATGTGAAAATTCTATTGTAGACACAAATTATTAATCTCCTATCTTAAAAAGATTGTTTAACTATCAAAAATTAAATTACTTCTAATATTGCAAAATAACACAACTATAACTTCACCAAATAAAAAATATGGAAAGAAATATGCAACACAATGACATGATATTTTCAGAAAATTATCCCTGGAAAAACTTTGGAGGGAAAACCGGTACTATAGATGAGAAATATATTAATCTTTAGCAAATTAAGAGATACAAAAAATTTCTTGCCTCTTACTGGCAAAGCTCCAACAACCTCTCAATTTGTCGTGTTGATATTCCCCCACTACTATCTCCCAATGCTATCACTCCACCCTTTCTAACAATGCAAGACTATTTTCTATCACTACAAATTCATTTTCTATCACTACAAATTCATTATCTATCACTGCAAATGCTTTGTCAACTTGTGTTTTTTGTTTGTGTTTGTTGTATTTTCCAAATGCCCCTAGACCCCCTTTTATACTACCCTCGTTGGAGAACCAACGACCAAGATCAATTCTTAATAAATGACTGAGATAAATAAACAACCTAACAACCAATAAAAAATAGGTTGTAAGGTGTCACCTAGGGGAATCAAACAATTCATTAAATAATTATATCTACACTAACTTCTAGGAAAACAATTATTTAATATTGTTTAGAAAGTGGACAAATAGCTGTCCAAGATAACTAACTAACAAAAGATAGACCGATTAAGGAGTGTGAAATGATGCCATTGGAAAATATGAAAGAAAACAAAATTAGGTGCAAATAATAGAATATACAAACACAAACAACACACAAATTTACAATGGTCTGGATTTTGGCCTATGCCCACTCTTGAAATAGGGGAAATACTTTTATTGATCAAAGATACATGTTTTAATGTGTTATAAAATAGCAGATAATAATGTATATATAACTCTCCAATCACCCATAGAAGAAGCTAAAATGACATCAAGGATTGGAGGGAAAGATAACAAAGTCTATTGAGCTTCATACCCCAAAACATCTCCCACTTGAAGACCAAATACTGTTACATAACAAAGACATTCCCCTACTCTGATCCATGTTGGCAAATGCTAGCAATGCCGAGAGAATCTTGACAAAACTCAAACTTCTATCATGTAACAACCTTTGTGAGAGCATCAACTGGGTTCACCTTGGTGTCAATCTTGACAACTTGAAGCTTTCCTTCTTCAACCACATGCCGAATATAGTGATAATGTAAGTCGATATGCTTAGAACGACCCTGAGATGTATGATGTTTGGTCATAAGTATTGCACTATTGATGTCACAAAACATAGTATAATCTAATTACTTCAGTCCCAATTCTTTGAACAAAAGTTGTAACCATACCATATCCTTTTCCCCTCGACGAGAGTCATATATTCAAACTCTACAGATGATTGTGCAACTATATGTTGTAATTTATAATGCCAACTAATAGTTCCTCCATTGAATGTAAAAGTATAACTAGATGTAGATATTCGTTTGTCCAAATCACCTCTGAGTTTTGAATCGACAAAAACCTTAGAAATGTGTCTTATCTTTTCCATAACACAAAGAAAAATCAAAATTACCTTTAATGTATGTTAGAATCCATTTAACAGCCTCCCAATGAGGTTTACCATGATTACTCATAAACCTTCTTACTACTCCCACTACATGAGAAATATCCAGGCAAGTAGAAATCATAGCATACATAATATTCCCAACCATAGATGTATAAAGAACGTCTTTCATAAATTCTTGATCATCTTGTGTTTTATGACACATTTTAGTTGACAACCAAAAATGAGAAGCTAACAGAATACTGACTGTCTTAGCTTCTAACATACCAAATCTATCCAATACATTTTCAATGTATTGTTTTTGAGATAACTAGATTTTCCTCTTGTGTCTATCTCGTAAAATGGTCATCCCAAGTATTCTCTTGGCTTCCCCTAAATACTTCGTGGATATTCTATTGGCTAGTTGTTTCTTTAGTTCACAAACAATCCTTATGCTAGTGCAAGTCACTAACATATCATACACATAAAGCAGAAGTATAAAAAATTCACCATCAGGAAATTGTTTATAATAGACACATAGATCATATTCTAAACATACAAACCTGCGCTCAATCATAAACTGATCAAATTTGAGATACCATTATATTAGAGCTTGCTTGAGCCCATGCAAGCTCCACTTCAATCTACAATAGAAATGTTCCTTTTCCCTTTTTGAAAAATCCTTTAGAATGCTCCATATATAGATCTTCATCAACATCCCCATATAGAAAATCCTTTTTAACATCTAGTTGTTCAAGCTCAAGATCCCAAGCTGCAACTAATCCTAAAACTGCTCGAATTGTAGTCATCTTTACTACCGGAGAAAAGATTTCATCAAAGTTGATACCTTGCTTCTTAGCATACCCCTTGACAACTAATCTGGCACGAAATCAATTTTTTTCCTCCGTCTTCTTCCTTTAGTTTATAAACCCACTTGTTTTGTAATGGTTTTCTATTTGGCGGAAGAGTGACCACATCGCATGTTTGGTTCTTGACTAAGGAATCCGTTTCTTCATGCATTGAAGCCTTCCATTGATCACAATTTGTATCCTTGATTGCAGCTTTGCAGTTTTCTAGCTTGGAGTATTCAGAAACCAAAAATGATGGCTTTTCTTCTTTAGCAAACAAAAGCTCATAATCAGAAAACATGGCAGGGAGCCTTCTCTGCCTTGTAGACCTCCTAAATTGAGGTTGTGAATTCAATGTTTTGTCTTTGACATTAGAAATGGAGTCAGGTAAGGTAGGAATTAGTTCGAATGAAGAACCAGTAACTTCGGACTTCAAAGCTCCTGTGGTTCTTCCATTCATATTTTGAAGACCCCTATCACTGTTAACTCCATAATGATTACTTTCATTCCATCGTGGAAGCTTACGGTGTGCATATTATTTGTAAGAGAAACTTCACATACAACATCAACATGTAAACAATCAAAGTTGTGGGAAGACTACTAAATTGGTTGTGCTTCCTCCATATTGTTAAAAACTTGCATACGCTTTGACCCGCAATGAACATCATTTACCACCGTTGAATTTGGACGTTTGTGAGCAATTTTTTTGAGCATATCCATACACCTGATGTCACCTATGCTACGCATATACCCTGTTCTATTGTCAATACCTTCTTGCAATGGAGCACCCAGGTTACTTGTTCTTTCTGCAAAGCAAGACACCACGCAAGCTGGTTGGGATTGAACTTGATCACCCGCAGTTTCTCTGAGAAATGTCATCAATTATGGATCATCGTGAGAAGGTAGTGAATTATGTTTGGTGGTTTGATTTCCCAACACACGTCATACCAGTAGCCCGTGTTTGATACTTCTTACCCATGTAAGCCCATGGCTATTTGTGGTGTGATAGCTTGTTGAGCATTATTCTGTGCGTGTCAGATTTTTCATCAATATTTCTGATTATATTTTGTGATCTATCATCAGGATGCAAATGAATTTCACAAACTAAAAAATGTAAATTGTAGAATAATTTGCATCTTGATGATATATTGATATGAAGTGTGATCTTCAAAAATGTTGACTAAAAACTATAACGCAATTGTGTCGAGAAGTATTATCAAATCTAAATCAGTACACTTTAAAATAATCCCATATCATACATTAATGACATCATCTTTTTCATTTGTGAATATCTCTTTAAGACGGAAAAAAATATTCCTTAAATTGTATACATAAACACCCCTCACTATAGAGCAACAAGAATGCACCCATGCATGCCATATTTCTTTTAGAAGTCCATTATATTTAGACATTATCATTACATCTTCTTTTTCATTTGTGAATATCTCTTTATGACGGGAAGAATTCTTCTATACATTATATAGATAAACACCCCTCACTATGGAGCAACCAGAATGCACCAATGCATACCATATTTCTTTTAGTAGTCCATTATATTTACACATTGTGATAGTGCATTCTGATTGCACGATAAACGACACCATACATAACTAGTTCATAAACTCTCATTATACATAACTAGTTCATAAACTCTCATTCTCGGGTTGTCTTTGACTGAGAGTATCGAATAGAAATTTTCAATGCTGATTTAAATGATGGCGGTAAGGGACGCCCATTTCCACAACTTCGGATGCTTCCTGTGGCCTCAGATTTCCCTTTTTCAAAAATATCTCTGTCCCTTGTGATCTACGAAATTGCATGCAATACGGGAGTTCAAGAAATAAAAGATAAATGATGTATGCAATTTAAATATGTTTGCACGCATCTCGATGAAGACGAACCGTAGATCGTTTAGTCTTTGTGGTAGCTGAGACCGTTATTTCCGAGTCGACGTGTGTGATACCAATATGACTGGTGGGTGGAAGTCAAGAGTCTTTTGGAAATACATGAGAACAAGATTGACTTAAACAAATAAAAATTAATGTCACTTACATATCGACGAAGTCAAGTCAGTGAACTGAGGGATGACGACGAGGTGAAGTGCCTATTCTTGGAGTCGTAGCTCACAAGCCAAGTGAATAACATGCACGACTCTTTCCCATCTTCCTCTCTATACGGTGTACGGCAAACTATCAAGTATTAATCGCCTTCAATGGAGCAGAGGATGCCAACCCCACCTCTTCTGAAAATATCAGCTTTTATTTAATTAGGGAAGAGTACTAAATACATTCTAACAATCATATATTATAGTATATATGACTCTTTAATTACTAATTTTAAAAGAGTTATAAAAATGATAACTTATGTACTAATAGTCAATTATTTTCTAGCTTATTTGGCTGGTAATTGGCCCATCTGTATACTATTATTAGAACATTGATGTATGACTATTGTAACATTTGTTCACAAATATTGACAATTTTGAGTGAATGGTTGTTATTTTATGTTCTTTGTTTTGATAACTTTATTCGTTAGATTAGTTTTTAGCATATTATGTCTTTTGTGGTTGGCTTTTCATTTCATACTATTTTATTTTGTTTTCCTCATCTACGAGATGTATGCATTCTATTGAATTAACATGGTCTAATTCTTTAAAAAGAGTATTTTCCTATTGTATCTTATTATATACATTTACTCAAATTAATGTCACAAGCAAAATATTTGTGAATATTATGTTAGGAAAATCTCTAGTAAGATACATGTGATTTATATTTTTAATAACTAATTTTTTTACTATACATTGAACTTGATATCACACATATCCTAGTTGGTTGATTTGTTCTTCAACGGGTGGTAATGATGCTAAATGAATGCAACATTAATTAAAAATATATTTATTTATCAACATTTCCATTACTATCTCCTTCTATTTAATATTAGGGTTTCAACTTACAATTTTTACATATTTGAAATATTTTAAGAAACTTTGTCCTTATTTTTTAATATTTAGTTTGTTTTAATCTTATTTATTCCTAAATTATTTAAGAATGTTCAAAGATTCTCTTAGAACAAGTATTCCAAAATTTTCATACAACTTGTATAATTAGGTTATGAATAATATAATAAAATCTTGATTATTTATGATTGTTACTTTTTCATAAATATTTATAGATATTATTAATAATTTAATAAAATCAAAAAGATTGTTGGGAGTCTAGACATGATTTCTATTCTTAGCTATTTTCCTGGTCATAACATATTTTATTTAAGTTGGTGTTTGATAGAGAACATATAGGTATGATTTAGTTTACATAGCAATGCAAAATTTCTTATTTGTTTCTTGAATTTATGTTTCACTTCTTAAAGTAAGATTTTTTTTAGAAAGCATCTAGCTAAAGAGTAAGACTACAAAAGACTCTAAACAATTTTCCTTAAAATTTATTTAAGTTGATAGATCGACCCTATTAATAGGTTGCTACTAATTTGTTGTTGTCTTATTGTCTTTATATTACATGTTCCTCGATGCTACTCCATATCAATCTTTTGAGTCAATATAATTCTCTTAAATGAAAATGAAACCCTCTCAAAAAAATTATGCATAATTGAAATAAAATTTATTTATCATTTTAATTCTTTTTAATAAATTTAAAGTATAAATCACACATACATTAATGAAAAATCAAATCAATGTGAATGAAACTTTGAATGTGTCTTCAAATGCACTACTCTCTTTATCTCCAATGCATCCTCTTGTCCGTGGTTTGGTTTGTTAATCCTACCAATAAAGGAAACAAATTGAACACATAAAAATAATTTTTCATGTAGAAATTTTTTGTAGCAAAAACATTAATAAGGAGCTAGAAATGTTGCGCTTATAAGGACAATGTTCCGTTACGCAGCCGACAATAACTATCATTGAGCTGAACTCTCGTCATAAATAGAGGTTTGAAAGATTTCTCAATAAAATCTAATATTCTCACACAACAGTGACTACACAAAAGTTGTGTACTCAGACAAAAGATTACACTTAGATCTTACTACCTAGGGCTGGGAACATCACTAATATTAGAAGAGGCGACGGTATGTGAAATAGAATAATTTGGCATGTTACTAATATTAGAGGCCACGGTATTTGAAGCAAAATTAATGTTATTGCCAAATGCAAGCTTGACAGCTTCTTCCAATTCCTTCACCACTACACTCATTTTGGATCTATTCGTTGACTCCTTTTCCACACACATGTTTTCCATGCCTGCTACTTTTCGAGGTGATTCTACGTCATATCGGCTACCCAATGAAGGATCCATTACCTCATCTAGCTTCCCACATGAAAGAAGATTGTGTGCCTGAGGTCATGATTTTTTTTAGCATGGTGTTAGTGGAAATAATGTAAATTGATTGAAAATATTGAATTGGGCTATGATTAGATGGATTACTGATTCTACTATTCCGTTCTTAGGTGATACTCCAGAAATAATTTCCAACCAAACCACTCCAAAACTATAGACATCGCTCTTCTTATTTAATGATGATGCAAAATATCTGCATTAACAACTATATTTTAATTTACTAATTTATTACACTAGATTTTAATTAGGTGAAAAATATATTTAAGTGTACTAAAGCTAGGCATATTTAAGGAAAAAGAAATGATATGGTGTTATGTGAAATACTCAGGATCAAGATAACCCAGGGTTCCTTTCACTTGAGTAAATGTATAGCCATTTGAACTCTCTACTAGTTTTGATAGACCAAAATCAGCTAGCTTGGCAGACATTCTGATATCCAACAATATGTTGCTACATTTTTATGTTGAAGGTGTTTCTTATATGCAAGACGATTGAAACTTCCCACACCGTTGATATTTTTCCATTTTTTCCAATTTATTTATTCTACACTGCAAACAATAATTATTGTCGGTGTATTAAAAGCTTAAGGGAATGGTTGCTGTACTATCTTAACCTGTGGTCAGATCCGGGGTTAGCTCTACAGTTTACCAGACACGCAAAGTACTTCTTTGGACATGCAAAGTACTTCCTTGGTAACTGGTGATGTCATTTCAACATTTATTAGTACTTCCAGCAAAAAGGAGAGGGAAGGGATACAAAGAGTCAGGAATTGAGTAGGATCAATGTGAATACCGAATCTCTAAAGCAATCGAAAGACTTAAGGAAAGATGGTAAAACTCTCTGTATTTTAAAATAGATACAGAGAGTCAAGAATCGAGCAGGATCAATGTGAATCCCAATTCTCCAAAGCAACTGAAAGACTTAAGGAAAGATGGTAAAACTCTCTGTATTTTAAGACTACAACCATGCTTGGATTGTTGGAACTAAGAGCCAAGGCTCCTTATAGTGCCCTATTAAAGCATAGGCCTAAACGTTCACATATCCTGCTATAGCCAGTGAATCGAAAATATTCTTCCCAATAGAAAAACAACACAAAAAAGATGGTGGTGTATTTTTAAATGTGAAATTCAAATTAGAACTTTTAATAAGATCTCTATGTAACATTTGAACTTAATTGAAAAATGCAAACATACATGTAGGTGGAGAAGCAACAGGAATCCATGCAATTGTTCACAAACAAGAAGCATACAAATTACAATTTCTTCTTTGAAATTGAATGAGACAATGACTTTCAAGAAACATAGAAGTTAATTTACCATTGCATTGACTGAGAGGTAGTGTGGCAACATTGTAGGAACCTGGCAATGCCAAAGTTCTTGTTTGGTTAATGGGAATGCCCATAGGATTCGAGGTACTGAACAGCTGGAACAGACACATTACGCTTCCCTACACTAGGGAAGATAAGGCAGTGCAACAGCCTTGTGGAAGAGATGAGCTCCAAATATTACTTGTGATATTTCCCATGCATGGAGAAAGTGTTGCTAGAGAAGTTGCACACCCTGAACTCTGAGCCACCACACTACCAAAATTTGCAGCACCTGCTATTTAGACCACCATAGTTAATATAACTAAAAGTAGTCATCGAGGACATTCCATTAGTCCTGCCATTGAAAAGATAATAAGCTCTTGAAGATTTGTGAATTGCTTCACAGACTATGAAATCAGGGATTCTATGACAGATTTGTGAGATTATTCAAATGGAAGATTAAGATTTTATAGAGTGGAACAATGAATGAATAGAGATTGTTGAACTGGAATTGAAAGTTGATCATAGAAAAGAAAATGTTTAGAAGTGATCTATCATCTCCATATTCATCATCTGTTGAATAGATCAATGAAAAAAATACAATAAAAGGAGAATGAAAGATGCAAAGAAAGAAGGACTTCTATGTTTTTGAAAAGGAAAGCAGCATAAGGGTGCTGGCCTGAAGAAAAGAGGACTAGTAGCACATTAACAACATGTTAATGTGACCAGTCAGAAGCAGTAACAAATTATAGTATCAGCAGTTCTAAATCTGCACCTATCAAAAACAAAAGTCTCCTTACTAATCATACAAATTAAACCAGAGTGTCTAGTGCTAGGAGTGTTATGTAAAGTATCAATTAAAGTATCATTAAAAATCCACATAGGGCTAACTAGAGAGCAATGAAAACTAATAAAAACCCCATTAACAAAACAGGGGAGCCTAGGGCTAAGCCCTTTCAAAATTGATCACCACATAGGAAACTGAACTAGTTTTTTCCGCCCAACTGCTTAGACAGCACTGTAGTCACCCATTCTTCCTGTAAAAATAGGAGGAGGTCCTTGTTGTCCTTATTCGCTTCTAGAGTGCCACCCTCCAGCTTATCCTGCAAATGACAAAGAGTAGTCACCGAAGTGTGCATAATTTTCAAGCTGAATGTTTTGGTTAGCCTTCATTGGTCAATCAGATCCTGCATATTACTCTTGATCTCAACAATCTCTTTGTCCACCTTCTCAAACCTCCTCTTAAATGTCCCTTTGAGATTGTTTTTATCCTCCAGGGCTTGAGTATTGTGAACAGGGGTATGGTGCTTCTTTAGAGGATTGTGGGCAGGGCTTGGGGCGAGGTAGAGATGATGGGGGCTTCCATGGTAGGTTTGGGTTCAAGAACAGAGAAATGAGGAGGGCTCATATGGTCTTCTAAGGAATCATTCATGGACTCGATGGATTGGTAGTCCTTGTCGGACATGGAAAGCTCTTTGGTCACCATTTCCAGTAGTTTAGTTTTGCATTGTTCTTTGGCCAGTCTGTTAGATCTCCTTCTCCCCAACCCACTCAAATCCACCTCCAAGCTGACCTGGCTATCCATTAATTTTCTTTTTTTGGCTCTACAGTCTATCTTTAGGGTGCTATCCACCTCCTTTCTATCTTTAATATCCTCAGACTTGGAAACATAAGACACATCCTGGGTATCCTTCTTGATGAATAGATATTTGACACATTTCTTCTGATTCTTAACCTCTTTTGTACTAGGAATAGCCTCCTGGGTAATACGAACAGACTAAGAGGAGGACTGGGTGGGGTTTTCATTTTTTGCTGGGGAATCCTCCTGAGTAATTTCCTCGATAGCTAGGGGGGGCTGAGAGGCTGGGCAAATGGCTTTGTGGAACTGGTAAAGGCAGAGAAGGAGGCCTTGGTGAAGGATAGGAATTTTCTTATCAGGGTTCTCCTTGATATCAAGGATATTACTTTCAATGGAATTAAGCAGAAAGAATGGGATGGATATTAAATCCTTGTTTCTCACATGGTTTAGGAACAGAAGATGGTAATAGTAAAAGATAGTGAACTTACCTTCTAGGGTGAAGTATTTCATAATAATGAGGCAGATTTTCAGCCAGAAGTCTGGCAACACCTCCCTATTGAAACCCCCTTGCTTCTTCACCAGCATCTACTCATCCTTGAATAGCTAGTTGAGGATAGTAGGGTTCGGAGTTCGACAGGTTTTCTTGTATTTTCTCCCCTTCATAGATAGCCCAATCACCTTAGCTATCACCTGCTCGTTCAACTGAAAGTGAATGCTGCTAATAGAGACATTTCTGTTATTCCAAGATGACACAAACTATTTGGATATTCAGTTGTCATGCCCACATTTCATTCTCTCCATGAAGCCCCAAATGCCGCTCTCCTTGTAGCACTTCTATGTTGAATATCCAACTAAAACCACATTTTGGCCCTGTTCCACCCTTTCTCGAGCTTGTTCTTCAAGCATTCTGATACCAAGGGGCAATTTGCATACATAATCTTGAGCCTTCCTTCCACTCCAATGAATCTCCTCTAGATATAGGCAAGCCCTAACAAGATTGCTAGAATCATATGAATAAAAATGTTGGAACTAAAAACCACTTTGTCACCACACAAGTTGATGTTGTACAATCCACTCTAAGCATCTAGCTCTCCTTCGCATGCAACCCAAATCATTCTCTTCTCAACAATTGTTTGTATGCCATGTTTTTGACTGCAATCCCTAGGCTTAGAGTCTGTTTTGGTGACACCTATAGCTACTATGGAAGCCTCCTTTGAAACTGTGCATGCCTCTGAAAGTGTATTCTCTCCCATTGAGAACTGAGAATACTCCTTTCATATGACCAGTAAACCCTAATCAACAAGTGCCAAGAAGTTTGACTCAATCAATGCACCCTCGATTTGAGTAATGTTTACACCATCCACTATAGAGCATGTCTTCTCTTGCATTGCGGTTTGTGTTTTTTTCCTGACGATTTGTCCTCAACAACTTCTATCCAATCAAATTACTAATAAACATTTCTCAAATATTTCAAGTTTAAAAAACAGGCACCTTTCTTTGATATAACATAGCATATTATAGAAACTAACAAAAAAATTGATTGCTAATTGGATCATATTGTCAAGGATTAATTACCCGTTACTGGGGAAGCCCTCGATAATATATTTTGGTTAAATTATAGATTGATAATGTATTATAATTTAATTATTATACTTATTTTCTGAAATATATTACATTCTTTCTTTAAAATATAGATAATGTATTATAATTTTATTATTATTTTTGTAAAAAATATATTATATGTACTTTTAGATTATAGATTTATGTGACTTATATTTATTAATTAATTTAATAAAATCAAATATTATATATTGATATATTATCATTTGTGTTAATTCAACTATATTAATTTAATGGATCATGAGTATTATCATAAACATTCTTAAAAATACTTTAAATAATTCATTTAAAAATTTATAATTAATAATTATATTTTATTAATATAGTTATTATAATACAAATTTATTTAAATATTAATTAGATGATATTCAATGAGTTATTATTTTATTTAAATGAATCTGATTAGAGTTCATTGTTAGGGTTTTGATTAAGTTTTCTTTAGGGTTTGCATTTATCATTGTTACGGTTTACATTATCATGAAGCACTAAAATTTGATGATACAAAATATGACGAACAAACACTAAACTAAATAAACAATTAAAAATATATATCTACAACCAAAAAAATAATAAGACATACAAATCAACAAACAAATACAAACAAACACCATAACAACTTAAAACCTAACAAATAAAAAAATTAACCACATTTCAAACATATAAGTCAAAGAAAAAAATAACTTCACATATATTCGGCGTACAAATTGGATACCAAGTTGCAATTACTAGTATATCTCTATGTATGATTGGAGGATAGCAACCCTAATGCAAGTAGAGAAAACCTGCAAAATATATGGAAAATGGTTGAGATATGGTATATTTCTTGGCAAGCAATATACCATATCTCAACCATTTTCCATATATTTTGCAGGTTTTCTCTACTTGCATCAGGGTTGCTATCCTCCAATCATACATAGAGATATACTAGTAATTGCAACTTGGTATCCAATTTGTACGCCGAATATATGTGAAGTTATTTTTTTCTTTGACTTATATGTTTGAAATGTGGTTAATTTTTTTATTTGTTAGGTTTTAAGTTGTTATGGTGTTTGTTTGTATTTGTTTGTTGATTTGTATGTCTTAGTATTTTTTTGGTTGTAGATATATATTTTTAATTGTTTATTTAGTTTAGTGTTTGTTTGTCCTATTTTGTATCATAAAATTTTAGTGCTTCATGATAATGTAAACCATAACAATGATAAATGCAGACCCTAAATAAAACTTAATCAAAACCCTAACAACTAAATAAACAATTAAAAATATATATCTACAACCAAAAAAATACTAAGACATACAAATCAACAAACAAATACAAACAAACACCATAACAACTTAAAACCTAACGAATAAAAAAATTAACCACATTTCAAACTTATAAGTCAAAGAAAAAAATAACTTCACATATATTCGGCGTACAAATTGGATACCAAGTTGCAATTACTAGTATATCTCTATGTATGATTGGAGGATAGCAACCTTGATGCAAGTAGAGAAAACCTACACAATATATGGAAAATGGTTGAGATATGGTAGGTATATATATATATGAATCAACTGCTGCAACAAAAAGCTTACCCTCTGTGGCTTGCCAAGCAATATTCAGTCTTGTACGCCAATCAAGTGACATTTTCAGTTTGGCTATGCCTGAAAATAGAAAAACCATCTAGTACATTCTTTTTTCCTTGGTTTGTAATTGAATCAAAGTTTGTTTAACACAACATTTAATATAAGCAAATACCATATAGATGATCAGTTAACGTTCCACTCAACATGTATTCATAGACCAATGCCATTATGGGTTGCCTACAATAGCCAATAGGATTTACAAGATTCCTATGATATATTCTAGATAGTAGGGCTACCTGAAAGAAGAGACAACATTTTTTAATGAAAATTTTGGGTTGAGAGGATAATGATTAAGAGATTTAAGTAAAATTATTTTAAAAATAATTTATATGTTCTTGACAGTAGAGTTGCGCGAAACCTCAAGAACACTTGTTATTGCTGATTTTCAGTCTGATATGATAATAATTGAGAAATATGAGATCAATTATTTATAGATAATTTATTAAATCTGTATGAGAGTACTAACCTCATTCTAAAATTCATCCAGGCCTTGATAAGAATCAGTCTAAAGTATTTTTACTGCAACATCATATCTTGAAAGTCTTCCATAATATACAGATCCAAAGCCTCCCTTACCAATGAGTTTCGAATAGTTATTGGTTGAAGTTCTAATATCTTCCTCTATATATTCTACAGCTAGTCTATGATAATCATTTTGATTTTTTCCATCTGAAGAAATAGAGCAAAAAGTACACTTTTAAGAGTGCTAGGCAAGGGGTAAACATAAAAGAATTTTCTTATTAAAAAATAGTAAAGCTAAGTGATTGGACAAAAATAATGGAACTAGTTTTCACTAGTTAGAGATGTTGGAATTAATCCCCAACTACATCGTCCGTAATTCTTTCCAGTATTCTCACGTGCCAAGCCTTTTCCTCCAGCTTAGTCCATCTTCTTTGGACATTGCATGAGCTATTTTTTATTTTGTTTTTAATTGCAAATCCTTTTCATAGGCTTATTTTTTTGGTTGTGCAATCAGCATTAAATATATGTAATTAATGTTTTTCAGCCCTCTCTTCTTTTCTAGGCACATTGATGCATTTTGAGACTGCTCCTTTTTAATTGGGTAATCTTTTTGTATGAAGCTGTAGAACAAAGAATAGGGAACTCTCAGATAATGAAATGTTTATGTATATTTTTTTTTAATATGCAAATATATATTAGAAGTTTGCAGTTTAGTTTTTTTGGGTATGCTCTATTTTTCAATTCCTCTACCTCTGTCAACAATTGGTATCAGAGCCTAAGGTTTCTCAAAAAAAAGAGTTGAAAAAAGTATTTAGCAAAAGCTAAGAGTTCCAGCAAAGGTATTCAAACAAGTGTGAAAATGGCAAGTACAAGTTTAACAAATCCTCAAATCCCATAGTTCAATGGGAAAAATTATGATTATTGGTCCATAACAATGGAGGCACTCTTTTGTTCTCAAGATATTTGGGATCTAGTGGAGAATGGTTACCTAGAACCAGTTGATGTAGCAGCATACAATGCTCTAACTCAGGCAAAGAAGGATTTATTGAGAGATAATAGGAAGATAGATTTAAAATCTCTATTCTACATTTTTCAAGTAGTGCATGCAAGTATTTTTCCAAGGATTGCAACACCAACTAAGTCCAAGCAAGGATGGGATATCCTCCAAACAACATACCAAGGAATGACAAAGGTGAAAATAAAAAAGCTACAAATGGTAAGAAGAGATTTTCAAACAATTTTCATGAAGGAATCAAATTCAATAGACTCTTTTTTCACACAAGTGATGGGTTTAGTCAATCAAATTAGGTCTCATGGTGAGACACTAGAAGATAGAAGAGTTGTTGAAAATATTTTGAGATGTTTACGTACAAGGTTTGAATCCATAGTTGTGGCCATAGAAGAGACAAATAATCTCTCACACTTTTCAGTTGATGAGCTTAATACATCTCTTATTTCTCATGAGCATAGACTTAGTAGGTCAACAAGTTCATCATTGGAGCATGCATTCAGGAAACAAGCTTCAATCAACCATGGAAGAGGTAGAGGAAGAATAAATTTTAGAGGTAGAGGAAGAAATTCACATAGAGGTGGAAGAAGTAGCCCATCAAGCTCAAGTGGAAGAGGTAGTAGCCAATACCCAAGTCACAATGAAAGTCAAAATCAGCCTCAAGGCCAAAGGTATGACAAATCTCAAGTCCAATGTGACTATTGAAAAAAGTATGGGCATTATTCAAATGAATGTAGGAAGAAGCAATATGATTTTAACAAACAAAATGTAAATTTCACAAAAGAAAATGAAAACCAAAAATCAGATCAAAACACAATGTTTTTGGCTTGCAATGTAGCACAAGAAAATGAAAAAGATGTATGATTTTTAGACTCAGGCTGTAGCAACCACATGACAGGGAATTTAGAAATGTTTTCAAGATTAGATGAAAATATAAAATCTAATGTCACTTTAGGGAATGACGATAAAGTGGCAGTCAAAGGAAAAGGGGACATCAACATTCTAACTAAGAAGGGGGAGAAGAAATATATTTCTGATGTTTATTTTGTTCCCAGTTTAAAGAATAATTTGATGAGTATTGGCCAACTTATTCAAAAAAGGTTTAGAGTATCTTTAAAGAATGAAGAGTGCACACTTTTAGATAAATTCCCAAGTAATCAGCTCATTGCCAAGATTCAAATGAAAAATAATAGAATGTTTCCCTTAAAGATTAAGCTAGATTTAAATGTAGATTTTGCTCAAACTATCCTACAATGAACTCACAAGAGGGTAAAAGAGAACTTGTTGCTGTCACTCAAATTATATTTCAAGAAAAAATAAAAGATGAAAATTGGCTTTGACATCTAAGATTTGGGCATTTAAACTTTGGAGGCCTAAATTTGCTTCATAGGAAAATCATGGTGAAAGGATTGCCTTTAATAGAAAAATCGGAAAGAGTATGTGAAGGGTACATCTTGGGAAAGCAACATAGTAAATCATTTCTAGCAGGTAAGTCAATGAGGGAAAAAGTACATTTAGAAATTGTTCATTCAGATTTGTGTGGGCCAATGCAAACACCTTCAATTGATGGAAGATTTTATTTTTTGACATTAATTGATGATTATTCAAGAAAAACATGGGTTTACTTTCTAAAGCATAAAAGTGAAGTGTTTGAATATTTTTGTCAATTCAAAACTCTTATTGAAAAGCAAAGTGGCAAATACATCAAAGCTTTGAGAATAGATAGAGGTGGTGAGTACATCTTAAATGATTTTCTAAGATTTTGTGAAGACCATGGAATTCACAAGCAATTCACAACTAGATACACACCTCAACAAAATGGGGCAGCCGAAAGAAAAAATAGAAAAAACATAGAAATGACTAGAAGCATGTTAAAAGAAAAACATTTGTCAAATGAATATTGGGCTGAAGTTGTTTCATGTGCAACTTATATAATAAATAGATGTTCAACAAAAGGTGTCAAGAATGTGATTTTGGAAGAAGCATGGAGTGGAAGAAAACATAGTGTTTCTCATATGAGAGTTTTTGGATGTGTGGGATATGCACATGTGCCAGATGAATTGAGAAAAAAGTTAGACAACAAAGGAGAAAAATGTATATTTGTTGGATATAGTGATGAATCAAAGGCTTACAAGTTGTATAATCCAATAACAAAGAAGGTTATAATCAATAGAGATGTGCAGTTCATAGAAGAAGAAGCATGGGATGGAAGTGTAGAAAAAATAGTCAACATAACAACAAGCATACCAAAAGAGGAAAATAAAATTTTTATACTAGCAAATACTCCTTCAAATGTGACTCCTTCCACAACCATTCAAGCTCAATACAGTGGTCCACAAGTGACACCATCATCAAATGTAAGGTCAGCCTCATGTATACAATCAAACACTCCCACAAGTGGACATCAAACACTATCTACAAGTGGCCATCAAGGTGCTAGACCATCAAATCCACATTCAACTAGTTCTACATCAAGTGACATGTAAAATCCTACATTGGCAAGGTTGAGGAGACAAAAAATCAGAAGCATTAGAGACATTTATGAGAAAAATGTAGTTGAGAATAATGTTGATTCAATTTCTCTTTATGCTTTATATTCACAAGTAGATGACCCAATTCATTTTGAAGATGCAATTAAAGATGAAAAATGAAAAAATTCAATGGATGAAGAAATTGATGCAATTGAAAAGAATCAAACATGAAAGTTAGTGAGTCTTCCAAAAGGAAAAGATGTCATAGGAGTAAAGTGGGTTTACAAAAATAAGTTGAATGCAAATAGTGATGTGCAAAAACATAAGGCAAGGCTAGTTGCTAAAGGTTATTCACAACACGGAATTGATTACAATGAGACATTTTCTCCTATAACCTGATTAGACACCATAAGAATGACACTTGCCATAGCAACTCAAAACAAATGACCTGTTTATCAAATGGATGTAAAATCAACATTCTTGAACGGTTATCTTGAGGAAAAAGTATATGTGGAACAGCCACTCGGATATGAGATTTTGGGTCAAGAAGACAGTCTACAATTTGAAAAAGGCATTGTATGGTCTCAAGCAAGCCCCAAGAGCTTAGTACAATAGAATTGATTCATATCTCTTACAAAATGGTTTTGATAGGTGCAGTAGTGAGCTTGTATTGTACATAAAGATGGATGAAAAATGTCAAATTCTAATTGTATGTTTATATGTTGATGATTTGATATTCACATGTGACTTATCATTTGACTTATTTAAAGAAGCTATGAAAAAAGAATTTGAAATGACTAATTTGGGACTCATGAAATACTTTTTAGGTATTGAGGTCAATCAAAATGAAAATGAAATATTCATTTCTCAAGCAAAGCATGCAAGTGACATTTTGAAAAGGTTCAATATGATGAATTGCACATTAGCACCAACACCAATTGTCACAGGTTTGAAATTGATTAAAGATGACAAAGGATTTAATGTAAATTCAACTTTTTATAAAAGACTTGTTGGCAGCCTTATGTATTTAACAGACAGAAGGCCAGACATAATGTTTTGTGTAAGTTTGATCTCAAGGTTCATGGAGACTCCAAAAGAATCACACTGGAAAGTAGGAAAAATAATTTTAAGGTATGTGAGTGGAACAAGGAATTATGACATTCAATATTCAGCTTCAAATGGTTTCAAGCTCATAGGATATACTGATAGTGATTGTGCTAAGAGTATTGACGATAGAAGGAGTACGTCTGACTATGTTTTTCATTTTGGCATTGGTGCAGTATCATGGGCTTCAAAGAAACAACCAATAGTCACACTTTCATCTGCTGAAGCAGAGTGCGTAGCAGCAATAGGGGCATCATGTCAAATTGTATGGATGAGAAGAGTGTTAAAAGAGTTGAAACATGAACAAGAAGATGCAACAAAGATCTATTGTGACAACAACTCAGCCATAGCATTGTCCAAGAATCCAGTTTTTCACAAGAGGAGCCAACATATAGATACTAGATCATTTTATTAGTGAACTAATCAACAATGGAGAAATCTTTTTAGAATTTTGTAGGTATGAAGATCAATGTGCAGATATCTTTACCAAAGCATTAGGAAAGGAAAGTTTTGTCTTTCAAAGAGATTGTTTAGGCATTATAGATGACAGTAGTTGTGATTAAGGGGGAGTGTTGGAATTAATCCCCAACTACTTCCTCCGTAATTCTCTCCAGCACTCTCATGTGCCAAGTCCTTTCCTCCAGCTTAGTCCATCTCCTTTGGACATTGCGTGAGCTATTTTTGATTTTATTTTTTATTGCAAATCCTTTTCGTAGATTTATTTTGTTGGCTGTGCAATCAACATTAAATATATGTAATTAATATTTTTCAGCCCTCTCTTCTTTTCTGGGCACATTGATGTATTTCGAGACTGCTCCTTTTTAATTGGATAATCTTTGTATATGAGGCTGCAAAATAGAGAACAAAGAACTCTCTGATAATGAAATGTTTATGTATGTTTTTTTATGTGCAAATTTCTCTGCCTCTATCAACAAGAGATTGGAGAAATACTTCCAAATATGATGACGGGATGGAAGTTGTTTCGAGGCGTGGTTGTGCTTCCACAATAGAATATCAGAAAGGATGACTATAGCTAACACCACCGAACACCCAATTAGAATTCTGATCACCGAGCCTTTAATTTGGTGGCTACCAATCGGAACCGGAAGAGCATTTTGAGGATCAACGCTGCATGGAAAAGTTGACAATAGAGCATAAAACATGCAAGAGCATAAAACACCCATAGCATAAAATGCTCATTTTAACTATGGACTGTCCAGTTGAAAATCTAAAGCTTGTAGAAAGAGAAAAGAGAGTCGTTGTACCGAAGCTCTAAGCCAGGTATCACTAATCCTCCATCTGACACGGTTCCCTCTAATTTATTGTCCTATAGAAATCTTTTGAACAAGAAAAGCACAAACTCAATAAAAACAGCCATACTTCAAAACATAAGCTATTTTGTGATAGAGTCGTTGTTAAACATACAGTTGATTCAATATTTGTAGCTTCTCCAATGATCTTGGAATTCCTCCGGTGAGTCAATTGTTTTGTAGTTGCCTTTGTGTCACCAACAAAAATGCAAAATTTAGGAAAGATGCAAAAAAAGTACCTTTCTCGTTCAAAGAAGGTACCATAGATGGTAGCAACTAGCAAGTAAGAGGTGTCTTACAGTATTGTCAGATTCTCCAACGAACTGAGATCTGGAACATGGCCTGACAAATTATTGTTTCCTAGCAGCTATAATCCACAACTTAGAGTTAGAAACCCTGTAATAAACATAAATATTTCTATTGGAAGCAAGTTGGCCCTTCTCACGGCCAAAGCTCTTGCCAACTGTTTTAAGGCTGTTAAGTTCGCTATATTTGTAGGCATGTTGCCCTTGAGACTCATGCTTGTAAGATTTTTGCAAAAGTCGGAAAAAAATGGAATATACATATCAGTAGCATAAGAAATATGAATTCTCAAGTTATTGAAATTGGCAAGCAAGTTTACACGATAATAACTCATGGGGGATCGTTTTGGCTGCAGGTTATCCCTGTTAATGAATATTCGTATTAGGAAAGATTCAGAGAATGCAACCTTCATCATTCACACAAACGGTATTACAGAGGTGTCTTAGGAGAAAAACAAAAACGTTAATGATGCATATTAATAGCATGAGATATATGATTCGATGAATTGTTGATAATTAGCAAGGAAGTTTACATTATAAAGACTCGTGGAGGATCGTCTTGGCTACAGGTTATCCCTGTTGATGAATATTCAGCCGGTAAGCATGGATCTCCTCCTGTCCAGTCATCTGGAACATTTATTGCCTCTGCTATTTTTCTGATTGCAACCACTAAGCTCACACAATTTGTCCAAACATTAAG
The DNA here is from genome assembly GCA_027943335.1 of Chamaecyparis obtusa. Lineage (NCBI taxonomy): Eukaryota > Viridiplantae > Streptophyta > Pinopsida > Cupressales > Cupressaceae > Chamaecyparis > Chamaecyparis obtusa. The sequence continues at coordinate 303,761 of BSBK01003321.1, read as the reverse complement.
TGCATATAAAATTTGCTATATATATATGCAGCAATTACAACATTTAGAGTAGAAAGTTACCATCTCCGGAGTATGTCATTGTTTTTACGCCCAATTTCCTGTACATTTCTACTCCATTGATGAATGGTCCCAACTCTGATGCATCACTGGGTTTTAATGTTATAAATTCTGCACCATAAAGATCTAAATTATATTCCGCTTGCCAACATTGCATAAAACTAAGTTCTATGAAATCTAATATTTGGATTTTGTTATGGAAGGTAGCAAATTGCTGATTGAGGCTTGTCTGCTTTAGGTTGCAGAAATAAGGCACAATATAGTAATCTCCTCGGTCTGAGAATTCCACAAATGAGTCAAAAACACTCATGTCGTCCACTATTCCCTTTGCAATAGCAGCTCTTAAAATGGTCACCGGTAGTATGTTCCCTAAATCGCTTCCTAAATATTTTGTGTGCTCATCCTCAACTGCAATGTTCACTGACTTGCTAGCAGCTTCTGTCAATGACCACTTGCGGTTAAATGGATCATCTGAGAACCTGCTAATTGCCACCACAATTCAAATTTGAGTTAAATGAGTTCAAACATGGCTACCATTCACCGTTGGTAATTTTTACTGCCGCAAAATTGAGACAGAATACTGTTTGTGCTAATGAGTACAATTGATCGATTGATGTCTTACGCACAATCTTTTTCTTATTAAACAAAAACTTATTTCATTAAACTACTTACTTTAAATTACAAGATGCACCATGATCCATGCGATCTACGAGACTTAAGGCATTCTTTTGAAAATCAGTTGAAGAATTATACATAGAAGATTCGAGTGGCCGCAGCTCAATGCTCCAAATAAAAACAAAATGATTTTGTTCTATCTAGTTATTGCGAGCAAGGCATAAACTCAGATTCACACTTTTGGTGGCCAAGATGATCTCATAGTAACGATCTGTTTCATATTCTAAATCAGATAAGTCCACATTCCTCCACTTGATTCCCTCAATAAATAAATCGAAGACTCTTGCCCAAGGAATTGTTGAATCAGGAGCAATAGCTGGTCTTACAAGGTAATTTCGATGGGGTTTCACAGGGAGCATGTAGCAATATTTCTTCACTCTCATATTTCTCAATGTCGAGAGTGTATCACTTGAGCGCACCATTGAAACGTTGCGAGTTTTAATGAAAGGAGAATCGGAAATCTAGTGTTGAGAGTTATCATCTATGAGATTACCATTAATGTTAAGGAAGCCTGCATAGGAAAATAGTTTATAAGCATCTGGATCTGAGTATGTAAGACTGAATAAAAGGTGTAATATCGAAATAGCGTGAGAAAAAGAGATTACCATCTAGATCTGAGCCTGCGAAACTCAATAATCCAGTGAAAGATGTGATGAGGAGCATGCACATGATGCTTGGCAATTTTATAAATAAAAGAACAGACTGGTAACAAAAACATAGCAAATATTTCACTAAACAGAGCATAATTTTACAAAGTAAATACTGCAGAATTATACAGCAGTATGCTGTGATATTTCCTTACACCAATAATACAAGGAGACTGCAATATTTATAAGTTTCCTGCAAGCCTCTAGAAAGTTCCTACAACAGCTACGGTGAAGATAAGATAAGATAAGGAGAAATCCAGACATTATACAGATAAATCAAGAGAGTTCTAGACTGTGTAATAAATGCTCAACTACTAAGCACTGTATAGATAAAATAAACATTAATCTAACACCCTCCTATAATGTTTATTTGGAGAGGAGAGGAACTTCCTTGAGTTGTAACAAATTTCTGAGTTTGACAAATTTTACAATAGATAATGCTTTTGTAAATATGTAAGCAACTTGATCTTTTGTTCCACAAAATTGTAGCTCTACCTCTTGCCTTTCAATTAAATCATGAACAAAGTGATGATGAACTTCTATATGCTTAGACCTAGCATGATACACAGGATTTTTTGCTAACTTAATAGTGCTTTGGTTGTCACAAAATATTATTGTACGAGCATCTTGTGGATGGTGTATTTCTTCAAGTAGTCTTCTAAGCCACAATGCTTCTTGAGATGTCTTTGATGAACCAATATATTCAGCCTTTGTAGATGAAAGTGATATTGTTGATTGCTTCTTGTTGCTCCAAGAGATTGGTCCTGATCCAAGATGAAAGATGTATCCTGAAGTTGATTTTCTATCATCAATGTTACTTGCATAATCATAATCTGTATATCCAACTAGAGTAGGCTCTCCTCCACACTTGTACTCAATGCCAAGCTGATAAGTGTAATACCCCAAAATTGGCACCTAATTACAATTTTAATCAATTTTGGTGCATTTCTTCAATTTCTACATCATCGAAGTCCTATTGTACTAGACAATTCTATCTCCTAATTGACTTTATTTGACTTGGTGTCAAATGCAAAAAATCCTAAAATTGCATTAATCATACACTATATTTAATTCCTAAATATTTAATTTTATTGGCTAAATAATCCCTATGATTAATTAATTTAATTCTAAAGTCCTAAATACTTTAAATTAAATTAATTCCACCCCCTTTGGCTAAATAACATCAAGGGAATTAAATAATTATTTGGTTATTTGAATGGACATCTTTATTTGGATTTAATTATTCAAAATCACTTGAAAAGCCACCCATATGGCAATATTCATTTATTTAATTAAATAATTCCTCATTTTTATCTCACCTTCCTCCATGGAGATGAAGACTTAGCCATTTCTTTTCAAGAAACTCTTCATCCTCGCCTGGGCTTGTCTATATTATTAACTCTTTTTCCTTCATTTTGAAGAGGCAATTGTGAAAGTACCAAAACTATAGACATTTTTTGTCTCAATTCTCTCATACTTTCAAGCTTTTTATTGCATAATTAGAGTAATTCTCATTTTAGTTTAATTGCACTTTCATATTAATTAGTTTGCTTATATGTTTTAGATTAATTTCCATCTTTCATCTCAAGTTTCTTAGATTACTTTGCATCTCCATTTCTAGATTAAAATCTGCATACTCATATTTCTTTCAAGTTCATAGTTTGATTGCATTGCTCATATAGATTAATTTCAATTCAATCATTTTTTTAAGCTTTTCAAATCCTCCATTTTAGCTTGGTCTAATGGTTGTTGGCTCTTGTTACCCAAAATTTTCCATTCTATGCAATTTTGGCCATAGGCTAGGGTCCATCCTGCTTGTTTGCATTTTTAAAACCCTGTTGAACACCTTGTGAGAATTTATGGTCTTGTGCCTTTTCCTCTAGTCTCTGCAATTATTTAACTCCCTGATCTAAAAGCCTTTCAATTTGAAAACATGACCATTGGTGGCAAAAACCACTGGACCCCTATGGCTTGTTCTTTTTCACCGTTACCTTTTTCAGCCACTTAAGAGCTTCATTTCCCATGTGCTCTTTTTTGTCATTAGCTGGTCGCAAGATCTCTTATAGCCCCAAGAATATTCCTTTCAATCTCTCGACCCTACGATCTCCTTTGTTTGTCAGATCTCCTAATCTAAAGGCATATTCCCTTTTCATTCAACGACTTGGCGATGGTCCCCTTAGTTGGGTAATCTCGAGAGTTAACTACATTCAACCAAAAGCTCATGAGACTCTAAGTTTCTCTTAGTCGCGATATCACCAAACTTAATCATGGTCAGAGGTGGTCAGCTCAGGGTGAAGACAGAGAAAATGACAAGGTGCCATGTGTCTTGGGCAAACCCAATTCTTCAAAGATGTAGTCACTAGGTCTCTAGTTTTTGTAGGAAGTTAAGTTTTTATTCAGTGACTGAGCGACTATGTGTTCATGAGATCTCTTATTCCTGGTAGTCAAGTCCTTAGCATCCAGCGATCTGGCGAGTGGTTATGTTTTGTCTAGCAGTCTCAGCTCTGAAGCAGTTAAGTTTGAGAAGATCGACAGTGGTCGCATGACCGCACGGAATATTCTTCCCCCTTGCGATCATGCGATAACCATCGATCCTCTTTCTAGCTTAGCGCTCCTGTCAGGTGGGTCCTATGCCAGATAATTCAAGGTGTCTATCATTCAAGAAAATAATATTATGACACGTGGCAGGATGGGCCCAAGTTAATAAACTCATTCGAGTGATCACCTAATAAAGAGAGAATATTCTTTTCTATTCTATGACTGTGAGATTTCTCTTTAGTCAGGTAATTGCTTGATGGGAAGGAATATGCCGAAGACTTCAGACGACTCAGTGACTTCCATTGGATCAAAGTAGGATCAACGCTTGTTGCGTAGTCACCAGACAAAGCCAGAGTTAGTGAAAAGATCAGGAGAATCGACGACTAAAAGAAAAAAGAAGGCCTGAGGTTAAATACAGGATTAGGGTTAAAAGCAGAAGTGGTACCTAGGCAAAATGGAAGATCTGACAGCTACATTTTAAAAATAGATCAAGTTTAAATATCAGCCGCTAATGGATAAAAACTTGGCACCACCTATGACTATTATATTCTTTTAAATTCAAATATCTGAGAAGTACCAGATTTGAATAGTTATGGTGAGCCTGAGTTGCAGAGAGGTAGATGGATCAAGGTGGCTTGTCTGCAGGTAGGTATAGTAAAGAGATGAACATGCAAACAAGTATCTGATCAGCCATGATACTTTCAAAGATGCATTTATGATCAGAATTGATAGAATTAGGGTTGGCTATTATTTTATGAAAATCTATGCAACACTAATTAGATATTTTTCTCTTGCCTATGTGCAATAGAGGAGATGCATATAATAGTTTTTTGGAGCTTTTAGAGCTCAGAGTTTACAATTGTAAAGGGATTTTTTCTTTCTTCAAATTTATCTGAGGCATTCTTTCTGCCCTCTAGCTTTTGTAGTTTGTAACCTTTCATTGAGGTTTAGATATTGCAAAGGTATTTTGTGACATTCTTTCTATCCTTATGCCTTCTTGTCTAAATTTTCTCTTAATGGATTAGGTATATGTATGTTTTCAGTAATATCTTAGGGTTCTTGATCCCTCTTTGTTTCTACAATTCATGTGTATTCTTGTGGATGATTTGATTTGAATGATCTTGTGGGGATACTTCAACCCCCTAATAATCTATCTCATTCCTATACCTAGTTGCAGAGGTGAATGTTTGTTTGGAGGTTATAGATTGTGTCTAAATTCTTAGGAATGCTATTGTTTGTAAAATTCTCTCTTTCCCTGAAAAACCTCTTTCTATTGCAAACCCTTCTATGAAATATTGATGCAAACCTATTCAGTGAGTTATGATCTCCTAGACCTATGTTTATGCACTGATTTCATCCTCTATATTGTAATTCATATCATCTTTTTGGTGTATCACCTTGTAGGATAGTTTTCTTTCAGTTATTTCCCTTTTATGCATTCCTTCTATCCATTTTCCCTCAAGAGTTTACTTTCATGTCAAAAAAGAAAATTAAGGTGATTATTCAAGGGGAACTAGCCTAGAACCTAGTGGTCTCATCTCAATTAGTATAGGTCCCACACCTGGAGATGATTCCCATGTTATACTAAGTTACCAAGACCAAGAGAGCTTGTAACAAGGGTGAAAATTTATTGTATAACAATTCTGGCATGCCCAGTGGGACATCAAAAGAAGTTCATCTTTGAAAGATTATGCTTTCTATGATAAACTAATTGCATAATTTGGACTTTCAAAATTTTTTCTATCAAGTATATCTGGCAACTCCACTAATTTCATAGATTCAGGCTAACCTTATTCAAATTTTATGAGAAAGATTGAGACTAGAAGCTCAAAGCCCACTGAATTTTTAGAGTTTCTCTCAGAAAGGAGCTACAAAGGTAGATCAACCCAGAGAACTTCCCCTACAAGGAGAGTACAATCTACACCACCTGATACTTTAGAAAGGAGATCTTTTCCCTTCCATATCAGGAGAAGAGGAAGATCTCTAACCAGAGATCTAGAAGAAGATTCAAATCCAACATCAAATACAACTCACACACTTGCTTCTCAACATATTTCAGCTCCTACAATGGCTAGGTAGTTTTCTTTTGCACATTTCAACCAAGGGAGTTCATTAATCTTTTCTCAGCATCATGATATGCCCTTGGTGGCACTAAAGAATCTACTTGATTTCACAGGTGAAGGAAAAACTACATCTTTTGAGCACATTAGAGATGTGACCACTATCTGCAACATACATAATATCACACAAGAAGATGTGGCCACCAAGTTATTAGTAGCCTCCCTCAAGGGTAAAGCTCTTGAATGGTTTAGAACTCTAGCTATTGGTTCCATTAATTCATGGGATGGATTAGGAGATGTGTTGAGTAAACATTTTGAAGATAAATCAAACAACTTATCATTGGTCGAGCAGTTGACAACCATCAAAAGAGATCCTCAAGAACAAATGACAGATTATAACAATAGATTCCTCAAGACATGGAATAGAATTCTAGTCTCGGTGAGGCCATCAGTTGACCATGCTTTCCTATACCTCTTGCAAACCTTGAATGGTCAAATCTTTATTATGATCCAATCTATGGGAGGTACCTCTCTACCCCAAGCTTTTGACATAGCTGTCAAGGCTGAAAATTGTTTAATTCAAGTAGGCATGATAGAAAGAAGGTCGCCCATGCCCATCTTTCCTAGCCTTCAGCCCATTGCACCTTTACAAATACCTCCATTTACTCCTATTCCCACCATATTAGCACCTTAGGCTAGTGCAAGCAGTAAGGAGCTAAAGGCAAGTTTCTCTCAAGAACTACAAGAGATGAAGAATAGTCAACAAAATAGTCAGCAAGAAATGACAAATTTGCTGTAGACTTTAACTAAAGAGGTTACAAACATAAAGAGGCAAGGGAAAGGAACCATATTCCTCTTTCAACCACAAGGTCAAGGTCTTAATCAATAATATCAGAATCAAGGACAACCTTATCAGCAAAATAGGTCACCATACCAAGGAGGTTATCAAGGAGCTTACCAAAAGAAAATTTTTAATCAAAGACCTTTCCAGCCATATAACCCTACACCTCTTAATTCTACAAATCCAGTTAGGGACATGGTCCCTAGTCAAAATAATATGGCTCTGGATAATGAATGGTGTTTCCCTTGTAATTAGCCTCATAATCAGGCTACATGTTCAAATGGATGGATGAATCAAGTACTAATGGTTCAAAATGCCTCATATACTCAATCAGAGGCCTCTTCTAGTGGATCAATTCCTCAACAAGAATCACAAGATAATGAGACTACTCTTTTCAATTGGGAGCAGCAAGACTTCAATGGAGTCAATGGTGAATTTTCCATTGCTACCAACACAAGGTCAAAGAGAAGAGCTCAAGACATGGAGTGAGTAGATTCTGGGACTAAGGCTACTACATCAGTAGAACCACGAAAAAAATATAGTCTCATCATATTGAAGAAGGCTCCTATTATCATGAGCAAAGAAGGCCAGACTCTCAAAGAAGTGGAGCCCATTATAGTAAAAGCAAAATAGAGAGTACACACTCTAACACCTTTCAACATTGTAGACAACATGAAGAAGGTGAATGTTACTATGTCTATGTATGTCTATGTGGGACTCTTTGGCTATTCCAAAACAACCTAAGATTTTGAGGAAAGCCATGACTGACATAACAGCTCCTCAGCTTACAAAAGAGACTGCAAAGACAGTGTTGGTCAACACAGATCAAGAAAATGAGGCTCCAAGTTGCAACTCCAAAGCCAATACCATTCAAGGTAGGAACTCAAAAGCCCCTCCCTTTTATGTATCTTTAATTATTGAAAAAATTTTAGTACATAATTGTATGGTAGATAGTGGACCTACTAGTACTGTAATGCCCAAAAAGGTGGCTGACCAATTAGGGCTAAAATATGAACCCTTCCAAAAAAGGGTTACACAACTTGATGGATCCTCAATTAACACTATAGGTGTAGACAAGGATACCAATCTAATCCTTCATGCAAGTCCTAATTTCTCCATCCTACTTGATATATATATATATATATATATATATATATATATATATATATATATATATATATATATATATATATATATATATATATATATATATATATATATATATATATCCCTGCTTAATTTCCTATATGTTTATCAAGGGAGTTTACAGCCAAGATAGGAGGCTACCTTTCTTCTGACTAGTCTCACATGATTTTTCACATAAGATATGGTACCAAGGTCACCATCAAATCTGAATCATTGGCAACACACCATATAGAACCATATGTGTCCAATACCATCAATGCAAGCTACCTTGCATTTGATAGCAATGACTTCCCAACTATTAGAGAAGCAAACACTAAGATAGAAAATATCCCTGATATTTTACTTGATGAACTAGAATCAGAAAAGGCTTTAGAGACCCAAGAAAATGTTATTTGGGATGCTGGTTTGGGGAGTTATTTGATACAAGAAAGTGGATCCATAGAGCCAAACCTTCTCAAAGAGGACATTGATTCAGAGGATCAGAGAAATCAGGTTTGGGAATTATTTTTTGATGGGGCTAGAAGAAGACATGCCTCTAGTGGTGGTGCTATGATAGTGTCCCCAAAAGGAGAAAGATATTATACAGCTTTCAGATTCAGTTTCTCCTGCACTAGCAACACTGCAGAATATGAAAGTCTAGTGAATGGACTGGAGTGGGCTAGAAAAAGAGGGCTCAAAGCCCCAAAGGTTTATGGTGATAGTGAGTTAGTAGTTATCCAAGTGAGAGGGATAAGTTCCACCAAAAATGACACCCTAAAAGCATACAAACATAGAGTTTGGGATGCAATTGAAGATTTTTGTACTTTAAATATTTTTACCTTCCCCAGGAAGCTAAATAAAAATGCAGATAGATTAGCTGCTATTGGATCTCAATATGATATTCCTAATAGTGTTTCTAAAGAAAGAGACCAACAACATATCAAAATGATTTTCAGACCTTCTATCCCTGATAATGATACTAATTGGCAAGTGTTTGACAATGATGAGAAAATTTTGCAATTCTTGTTTGAAGATGTCTTCTCAAAGCATAACCAAGATAGACTATTGCAGAACTATGGTGACCAAGTAATACAACTTAAGTCGAATAAGATTCCTAGAGGTCTTGTCACCTTAGAACCTATCTTCAACAAGGATGATCAAGTTAAGAAGAATAAAGCTAGCCTGATGGTTCAACAAGAACATTGTGTTGAATTATAGTTGGAACTAGGTAAAAGCTTACAATTTGGAAAAGTAAATACTTATTTAGAAAAGAAGGCTTATACCCAATTATTCAAAGAATTCAGTGATGTATTTTCATGGAAATATGAAGAGCTTAAAGGTTTTAATCCAGCCCTTGCTCAACACACTATTGAACTAGAGCCTAATGCACAACCAATAAGACAAAAGAAAAGACATGTTAATCCCAAACTTGAGCCACTTATGCATAAACAAGTGCTCAAATTGATAGAAAGTGGTATCATCTACCCCATCAAGCATACTAGTTGGGTTTCCAACCTTGTTCATGTAACACTAGTGTACACACTAAAATATGCACTTCTATGAACCATTACATGCAAGGTTGCTCAAGAATGAGGCCTCACAAAGCGGCTCATAGCTCTCTATGCATGGAGTTGCAAGGTTTGTAAAATTGCTCTCAGCTAGAGCTACAAACTTGTGACCTTGCTAGTCAACCATACAATGAGAGATTCACAATGAAGACAAGGGCAACAATGCCAATATCTCCAAGAATCTAAATGAAAATGAAATGCAAATGCAACTAGTATGAATGTGCAAGACTAATCTATCAAATGAAGTGCAAACTAAACTATGAAAAGAAGTACAATAGATTCCAAGCCCCTAATTAAGCTATGTGAGATCTATTCTATTGCATAAAAGGAAATCTAATCTATGATGCCATGAATGTAACTATGAAAGCAAAACTATTATGAAATGCAACTAAAATGTCAAGGCTTCAAAGCTTGAGTGTCTTCAAAGAGAGCTCCAAAACCTGCAGCATAACAATAGCATAAAATATGGATATGCAAATGAAGGAGAGAGCTCTACTTTTATAAGAAATGCAAAGGAATGGACCATGGAGATTAAGAGGCAAAAGATCTTAATCAGCGGTGGAGGTTGAAAGAGGAGCAATCCATGTGCACAAGTATCCTCCAATGAGAGTGAAGTGTTGACTTTTGAGCCTCATGTGAGACAAAAAGTGCTTTTCTCCTTTTTATAAAATAGGAATAATGCTTTATTTGTGCAACTTAGGATAAGAGGAAAGTGAGGCTTTTTTATTTAATTGAAAGGGGAGGAAATATTCTTTTTAATTAAATAAAGACTTAGGATAAATGGTTAGCCCATAGGATAAAAATCCAATATATAATCGAATTTAGGATTTGATTAAGAAATTGATATTGTTGAAAATATTGATTATTGATAAAATTGATTCAGGATTGATAAATCAAATAAATGGGGCCCAAAGTCTAGGCGACCATTTTAGGGTGTATACATTTTCCCCTCTTTGACTAATGTGTGATCGATTTGGGAACACATGTAGTCAAAGAATGAAGTTGCAATGTGAGATCGATTTGGGATCACAAAACAACTCAGATATGAGGTCGATTCGGGATCACATATGGATAAAACATAAATAAAAGCTTAGACCAACACCGTCGCTGCTAGGTGCAAATCAAGCTTTAGACAAAACTATCACCGTCGCTGCTAGGCAATAATTAATGTCTAAAAATGGGAGATAAGAATCTCAAATTTTGAGCAAAAGCTCACAAAAGATGTCTGAATCAAGAGAATCAAGCGATTGGGGATGAGAATCCCATAGGTACTGCCCCCTCGAAATCGAAATCGAAATCAGGTAGAGGAGAGACAGCAAATAGATAAAGATTTGATCAAATCATAATCGAATGTAAGGGTCAAATAGGTTAACCATTAGGCAATAGAACATGCCCCAGCCTGACTGGAAAGATGCAGTCAACGTGAGAAATGAGGGAGTGGAATGAATATGAATGAAAGAGTACAAGTTTGGAAGACATGGAAAGATGACGATGCCCCAACAAAGATTAAAAGATTAGGCCTCAAAAGATCAGCCAACTGCGCAGAAGGGGGGAAGATTTTGAAACGTGATTTTGACTATGAAGATGACTTCGAATTTCGATTTCAAGTCCGAAAATAGATCCAGGACGTCGAAATTAGCTAGGGGTGCAATTTTTGCGCAATTCCGAGGTGTTTTGAAAATTAGGTCAAAAAGTCAAAATGCTATAAAAGGGGTCAAAATGTCATTTTCAAAAATCATTTGTCTTTTAGTGATTTGAGAATTTCAGAGCTTTAGAGAGAGAAAATGGCTCAGCAAGTAGGAGTTCCCATCCACAGGCATCGATTCGAGCGTGCCCGATTGCACAACCGGCCACCACACTATCCTGCCCCGGTATGTTTTCGAAAAACTCGAGCTTTTTGGTCATTTCTAGCATTTAATAATTTTTTTGGCACATTTTTTTCAAAATTTTAAATTTCAAAATTTTGTGTTGGGCGAAATATCGCGCGATACTTTAGAAGTATCGCGCGCTTTGGGGAGAAGTATCGCGCGATACTTCGCGTGCCCCAAAAGTATCGCGCGCTTTAGACACCAGTATCGCACGATACTGGGCGAAAGATCGCGCGATACTGGGCGAAGTATCGCTCGACATAAGGTTTATCGGCCCACTATAGGGAGAAGTATCGCACGATACTTCTCCAAAAAAAAATATTGCCCAGTTGAAAAATTTGATATTTAACGTATTTTTGAGCAAAAATGACATGGGTCTAGACAATGTTACATTTTTAAGGTGTTTTATACTGAGTTTTTGGACATCCATCATAATATGTACTAACAACGGGCTTGGTTTTGGTTTGCAAGAGGTTTTTCCGGCGCTCATCATCAGAGCGCCGAAGGTGACTGGGTTGCGGTGTGTCCGAGATCTGGATGATCCGGGCAATGCCGATATCAGGGCCATGGGATTTCGGTATCTGTTGCGGTATCCGTATATCAGAGCAGATCATGGGTTGTTGACTACGCTAGCCGAGAGATGGCACAGCGAGCACAACACCTTCCACCTTCCTACAGGCGAGGCATCCATCACACTAGAGGATGTCTATAGGATCCTTCGAGTTCCATGCCACGGAGAGCCTGTAAGTATAATCATGTTTTGAGATAGTCATGTAAAATGTAATGTTTCCAAAAGATGAAAACTAACATGATTTATGTGTTGTCACAGGTATACTATGATCAGGATGTCACTGAGGGGCGTCGGTTGATTCAGGAGATGTTTCAGGATGTGACCATCCTAGACAGGCATGTCAGCTGGGAGCGACTACTTGATGACTTTGGCCGAGATTATCCGGTGCCATGTATTGTGGCATCGATCATTTAACAGATCCTGATGACTAGTCGCAGTCAGAAGGGATTCCCGCTCGGATGGGGCAGGCTACTGGTAGACTTGGTAGGCAGGCCCTGACGGATGGCATGGGGGCCTGCGATCCTAGCAGAGATGTATCATGAGCTGCATGAGATCGTCTACAGGGACGGTCGGACATGGGCATGTGGTGCCATCCTGGCACAGGTATGGGCATGGGAGCACATTGCTGTGGTGCGCCCCAGGGTTCAGCCGAGGGAGAGGAGGTACCCCTTTATTTACAGGTACATCGGGTTTATATCACATGCCCATTCAGGGGATGTGACCTATTATCGGCGGATTCTGGATGAGATAGCCTCATTCACATGGAGGCCGTACAGGGAGGTTGAGGTTTGGGGGGATGCCGCAGATAAGCTGAGTTATATGCTATGCAGTCGGCCACTGGTAGGTCGATATGTAGAGATCGTAGAGAGATTTTGCATCAGTCGGGTGTGGCGGTAGTTTGGGAGGCAGCAGCAAGTCTCGACGGAGACTACCACATATGCCAGGGCCAGAAACAAGGAGGGTCATGGGTGGCTACCCATGTTGGATTATCAGCAGGCTGTCGCAGAGACAACAACTATCAGGGGCGAGACTTGGGATTATTTTCCAGATGTGGCAGACGCAGCGGCTGATGGAGCCTATAGGGCAGAGCGGCGGAGGGTACCATTCCCTCGATTTACAGTACCAGATGCTCAGGTGCCAGCGCCGGGGGGAGAGGGAGGAGACGGAGGAGACGGAGGAGAGGAGGGAGGAGATGGAGGAGATGGCAGGAGGGGGAGAGGGAGGAGGATGGAGAGAGGAGAGGGGTCAGGATCAGGTGGCCGAAAACGGTCACGGGGACAGAGATCGGCCACTCCTGAGGAGGAGGCGAGACCAGCTCGCCGGCAGGCAGAGGTACAGCAGGAGCAGCCTGCGGGGGGAGAGGACCTGAGAGCCCAGATATAGGCTCAGGAGGCAGAGATACAGTAGCTGCGGACCACTATAGCTGTGAGAGATCAGCAGCTCCTAGATCTGAGGGCAGAGCGGGATCAGTAGATAGCTGATATCAGAGCAGAGATAGCACGGCGTGAGGTGATTGCACAGGCCGAGGCACTGGAGCTCCGACGGGAGTCAGCGAGAGCTGCTTATTATCATGGGTTATATCTGCAGGCCGTCCCAGAGGGTGAGAGAGCACCATCATACTCTCAGTGGGCAGGGGTATCAGACGTGGTACTCGATAGGAGAGCCATGCCTCCTCCACCACCACGAGTTCCTCACGAGGGTGGTAGCGAGTCTTAGGGTTAGGTTTTAGATGTTTGGACATATTTTGAGACTTTTGATCCAGATTTTGGGATCTCATATTGTATATCATGACATTTATTGATTAATGAGATTACTGGATGTTCGATGTATCATGTGTATTTGTCTCACTTGTGATGGATGTATCAGTTTATGTATATTGTCTTGTCATTTTGCTCAAAATGCTTATGTATGTGTTTATGTATGTTCTCTCTCATAGTTGTATGTTTAATTCTCATATGTATGATGTGGACTTATGTTTCTTGAAAATGACGGTTTGTGATATAGATATGATGATGTGATTAACCCCTTGTGATGAACAGGAATAGGTTCGAGATGAAAAAGACAAGGAGCGAAAGACATGATCAAGAAGAAGAGAAGGTGAGCGCAGTTGACCGATAGGTCCATGTAGGATGAAAAGGAGAGCTCTTTCCATATGCAAAATGCAAGACTAGACTAACATGAACCTAAAAATGCAAGCTACTATGAAAAAGTGGTTTACTTGCAAGGTCACAAAGCTTATAGACATCTAATTATCATCATTGAGCGTTATTGGTAGCGTCGTAAGATCATACAATGCACACTAGCATAACTATGTGGATATGAATATGATCTTTATCAAATAGAGATGTGGGAATCTCTCCTAGGCATCAAAGACATGTAGGTCAAGATGATTAGTGCATTGAGATTTCCTAAGTTTGATATAGCAAGATTATGCTCACATCGAGACACAAGAAAGTCAAGATGACTAGAAGCATGCACTCGCGAAACAGTCAAGGATAATACCTTGTCAATCCATAGTGTCAAGTAAGACCAGCATAAATGCTCATGACAATTAGGACCAACAAAATATACCCACAAGCAAATAAAGAAAGAAAACATGTTCTCATACCCTTAGTCTTCTAGCTATGCATCATTGAAAACTTCATAGGGAGAGACCACTCATCAAAGAAATCCTCATAGACAGCACACAAAGAAAAAAAAAAGTCATCATATCTCAAGCGAGTTGATTGTTTAAGTGCGTGTGTGTTGGTCATAGAGTCAAACTCTGAGTATCTTATCTGCAAATGAGAAATATCGCATCATACTTAGACTATAGGCAAGACATCTGATAAGTGTTAAGAAACACTCGACGCAAGGGTAATGTTGAAAAACACTGTTTGGGGTGGTGTTGAAAAACACCTGTTGTGAAATTCCCCAAGAGACAAACGCACCAAAAGGACCTATGCGAACAGTTATGCCCCCTAGACAAAGACAAAGACCAATTCCAGACTAGGCCAAATAAGGTCAAGGCGTGATGGAAAGTGGTTAAGTGTCGAGGACGCATGCTAACAAATAGGGGTACAAAGGCCTCAAGTAGCGCCTGTTCCAGGTTTTCACCACTTGGAATCATTTTTCATTTTTTCATTTTTTTTGTATTTTTGCTACCAAGGCGCCTATTGCGAGGTTTTCACCAAGGTACTTTTTCTTTTTTCTTTTTTTGATTTTTTTTTTGATTTTTTTGTATTTTTTCAGGACTTTTTATGCTTTTTAGGATTTTTTCAGCATCATATATCAATTTTTTTGGTATTTTTTCAGGACCAATAAGATATATACAAAGGATGCCCCCAGACAGAACGGGCATCAAGGATAGAACTTCTTAAGGTGCACAATGTTGATGGGATCAGGGAGCTATTCTCCATCAGGATCTGACAGTAAATACGCACCAGTACCAAAAGCAGCTGTGATGACATATGGTCCAAGCCAGTTAGGTTCAAACTTGCCCTTTTGCTCTCTGTTTTGTTGGTTCTTAGGGTTTTCTCGTAAAACAAGATCACCTATTTGAAATTCTCTAGGGCGAACCTTCTTGTTGAATGCCTTGGACATACGCTTCTGATACACTTTCATATGATCAAAGGAAGCTTTACGCTTCTCATCTAGAAGTTCTAGTTCCTGCAACCTCATGGCACGGTAATCCTCATCTGTAATCAAACCTTTGAGTGAGACTCTAAGGGATGGTATCTCAACTTCTAAAGGCAATATTGCTTCAGCGCCATAGGTGAGAGAGAAAGGAGTGGCTCCTGTAGGTGTGCGAATGCTGGTTCGGTAAGCCCATAGTGCTGGATTGATTTGTAAGTGCCAATCCCTACCATTCTTGTGTACTGTTCTATGAAGAATCTTAAGAATGGTTTTGTTAGAAGCTTCTGCCTGTCCGTTTCCTTGTGGGAAATATATGGAGGACCAATGTTGCTTGATTTTAAACTTTTTGCATAGGTGCTTTAGGTCCTTATTCTTAAATTGACCTCCATTGTCAGTAATGATCTCAGAAGGCACTCCAAATCGGCAAATGATATGATTCAAGATGAACAAAGAAATGGTCCTTCCTGAAGCAACAGAAAGTGGTACGGCCTCCACCCATTTTGTGAAGTAGTCAGTGGCAGTAATAATGAACTTGTGTCCACCTGATGAGTTGGGATGAATCTGCCCAACTAGATCAAAGGCCCAGCGCTGAAATGGCCAATGAGAAATAGAAGGAATCAGCTCCCTACTCGGAGCATGAATCAGGTTGCCGTGTTTCTGACATTTTTCACATGACTTAGCAAAGCTGATTGCGTCCATCTGCATTGTGGGCCAATAATATCCCGCCCTAAGCAACCTTCGGGCCATGGCAAGACCATTAGAATGCCCACCACAAATGCCCTCGTGGATGTCAGCTAACGCTTGGTTGGATTCCTCCTTTTCCAAGCATCTAAGGAGTGTCCCATCTAAACCCCTTCTATATAAGTCACCAGAGATGAGGGTGTGGCAAGAGGCGTTACGGATGAGGTTTCAACGTTCGGAGCGGGTGAATGTGTCAGGGATGATGCCATCACGAAGATATGAATAGATAGCACCATATCGAGAAGACTCGTGCGTGATAATGGCACAAATGACACGGCTTTCAGATGAGTCAAAGATAAGATGGTGTAGCTCTTCCACCAGGAATTCAAATCTGGATTCATGTGTCTCCAATTGAAGAAGTGAAGCTAATGTGGCCATGGCGTCTGCAGCTTTATTCTTTGTCCTGGGGATTTGTTGAAACGTCACAAAGGTGAAATAGCGTTTCAAAGAATCAACCATCTTTTTATAGGGTATCAATTTGTCATCCTTGGTTTGATACTCTTCATTGACTTGGTTGATGATTAGCTGAGAATCCCCAAAGACATGTAATTCTGTGATATTCCATTCTATAGCCATTTTCAAGCCATTAGTTAAGGCTTCATATTCTGCAATATTATTGGTACATGGGAATAATAGTTTATAAGACTTCGGAATGTTGTACCCATGTGGAGAAACAAATAACACTCCAGCACCTGATCCATTTTGCATGCGGGAGCCATCAAAGAACATTGTCCAAGTGCGAGTAGTGGTATATAAGATGTGTTCATCTGGGAATTCCACTTGGACTGGCATACTATCCTGGATTGGAAAATCAGCTAATTGGTCAGCAATAGCTTGCCCTTTTATTGCCTTCCTTTCAACATACTCTATGTCAAATTCAGTGAGGACCATCATCCATTTAGCAAGTCTACCCGTCAGGGCAGCCTTACCAAGCAAGTATTTAAGGGGATCAATTTTGGCAACCAAGTGTATGGTATGAGCAAGCATGTAGTGGCGCAACTTTTGAGAAGCAAACACCACCGCGAGGCAAGACTTCTCAATATTATTGTAATTGATCTCATAAGAGACTAGAGTACGACTGATATAGTAGATGGCCCGTTCTTTCCCAGTATCATCTGTTTGAGCCAATAATGCCCCCAGGGAAGTGTCTGTAGCTGAGATATATAGGATCAATGGTTTCCCTGGAATAGGAGGCATTAAGATCGGAGGATTAGCCAAGTATTGTTTGATCTGATCTAGGCTCTTTTGACAATCCTCGTTCCAAACACAAGAAGCACCCTTATGCAATGTCTTGTTGAAGGGTTGCGCTCTATCTGCAAGCTGAGAAATAAACCTCCTAATTGATTGAAGACGTCCTTGAAGACTTCTCATTTGGCTGATATTTCAAGGAGGGGGCATATCTAGGATTGCTTGGACCTTTTCGGGATCAACCTCGATACCTTTTGCTGATATTATGAATCCTAAAAGTTTGCCTGAGGTGACGCCAAATGCGCACTTCTTTGGATTCAATTTGAGTTGAAATTGTTCCATACGATCTAGAATGACTTCCAGATCATTGAGGTGTGTGTCCCTTTTTCTTGATTTTGCCAGGGTATCATCCACATAATCTTCCATATTTTTGTGCATCATATCATGAAAGATAGTTGTCATAGCTCTTTGGTAGGTTGCTCCTGCATTCTTTAACCCGAATGGCATGACGTTCCAACAGTAGGTTCCCCATGCACATGTGAATGCTGTTTTCTCTTGGTCTTCAGGAGCTATTTTGATTTGATTATACCCCGAGAAACCATCCATTAGGGAATATATGTCATAGCCCGCCGTCATGTCCACTATCATGTCAATGTTTGGAAGTGGAAAGTCGTCCTTTGGGAAAGCTTTGTTTAGATCTCTAAAATCTGTGCAGACACGAATGGACCCATCATGTTTAGAGACCGGTACTATGTTTGAGATCCATTCTGCATAATCGATGGCTCTAATAAATCCAGCTCTCAAAAGCTTTTCTAATTCTCCTTTGACAAGTAGAGCTATATGTGGATGCATTTTTCTTAGTCTCTGTTTTACTGGCTTGACTCCTAGAGCTATAGATAAGTGATGCATTATGAGATTTGTGTCAAGCCCTGGCATGTCTGAGTAGGTCCATGCAAAATTAATTTTCTTTTTCTGTAAAAACTGTACATATGCCTTGGTCTCTTCCTCTGATAAAGACTGAGCAAGATGGACTATCTGAGGATTTTCTTCTGTGTTTAGATTGACCGGCTTTGTTGGTTCAATCAATATTGATGATCTATCCTGGAAATAACTCGGCAAGTTATTAAGTACCCCATCCTTAGGTGCCTCAAAGAGGTTTTCACCTTTGGATGCATCATTTCTTTTTACTATTTTTGGTTCTGACACCGCCACAAAGTGGTTTTCGCCATCAGACCTATTTTTCTTTTTCTCTTTTGTTTTGAGATTGAGGTACTTAATATCAGGCTCCATCATGCTGGTTGTTGGTTCACTGGTGGAAGAAGCCATGGGTTCGAGAGCATTCAGATAGCAAGCAATTTCGTAATCGTTGCAAAATGTGAGGAATGTGGGCTCTTGGTGGCGCTGAGGCTAGTCAATCAGGTCAAAGTGAACAAGGGGCAAGTCAATGGTAGGTTCGATGTTGTTAATGCGAAAGGTGTCATCTCTGGTGACCATATAATCGGAGCTCATCAAGTCTTCTCCTAAGATACCTGAATTGGGGCTCATCCTATCAAACGAAGCGTCGTCTACTAAGGCGATTTGAGGAGGGCAATCCTCTAGTCTGACACTAGGATCGTTAGTTGCATCGGGTTGGGTACTATAGGCATGGATAATATCCACGTCTAGATCAATTGTTGCATCTGAAAGCGAATCCCATTCATATTCATGGGAGTCTATCTCTAAGTCATTATTTGGGCCTCGTGATGTAGAAGCTTCAAGGTTAGGAAGGGTTTCCCCCTCTCTAGTGCTAGTATTGGTACTATCCGTCGCAGCTAGGACAGTAACACTTTCCTTTGTCGATCTAGAAGTCACACAATCACTATCCGTCGCAGCTGGGATAGTAGGACTATTAAGCATCAAATCTATGGAATCTCCCCAAAGGAGATTCGTTGAGGGCACCCAATCATTAGACACATCTTGTTGGTTGGAGAGATCGGGCGTATAATCTGCATCACTGTCACTGTCTGTTGTAGCTGGGACAGGGATACCTTTCTTCTTCTTATTCTCAAAACCTAAGCCGACCGTGGACTTATTTTTGCGTCCAAAAAGAGCATGATCAAGAGGCTCAGCTTTAGCGTCTAGCCTATGACTAAGGGGACCAAATCCCGGATATCCCATATTTTTAACCAGTGTATATCCTTTCCCATAAGTTTCAGGTGAAGGAGCAAAATTCTCATTATGTTTGTATTTCTCTTCGTGATATATCCAGTTCCTTACAGCAACTTCCTCTTTCTCTTCTTGAATGGGGACCGAAGACTCAACAAATTTCCCAAATAACGTCATTGCTGATGATGAAGGCTTCACATTTGGGGAGGGTCTCCCATAAGACCTAGGAGAGATTGGCATTTTTGTAAAAGAATCAATCTTATAATCTCCCATCCCAAGGTCCATGGTCTTGAATTTCTACTTGCATTGTTCAAGTGAACTACTAGGACTGTCAGCTTCTCTATTCAAAGGTACATGTGATCCCGCAGAAATGTTATTAACTGATAGAGCACTGTCCCCAGGGATGAAAATTTCTACACCGTTATGGGGGAACTTAACACACTGGTGATATGTCGATGGGACTGCCTGCATTTCATGAATCCATGGCCTACCTAGCAAAATGTTGTAGGCTAGAGGTCCAACATCAATAATTTGGAATAATATGTCTTTTTCTACGGGACCAATACGAATAGGCAAAATAGCCAATCCCTTAGAACTCCTTTCTACTTCATCATATGCTTTGATTGTGATTCTTTTCTTTGTGTCAATGACGTTCTCGGAATACCCTAGAGCTAGCAACAAACTCAGGGTACAAATATTGAGCCCCGCACCCCCATCTATCAGTACACGCCTAACACGGGTTTTATGAATCATGACCTCGATGTGTAAGGCCAAATTATGTGGGTGACTAATGGATTTGTCATCTTCTTCTGAGAAGGTGAGGAAATGAGGGCTAGCCAAATGGTTGACCATGTTTTGGAATTGGTCGATATCTAAGTTATTAGGGACATTGGCTGCTTGCAAAGCATCCTCGAGGACGCGCTTGTGCTTAGGAGATAATTCTAAAAGCTCAAAAATGGATATCTGAGCGGGTGTACGTTGTAGTTGGTCAATAAGGTTATAATTGGAATCAGGACCAACGACAGGTTTTGGAGGAGCACCTTTGGACACGGGCTGTTTAGACTTGCTAGTGCTAGGACCTTTGATGATAATGGGTGCTTGAGCCTGACCCCTAGTGACAGCATTGAGGGACTGGGGCATTCCTTGTGAGTGAGGACCTCTTATCACCACAGCGGGTCTTTCATTAGTCATAGGAATTGAGTCCACATTATGTCGATAAGGATCTTTCTTTCTCACCATGTTGATATTATTGTCAGCCACTTCAAGCATGTTAATCACATTATCCGCATGTGTGTATGTATAGTTAATAGCTGCCTTGTCATTCTTACTGCTAGAATTCTCTCATTTTTCATATTTAGGCAAGGGCTCTTTAAAGGCTTTATGGTCTGCATTAGTAGTTAACCCATCTACTTGTAATTGTCCTTTCTCAATAAGGTCTTGGACAAGATGCTTGAGTTTAAAACAATTTTCTATGTCGTGTCCAATCCCATTATGGAAAACGCAAAAATCCTTAGCATCCCACCAATGAGGTAAAGGATCTGGTATTCAATGTTTTGTAGGATCCTGTGGGTGCGCCAAATTATGAGCAACTAGTGTCTTAAAAATAGCTGCATAGGATTCTCCCAATTTAGTAAATTGTCTTTTCTCCGTTTTAGATCTCTTTTGATACTTAGGCTTGTCTTGTTGTGTTGACGATGTTTGCAACTTCATAGCTTGAACTTCATGAGAGAGATTAAGAACTCCTTCATTTTTGACCTGAGATGAATCAACAACTCCGTCGTTGACGACTTGCTTGTTTTTGTTCCAATAAGAGTTCTTTTTGTCCTTGTTACCATTAGTATTGTTATTTTGGCTATTGTTGTTATTTGTTGGTTTAGCCAAAATTCCTTGTTCTTTTAGGACATCCTCAATGCGACATGCCACCTCTACCATAGTATCAAAGGAATTAAACGGGATTTTCTTGACTTCATATTTGAGTTCTGGTATTAGATTGTTCACAATGATATCAATTCTCTCTTCTTCAGGGATTGTCCTTGGGTATTTCGAACATAATCGCCTCCATCGTTGTAAAAAGGTGACAAAAGATTCCCCTTGATTTTGCTTAAGTTTACACAAATCAAGCATGGTGATCGACCTAGATAAATTGTAAGCGAAATGTTGCACAAATCTTTGGACAAGTTCTCTAAATGTCTTTACTGGAGGGGAAAGGTTGGTGAACCACTCCATGGCTTGACCTTTTAAACTCCTCAGGAATAATCTCAGCAAGTAGGAGTCTTCATGGTGAAAGGAAAAGCTCATTATTTAGAATTGTCGAACATGGTCGTGAGGGTCACCTGTGCCATCATATTTGTTGTATGTTGGGAATTCAACTTTCTTAGGAAATTCTACCATCACCACACTTTTGTCAATGGGGTTAGGACATATGGAGTCCAAATGAAATGTGCTCTTGGGAGCCTTTATTCTGTCTATATCCTTTTGCATTTGTAAGATCAACTCATCAGTTGAAGGATTCTGTTTCTTGATTTTTTGGTGAACATCAAAGTTATATGGAACTTTAGCGCCTTTGTTGATAAGACTTTCCAAGAATTGGTCTTTGTTTTGTTCCACGTATTGCTCCACATAGGCTTGAAAGGATGGTTCTTGTTGCATAGTCATGAAGTCCATATGATCAAATTTAGCATAACTGCCTCCATGTTGTGAGCCATGATGTGCTCATTGGGAGGGTTGCTTTGAATGTCTATGAGACGATTGTCTCCTATGATGGTCATATCTTGAAGTCCTTCTTCCTCTAGGACTTGGGGATCGTGAGGGTGTCTTTGATCTTCTTCGAGGGCTAGGGGAAGGGGTAGATGGGGGCGAGTTGATCCCACTATTGGCTCCCCTCCCGTTAAATCAACTTTGGATTTGTTGTGCATAGAGTCTATCTTCTTCTTCTTGGGCGACTCTTTTCTGTATATCCAACAATGCACGTTCCTCTTCCTCTAGTTGTCGGAATTTTTCCTTTTTTGCAGCCTGTTCATCTAAGTAGGCTTGCTTCTCTCTCTCAATGCTTCTCAATCTTGTATTTGCATATCGAGAAGTGTCTTTAAGTGGGGAGGTTTGTCTTGAATGCCTTATTGCATTAGCTGCGTTGATATGGTGATCACTAGATTCGTTGTTCTGGTCTTTGTGTTGTGACCCTGAATCTGAGTGAGCTGACTTATGCTGTCTTTCGGCTCGTTGATGAGCATCAAAATACCTCGCGTTGTTAGGAGGTGACCCGGGTGGACTGGCATGAGAAGAACCACCATACTCTCTTCTGTGTCGTTGAAAGATATCCTCGAGAGTTTGATTCATGGCTTCTCTTTGTTGTCGGGTGAAAGTGTAACTCATGTCCATACTTGATGAAAGTGGTATGAAAGAGGTGCTCACTTCACTAGGGTTAGCTCCCGGATTGAAACAAACCTCAGATTCACTCTTAGGAGATTGGTCAAAAAGGGGTCCTTTTCCCTTAGGTTGTCGACGGGTCTTGATAGGTGGTAACTGGCTAAAGGCAATAGGGAGTCGCTTCCCTTGATTAACTTGGTACCTTGTCGTAACTGACATGAAAGAGAGATATTCTCAATGATAAGGTGACCTTTCAAAGTGTCAACACCAAACTAGGATAATCGAAATCCTCTATTGTCCAAAGAGAAATGAAAAAAAGAAAAGAAAGGGGGCTTTACCAACACTGTCAAAGAGGTGCTTCAAATCAAAGGGTGACTACCCTTGCACTTTTGAATCAGGAGGTTGGACTAGGCCAAAAGATAATTGAAAATGAAAGCGATTTGGACAATAAGAGAACTAAAATTTTCCCAGAATATAGCTAACAATTTTAAAGTTGGACCTTGGCACCAAGAATGGCTTTTGACAATTATTCCAAAGTGACTTTGTAAATCAAATGATGCTATCCCGGAGAACTAAAAACCAGAAATTTGGGGTTAAGACAGATCTCAAACGTCAGGGTGAGAAGCCTGTTCTAAGACCTAGCCTAATTGACAGCAACTGAAATTGACCAAAATTTAAGCACGACAAAAATGAATCAGGCGATATACTCCAGGCTACTGGGGCGATAAACCTATACCCGTGCGATACTTCTCCCTAAGACAGGCGATACTTCTTAACACTAGCGGGCGATATACTCCAGGCAGGTAGGGCGATAGTCCGTCAGGGGTGAACTATCGCGCGATATTTCTCTTCAAAGGGGGCGATATTTCTATCATGTGCGAAGTATCGCACGATACTTCGCCTTACAGGGTGCGATACTGTTGCAGAATTATTTAACTCTTGACCAGAATTGTGTGAAATTTGCGTTTTTGGGTCTGTTTGGTCAAAATTTTCAGTCTGAGGGTTGATGTTTTTTATTTCAGTCACGGTATCAGCAAAATTTTGGTAGGTTTGCAAACAGCAAGGGATCAAAACATGGTCTCAAACACTTGAAACTTGGGCAAAAGCAACCTTGCCAAGACAAGCACTTGTGATATCAAAATTGAAACAACACCTTATGAATGCTACCGATTGTTTGTATGTTGAGAACGTTTACACTGGTATCACACAATCGAAGACAATTCAAGAAATTACTACCTACAAGACAAGGCTCAATACTTACCAACTTAGCCCACAACTTGATGCCCCCTTGCCTCACACCAAGTGGTTACCCACAAGAGATATTGTCTTTGTCATGGAAATGTCAAAATGACACAACCAAAGGGACACATATGGTGAGTATCTTAAGGTGATCCGGGTAAACCACTTGGATCAATCCTTGCACTAAGAAGATAAGCGGCTAAAAGAGGGTGGCTTCTATCTAATGATTCTTAGTAAGGATTTCCGCTCACAACACCCCTCTTGCTCCTCATAAAGGACTAGGACCTCGTGGCCTCAAGAGTACCTTAAGCATTCTTGTTCAATGTTTTCCTCATGGTCGCAATCCCATGAGCTACTCACATCAAACGAAGACAAGTGTTATGTCTATCAAGGTTTTTGGTGTCCTTGATAGCCTTGAGATTATAGTGAGTTGGAATCACTTGCCACCAAGGAAAATGATGACAAGGTTGTCCCCACTTGAGTCGTTCCTCTTGATTGCTCAAGAGCAGGCCCGCTAAAGGATTCCTAAACTAAACAAAAATGGATCAAATCTTGAGGTTCAAGGTTTTTGATTCACCACAAGGGTGAAGAGCATACTCCCCTATCTCAAGAATCTCTCCCAAACACACCAAGCAAAGAGATCAATTACCCCCTTGCTTCCAAAACCTTAAGATGGGTCAAGATTTTCTGATTCACCTAAAGGTGAAGAGCATACTTCTCCTACCACCTCAAGATCCCTTTCACAAGGTATTAAGATTCCTAATACAATTAGTAAATGCCACAAATGAAAGCAAAACAAACAAACAAGCAAGAAATAAAATTTATTTTTTTTGTTTTTATGCTTGGGCAGCCCTGCAAAAACTGTTAGTAGCCCTCTTTGACATGCGTTTTTAGCAATTTTCAAGCAAAGGAGGGTACCTACAAACACAACTTGTTAGGCCCACAATGTTAGCAAAATCCAAATCCAAATGTAAATGTGCAATAATCTGATGGATTCAAGCTAAAAGATGCAGGTTAGACCTATCTAAACAAAGCAAAACAAAATAGCAAGCAAAAATAGTCAAATTCGGACAAAAAAACTGAAAGCGCAAGTCTCTGCCAGATCAGGCGATGTTTCTCAGTCTTCAACAGTATCCCGTGATACAGTTTCCTATATTCGGGTGATACTTCCCCAGCTGGGCGATACTTCGCACGATGCCAGGTGATACTTCACCCGATGCCAGGCGATAGAATTCAATATAGGTGTGCGATATTTTTTTCCGCGTGAACTATCGCACCAAGACAGGAAGTATATCGCGCGATATCTCTGAGAAGTGTCGCGCGATAATCTGAGACAGAAAACCAGAGATGCAGATTTTTTCAAAAATTAATCTAAAAATGACGAAAAATACAGAATTAAAAGGGACAAAGCTAATCTACTCGGCCCCACAGTGGGTGCCAGAAATGTACACACTAAAATATGCACTTCTATGAACCATTACATGCAAGGTTGCTCAAGAATGAGGCCTCACAAAGCGGCTCATAGCTCTCTATGCATGGAGTTGCAAGGTTTGTAAAATTGCTCTCAGCTAGAGCTACAAACTTGTGACCTTGCTAGTCAACCATACAATGAGAGATTCACAATGAAGACAAGGGCAACAATGCCAATATCTCCAAGAATCTAAATGAAAATGAAATGCAAATGCAACTAGTATGAATGTGCAAGACTAATCTATCAAATGAAGTGCAAACTAAACTATGAAAAGAAGTACAATAGATTCCAAGCCCCTAATTAAGCTATGTGAGATCTATTCTATTGCATAAAAGGAAATCTAATCTATGATGCCATGAATGTAACTATGAAAGAAAAACTATTATGAAATGCAACTAAAATGTCAAGGCTTCAAAGCTTGAGTGTCTTCAAAGAGAGCTCCAAAACCTGCAGCATAACAATAGCATAAAATATGGATATGCAAATGAAGGAGAGAGCTCTCCTTTTATAAGAAATGCAAAGGAATGGACCATGGAGATTAAGAGGCAAAAGATCTTAATCAGCGGTGGAGGTTGAAAGAGGAGCAATCCATGTGCACAAGTATCCTCCAATGAGAGTGAAGTGTTGACTTTTGAGCCTCATGTGAGACAAAAAGTGTTTTTCTCCTTTTTATAAAATAGGAATAATGCTTTATTTGTGCAACTTAGGATAAGAGGAAAGTGGGGCTTTTTTATTTAATTGAAAGGGGAGGAAATATTCCTTTTAATTAAATAAAGACTTAGGATAAATGGTTAGCCCATAGGATAAAAATCCAATATATGATCGAATTTAGGATTTGATTAAGAAATTGATATTGTTGAAAATATTGATTATTGATAAAATTGATTCAGGATTGATAAATCAAATAAATGGGGCCCAAAGTCTAGGCGACCATTTTAGGGTGCATACAACTAGTACATTTGACATCATTTTTCTACGAAAATTATCGACCATTAATCAAAATGGTTTAGGTTGGTCGGGGTATAGAAGGAAAATTTTGTTTTTTTTAAAACCATGCCTGTGTTGGTCAAAATTTCCACCAATACCATGTTGGTCAAAATTTTGACCAACAGGGGCATATTACTTAAAAAAAATATTTCAATTCTCATTTTTATTTTTATGGTTGCAGCGCGCGAATTAGGATTTTCATTTCTAAGCTAAAGAGAGGAGCTTATTCTAGGTCATGAAGAGCCCTACACCTGAGGTTAATAGCACATTTCATCATTTATCTTCTATGGAGTTTTAGGTATCTTCTGTGTATTATGAAGGCTGTGACTAGGGTTTAGGATACAACATGACATTACGGTTGCAGTGCGCGAATTAGGATTTTCATTTCTAAGATAAGGAGTGGAGCTTATTCCAGGTTGTGAAGAGCCCTACACCTGAGGTTAATAGCACATTTCATCATTTATCTTCCATGGAGTTTGAGGTATCTTCCATGTTTTCTATATTTCATTACATACTGGATTGTCATTTTCTTGTCATCTATGTTAATAATATGCTGGTAGGCAATTGAATTAATGAGTATTCTTAGTGGTGCCTATGGTTTGACTAGGGTTTGTAAATTTTATGACTGAGAATAATGAAGGCTGAGACTAGGGTTTAGGATGCAGCATAACATAGTACATCTAGTATAACCAATGCATTTGTAGATTTAAAGCATTTGCAGATTTAAGGGATGCACGCAAGAGAATTTTTGGCATGATTAAACACAAACACACATATCATTGTTTAGGATGTAGCATAACATTTTACATCTAGTATAACCAATGCATTTGAAGATTTAAGGCATTTTCAGATTTAAGGGATGAACGTAAGAGAATTTTTTGCATTCTTAAACACAAACACACATATCATGTTTCACTTGCTAGGTCACAAGAGCATATACAAGATTCTTGATAAAATAGACAGCCAATGCATCCTATTGAAGGGAGAGAAAATAAAAAACAATAAAATAGAAATCAACAAAAACATAGGAACCATAACAATGATCAAGTTCCATAAAACTGTTGCTAGTAGCAGTTCAGTACTCAGTAGTGAAATCAATGGTTTGGTAATGTGCCAAACCCTAGACATCAACTTTGAATATGAGCTCAAAGGTTTATTTCTTTCAAAGTTCAAACACCCTGTAGGAGCAAAATTATATAGACATGAATTGGATTTCTTTGTCCAATTTCTAATTACCCAAACACAATCCCTAGTGAAAAAAAAGGAATGATTCATATGTTTCAAGGTACTAATGCAGTAATTGGGGAAGAATATCTAAGTTATTTCATCAATATTACACATGAATATGAGACAGACAATGAGGATGCCATGATAAAATTGTTTGTGAATTCCTTAAAACAAAGTGCCAAAGAATGGTACAAAAATATCCTAGACAGTAGTACTATTTCTTCATATTCATATTTATTCTAAATAGTGTGATGATTGTCCCAACTAGAGAATCAAAACTTTATATTATAGGTTCTTCATGGCACCTTTCAACTTGTCCAATTATGGAAACTGGCTTGCCTGGGGCAGCTGTATCTAGTTGTGAGATTTTCATATCATATTTCTCTCAATAAGAATAGTTATGGCATAGGATCCTTCAACTGTTTGTGGACCCTTTGTCTATCTAGGAGATTTTTGTACCTTGAAACATATGAATCATTCTTGTTTGTGCATCCTCATTGTCTATCTCATATTCATGTGTAGTTTATTTAAATAATAGATTCATCACTACAAAGAGAAAGTTACCACCACACGTCAAACATAAGGTGCATTTGATTGAAAGATTGGTCATTGTTTACAAGAAAAAGGGTCCACAAATAGTTGAAGGATCCTATGCCACAACTATTCAGCTTACTGAGAGAAATATGAGGGATTCTCTAGTTGGGAGAGTCATCACACTATTCCCCTAAGCACACTATGGCTTTGCCTTCTCATCAACAAGAAACTCTAACATCATTATAAACTCTTCTATACTCTACCCATATCCATTCCAATCCATTGATCCAATCCATTCATACTTCTACACAAACAAATTAAGTCACCAAAATGCTGTCATTTTGGGACAGGCATACCATGTCCATAAAACTGTACCAATAGTTGAAATAAAAGGAATGATTCATATGTTTCAAGGTAATAATGTAGTAATTGGGGAAGAACATCTAAGTCATTTCATCAATACTACACATGAATATGAGACATACAATGAGGATGCCATGAGAAATTTGTTTTTGAATTCCTTAAAAAAAACTATGAAAGAATGGTACAAAAATATCCTAGAAAGTAGTACTATTTCTTCATATTCATATTTCTTCATATTTCTTCTAAATAGTGTGATGACTATCCCAACTAGAGAATCAAAAATTTATATTATAGGTTCTTCATGGCACCTTTCAACTTGTCCAATTATGGAAATTGGCTTGCCTGGGGCAACTGTATCTAGTTGTGAGATTTTGATATCTGATCTCTTAACATATTTACTAGAAGCCCTCATATTTCTCTCAGTAAGAATAGTTTTGGCATTGGATACTTCAACTATTTGTGGACCCTTTTTCTATCTAGGATATTTTTGTACCTTGAAACATATGAATCCTTCCTATTTGTGCATCCTCATTGTCTGTCTCATATTCATGCATAGTTGATTTAAACAATAGATTCATCACTACATTGTGAAAGTTACCACCACACATCAAACATAAGGTGCATTTGACTGAAAGATTGGTCATTGTTTACAAGATGAAGGGTCCAAAAATAGTTTAAGGATCCTATGCCACAACTATTCAGCTTAATAAGAGAAATATGAGGGATTCTCTAGTTGGGAGAGTCATCACACTATTCCCCTAAGCACACTATGGCTTTTCCTTCTCATCCACAAGAAACTCTAACATCATTCTAAACTCTTCTTTACTCTTCCCATATCCATTCCAATCCATTGATCTAATCCATTCATACTTCTACACAAACAAATTAACTCACCAAAATGCTCTCTTTCTGGGACAGTCATACCATGTCCATAAAATTGCACCAATAGTTTAAATAAAAGGAATGATTCATATGTTTCAAGGTAATAATGAAGTAATTGGGGAAGAACTTCTAAGTTATTTCATCAATACTACACATGAATATGAGACAGACAATGAGGATGCCATGATAAAATTGTTTGTGAATTCCTTAAAAGAAACTGCGAAAGAATGGTACAAAAATATCCTAGACAGTAGTACTATTTCTTCATATTTATTCTAAATAGGGTGATGACTTTCCCAACTAGAGAATCATAACTTTATATTATAGGTTCTTCATGGCACCTTTTAACTTGTCCAATTATGGAAACTGGCTTGCCTGGGGCAGCTGTATCTAGTTGTGAGATTTTGATATCTGATCTCTTAACATATTTACTAGAAGCCCTCATATTTCTCACAGTAAGAATAGTTGTGTCATAGGATACTTCAACTATTTGTGGACCCTTTGTCTATCTAGGATATTTTTGTACCTTGAAACATATCAATCATTCCTATTTGTGCATCCTCATTGTCTGTCTCATATTCATGTGTAGTTGATTTAAACAATAGATTCATCACTACAATGAGAAAGTTACCACCACACGTCAAACATAAGGTGCATTTGATTGAAAGATTGGTCATTGTTTACAAGATGAAGGGTCCACAAATAGTTGAAGGATCCTATGCCACAACTATGCAGCTTAGTGAGAGAAATATGAGGGATTCTCTAGTTGGGACAGTCATCACACTATTCCCCTAAGCACACTATGGCTTTGCCTTCTCATCCACAAGAAACTCTAACATCATTCTAAACTCTTCTATACTCTTCCCATATCCATTCCAATTCATTGATCCAATCCATTCATACTTCTAAACAAACAAATTAACTCACCAAAATGCTATCATTCTAGGATAGTCATACCATGTCCATAAAACTGTACCAAAAGTTGAAATAAAAGGAATGATTCATATGTTTCAAGGTAATAATGTAGTAATTGGGGAAGAACATCTAAGTTATTTCATAAATAGTACACATGAATATGAGACAAACAATAAGGATGCCATGATAAAATTGTTTTTGAATTTCTTAAAAGGGTAAAAGTACAAAGCTGTGTCACACTTTTATAAAGGAAAAGGTCAACAACACACAAAAATCTTAACTTTAACGACATAAAAATGGCATTTATGTTTAAAATTTGGAGATGATGTAAACTAATGAAATGTGTAAAAGTGGATGAAGCTTATGGCTATAATTTTTTTAATTTTTTTTGAACAAGAATTCACATAGTTTTAAAAAATTTTAAGTCCATTTTCTACTTGCTGAAAAATGCTGAAAAACAAGGGTCTTGTTCGCACGAAAAAAGTATATGCAAATAATATTTTTTTCCTTTGATTTCAAAATATGTCATAGATAAAATGTATAGCTAGTGCAGAAAAGAAGAAAAATTAGTTTTCAATGTATATTTTCTCTTTTATAACTACTCAAAGTCAAACATACCTGAAATCGACAGTTTTCATCTTGCGCCAAATTTCCCCTATCAAATCTACACCATTCAAAAAATAAATTACACACTCTTGAAGATAACTCTCTCCTCTAGTGTTAAATATAATTTTTCAATTTTTTTGATAAGCTTTACTATCTTTTTCTATTTTTGAAGCATCTTGTTCTCGAATGTTAAAATACCTACTTGCAGTATTTTGAAATATAATATATTAGATCTAATTAAAATACTATAAAAATTATATGATGATAATCTTGACTCTATTCTCTAAAAAAGGGTATTTTTATATTTGTAAAAAAAATCATTAAAAAGAGTAAGAGTTATTGAAACATCTCTTTTCTGAAATAATATTATTTCTTTAGTAATTGTTATAAAACATGCATTTAATAGATATTTCCAATTGGAAAAGGTGAAGAACTTATCTAACTTAGCTAGAATGAATCTGGCTAGACCATATGTTTGACAAAAATCCATTTTAGTTAGAAATACTCAAATTCAACTATGCCAACGTGACACAACTTTGTGCTTTTACCCAAAAGAAAGTGCCAAAGAATAGTACAAAAATATCCTAGACAATAGTACTATTTCTTCATATTCATATTTCTTCATATTTCTTCTAAATAGTGTGATGACTATCCCAACTAGAGAATCAGAACTTTATATTATAGGTTCTTCATGGCACCTTTCAACTTGTCCAATTATGGAAACTGGCTTGCCTGGGGCTGCTGTATCTAGTTGTGAGATTTTCATATTTGATCTCTTAACATATTTACTAGAAGCCCTCATATTTCCCTCAGCAAGAATAGTTGTGGCATAGGATACTTCAACTATTTTTGGACCCTTTGTCTATCTAGGATATTTTTGTACCTTGAAACATATGAATCATTCCTTTTTGTGCATCCTCATTGTCTATCTCATATTCATGTGTAGTTGATTTAAACAATAGATTCGTCACTACAATGAGAAAGTTACCACCACACTTCAAACATAAGGTGAATTTGATTGAAAGATTGGTCATTGTTTACAAGACAAAGGGTCCACAAATAGTTGAAGGATCCTATGCCACAACTATTCAACTTACTGAGAGAAATATGAGGGATTCTCTAGTTGGGACAGTCATCACACTATTTCCCTAAGCACACTATGGCTTTGCCTCCTCATCCACAAGAAACTCTAACATCATTCTAAACTCTTCTATACTCTACCCATATCCATTCCAATTCATTGATCCAATCCATTCATACTTCTACACAAACAAATTAACTCACCAAAATGCTATCATTCTGGGACAGTCATACCATGTCCATAAAACTGTACCAATAGTTGAAATAAAAGGAATGATTCATATGTTTCAAGGTAATAATGTAGTAATTGGGGAAGAACATCTACGTTATTTCATCAATACTACACATGAATACGAGACAGACAATGAGGATGCCATGATAAAATTATTTGTGAATTCCTTAAAAGAAAGTGCCAAAGAATGGTACAAAAATATCCTAGAAAGTAGTACTATTTCTTCATATTTCTTCTAAATAGTGTGATGATTGTCCCAACTAGAGAATCAAAACTTTATATTATAGGTTCTTCATGGCACCTTTCAACTTGTTCGATTATGGAAACTGGCTTGCTTGGGGTAGTTGTATCTAGTTGTGAGATTTTCATATCTAATCTCTTAACATATTTACTAGAAGCCCTCATGTGTCTCTCAGTAAGAATAGTTGTGGCATAGGATACTTCAACTATTTGTGGACCCTTTTTCTATCTAGGAGATTTTTTGTACCTTTCAAAACATATGAATCATTCTTGTTTGTGCATCCTCATTATCTATCTCATCTTCATGTGTAGTTGATTTAAACAATATATTCATCACTACAATGAGAAATTTACCACCACAAATCAAACATAAGGTGCATTTGATTGAAATATTGGTCATTTTTTACAAGACAAAGGGTCCACAAATAGTTGAAGGATCCTATGCCACAACTATTCAGCTTACTAGGAGAGATATGATGGATTCTCTAGTTGGGATAGTCATCACACTATTCCCCTAAGCACAATGGATTTTCCTTCTCATCCACAAGAAACTCTAACAGCATTCTAAACTCTTCTATACTCTACCCATATCCATTCCAATCCATTCATACTTCTACACAAACAAATTAACTCACCAAAATGCTTTCATTATGGGATAGTCATACCATGTCCATAAAACTGTACCAATAGTTAAAATACAAGGAATGATTCATATGTTTCAAGGTAATAATGCAGTAATTGGGGAAAAACATCTAAGTTATTTCATCAATACTACACATGAATATGAGACAGACAATGAGGATGCCATGATAAAATTGTTTGTGAATTCCTTAAAAGAAAGTGCCAAAGAATGGTACAAAAATATCCTAGACAGTAGTACTATTTCTTGGGAGGAGTTTATGAGTGTTTTTAGATTACAATATGGGGATCCAATTGATACCAAACTTTCTATACATGTACTTACCACTATCAAAAAGGGCATCTATGAGACAGTAGTTGATTTAAACAATGGATTCATCACTACAATGAGAAAGTTACCACAACACGTCAAACATAAGGTGCATTTGATTAAAAGATTGGTCATTGTTTACAAGACAAAGGGTCCAAAAATAGTTGAAGGATCCTATCCCACAACTATTCTTACTAAGAGAAATATGAGGTCTTGTAGCAAATATGTTAAGAGATGAGATATAAAAATCTCACAACTAGATAGATTACTAATATTGGAAGTACTATGGACTTGTAGAGGCAATTTAATATTTCAAGAAGCTAAGAAATGAGTTGTCATTATGGTAAGCCACAAGAATGGTCCTGGGAGTATTATTGGATGTGCCTAACTTGGGAAAGTTACCATGTTAATTTCATTAAAAAAATACAAAAAATTAAGGCCTATGAGATTTTATGATAATGCTCTATTTGAAATAGGGTGCTCAAGTTAACAATGAAATAAAAAAATGCATGCTTGTAGTCATATGATTAGGAGAGGTTTCTTTGTGTTTTCATTACTTATGAGCAGCCTATATATGGAGGTAAGGAGTCCTACAATGTTATTCAGTTTCCCTAGTTATTTACATGATTTTATTTATTTAAATCTACTCTTTACAACTGCTTTTCTATCTATACACCCTCTATTGCTATTGTAATGGCAAATCATCAGAACCTAAATGTCACCCAACATGGCTTCTCATGGAATTTGATCATCGCAACTTATAGAAGACATGGTTTTTCCATCACGTTGACACAAATTCTCCCATCATGTGACCAATCACATCACACTATCAAACTTATCCAATAAGATCAGATTCATTGATCACCCAAATAACTACAATCTCAGTCTACAAACCAATCCATTCACAACTAGAAGCAATAATTGGATAACCCTTCTATCCAAAGAGTAACGATTCTCACTTACTCTAATGTTCTTCAAGAAATATTCAATTCTGTCAATATAATTCATGTCTTTGAATGTCTCCAATATTTTCAGTCAAAGAGGGTTCGCTTAATTGCAGATTCCTTCAATTGAGTTTATGTGACTTCCTAGAGTTACTATTCCCTCCACAAATACTAATTGTTGCTACTATCCTACTCTAATTCTGATTTCTATTTGGTTTTATATAAAACAATTTTACTCACTTAACATTCCTTGATTAGTAGGTATTTCAAGTCTCCAAGTGTGGAGTTCACTGTCCTTGGCAGTTCTCTATTGGTAAGATTGGTACTAATTTTTTAAACATGTTAGCAATTCCATCATTTGTCTGTTGTTTGGGACAATCATCATAGAATTATTTGGATTGTCTCTCCTCTTTCCTTGCAAGGTTAAAATGACCTATTTTTCATCCCTCCTTGAATAGACCCTTATCATCTTGCACTTGTGCAATGATAGGACACCAATGTTGCTAATTAAGGTTGGCGGGATGATTACGCCTATCCCAAAAAAAGATTGTCAAATTATTATGCTTTCAAATGAATTACCTATCAATGTATCCCTTGCGAGGGAGAGAAGCCAAACACATAAAGAACATGCACATAAACATGGAAACTGAAAAAATTAAATGGAATACACCAAGAAGTGCCAAATGATGAATGCTCAATTGTTGTAATGGCAAAGCAATATCAGAACTATCCATTTATAGTCCTAATGATTTTGGAAATTGTTGACAAAGAGTGTTTCTTTTTTTTATTATAGTATAAATGATTTTTCTATAGTCGTAATGATTTTTATTATTTATTGTCCTTTGTCCCTTTTTTATTTCCTATGTCTGTGCTTCATGACATGATTTTGTCACCTTCTTTTGATGGTATATTTCATTCACTCTATGTGGAATATGATTTTGTTTACTATTTTATTTTAGCTTCATATTTCTTTCATTTTTCATATACACACAGACTACACATGCTGATAAAAAAATGAGCTATTTGATTTAGGTTTACTTTTCATTATTGTAAATGGTTAATATTTCTGATGGTACTCCTTGGTGTATTTCATATTAAAATAATCATATAAAAATAATAAATGTAGTAACGATGGTGTAGTGCATTATTGATATAGGTTCCCGTTGTGTCCATTTCGAACTACAGGAGTAGTGGTTATGTTGCATCATCTGGGTATAGAATTCAATTATGTTGTGTCTCCAAACAATTGTGAGCATGATGCGTACATTTATGTTTCTTAGCTATTGTGTCTCAGGACCCCTTATGACCCTTTATGACCCATTATGATCCCTCAGAATACATCTTAGAGGTCTTAAAGTGTCATAAAGGTTCATAAGAGGATCCTAGGAGGGGCTAGATGAGCTTCCACCTTCATGTGGTTGGCCTTGTTAAGTAGAGGATGGTAAACAATTATTGAAACAAAGAGAAGCTCAATAATTTATATCTGAATACCAATTTTGTTCTTATCAACCATCAAAACATTTAAATACCCTTTTAAACTGCTATTAAAAATAAAATATTTAATCAACATTTACTTACAGATTTGTGTGTTTGTCTGAGTTTGATACACAGATCAAGTTGTATAACCTTACTTGAACAGGATCTATTATGAAGGTTGTACAACTTCATCTACGTATCAAACTCAGACAAGCACACAAATCTGTAGGTAAATGAAGCTTTCTTAGTTAGTTTGATTTTTCTTGAGGCTGTGAATATACAGTACAATGAAAATGCTTTTTTCAATCACCGTCATTTTTTTTTTTCCAAAAATTTGTATTGGTAAATTTTTTGACCTTTAAATAGCATTAATTTCAATGAGAATGCTATGCATTTGACGTCAATTTCATCAAGTATTGGTCGAATATTTTGTCGCAATTTCAACGTCAAGTTCACCAAAGTTGGTCTCATTTCTACCAGCTCCATGCAATTAGTTTGATGAAAAGTCAGTCAATAAGTCGACTGCTACTCAGGTCAAAATTTTGACAATGGGGTTTCCTATAGAATAATCGATGAAAAAACATCAACCACAATTTTAGTTGTCTATTTGACCAATTGGTGTATAAAATTCGACCAATTCTCCTCAAAAAATAGGGTAAAATTTACTAGTCTAAGGAAGAAGAATGGGGAGTTGAGGTTATGCATTGACTTCAGGGACCTTAATAGAGCCTCTTTAAAAGACCGCCATCCACTACCCTCGATGGAAAAAATCTTACAATGTGTCTCTGGATCTGAGAGATTTTCATTATTGGATGGCTATTCAAGATATAATCAGATCCTAGTTAATGAAGAGGATCAATACAAGAATACATTTACAACCAAGTGGGGAACCATGGCTTATCAAAAGATGGCCTTTGGTTTGTCAAATGCAGGTGCCACTTTTCAAAAGTCAATGGATATGGCCTTTAAAAGCCTCATGTACAAATTTGTACTAGTTTACTTAGATGATGTGATGCCCAAAAATTGAGTCAAAACACAACCAACAATTTTTTTTTAAAAGGGGATAAGTTTCTACATCACTCCAATGTTATAAGGGTTTGGTTTCTTCGAGGTATTCCCATAGCCATCCTAGGGCACTCACACACGATGATGTTGTAATGACCATTCCATAATGTACTCACGCATGCTCCTCATATACATAACTCAAAAGGGTTACTTATGCATAAACGGATACTTTCCTTGAAAAGCGTAATGGCACAAAGGTTCCTAGAGTTGAACCCAGTGCTCTGATACCAAAATGATAGGCTGATATGCATAACACAGGATCACTATGTGGGCCGAAGGTGGGCCTCACAGATGACATAACTATCTATTCTAAACATGTAGCAGATCATATCAAACAACTGAGGAAGATCTTTGAAAGGTTTAGAGAGTTTGGGATATCTCTTAATCCCAAGAAATATGTGTTTGCAGTTCATGAGGGGAAATTGCTAGGATACATAGTGTCCAAGGAAGGAATCATAGTAGACCCTGAAAGGATTACAGCCATCCTAGTGCTACCCTTGCCACATCATAAGAAAAGCATTCAATCTTTCATAGGAAGGATTAATTTTGTTAGGCGTTTCTTGCCTAATGTTGAAAATTTACTAAAGCCTTTGACAACCATGTTAAAGAAGAGTTCAGCCTTCAACAGGACTAAAGAAGGGAAAGCCAATTTCCAAGCTATAAAAGAAGCCTTGACAGAAGCTCCTTCTCTATTAAACCCAAATTTCAGTAAGGATTTTATCCTTTATGCTTATGGAGGTCATGATGTTATATCTGCTATGTTGACTCAAGAAAATTTAGAAGGGTTGGAGCAGCCTATTGCTTTCTTTAGCAAAGGTTTAGAGGAATATGAACAAAGATACTCTTTTGTGGAAAAACATGTACTTGATGTGGTAAAAAGCCTTAAAATTTTTAGATATTTATTAATCCATAGAAAGGTACACTTGAAATTTACTCATCCAAGTGTCAAAGAATTTTTTCTTTCCAAGGACCTAAATGAGAAAAGAGCTGGTTGGATTACCAAAGTAATGGAGTATGACATTGATATCCAAACCACCAAGCTGGTTAGAGGAAGAGGTCTTTGTGAGCATTTGGAAGAGGATGAAAGTTCAAAGAAATTAGAGAAAATTGATGCATCTCTAGTTGTACATTCTATAGAAGTACATGCCAAGGCAGCAGGTTGGCTACCTAACATGATTCATTACTTAAAGATAGGACAATGTCCTACAGACCTAGATTCAATAAGAAAAAGATATTATAGATTTCAATTTGTTCCCTTTGTGCTGATAGATGAAGTTCTTTTTAGAAAGGATCACAATGGTGTCCTTTTGAGATGTATTGATTTAGAAAAAGTAGCTAATGTCCTATTTCAATTTCATGATGGACCTTCTGGAGGTCATTTTTCTCCTAGGACTACTGCTTTTAAAATCATAAGGGCCGGATACTATTGGCCATCTATCTTCAAGGATAGCCATGAGTATGTGAGAAAATGCATCAAATGTGCTATGTTTGTAGGAAAAGAAAGGCTTGCAGCTCTACCCCTTCAGCTAATCAAAGTAGAACAACCTTTCATGAGATGGGGCATAGACTTTATTAGCATGATTAATCCTCCATCTAGTCCAGGCGACAAGTGGAAAATCACTGCAATTGATTATTTCACTAGATGGATAGAGGCAGTTGCCTTAAAAGAATCAAATGAGAGTGCCATCTTAAGTTTTTATGATGATATAATTCATAGATTCGGCACTCCAAACTCCATAATATCAAATAATGCATTGGCATTCACAGGCCTTAAAGTCTTAGAATGGGCAATCATAAATGGCATTTATCTGAATACAAGTTCAAATTACTACCCTCAGGGTAATGGTTTGGTAGAATCAACTAATAAGAACTTGATTAGGATAATCAAGAAGACTTTGCAAGATAATCAAATGGATTGGCATACTAAATTGAAATCTACCTTATGGTTAGACAAGATTACCCCAAAGAAGATCACTAGGAATTTTGCTTATGTGTTAGTATATGGTAGAGAAGCCAAGTTGTCCATTTAAACTGAATTTTTAGCTTTGGACTTGGCCACTCAATATGTCCTATTTGAAGAAGGGGATCCCTTACAAATCAGGTATGTTCAACTCATAGAGTTAGAAGAACTTAGAGATAAATCTATGAAAGATATGGAGTTCCATTAGGTATAGACAAATAAAAATTTTGATAAAAGAGCCAGGGCTAGAAGCTTCAAAGTTGGAGATGTAGTCCTCAAGTGGGATGAGTCTAGATCAAAGCCTGATAGACATACAAAGTTTGATTCCTTCTGGGGTGGACCATTTGTTATTACAGAATGTAAGGGGCCTAATGCTTTTCAACTATCAACTCTTAGAGGAGAAGCCTTGCCTATATCAGTTAATGGATTCCACTTGAAGCCTTTCTTTGAGGTCAATCCTTCCTTATAAATCTCTATAAATATGTTTCCTATTTTTCTATCCCTATTTTCTAGGTTAGTTTCCCTGTTTCCCAAGAAGTGCTCGAGCACAATTTTTGTTCCTCTAGTTTCAGGTCTATTTCTCTATTGGAAGTTTTATGCTCAAATGATGACTCATATGCCTGATGGACTATGTCAAGGCCCCTGATCAATGTTTAGCAGGCTGAAATCCAATAGAAATTACCAAAATGTTACCCAAAATTTCCTCTTCTATGCAATTTTGGCCATAGGCTGGGGTCCATCTAGCTTGTTTGCATTTTTAAAATGCTATTGAACACCTTGTGAGAATTTATGGTCTTGTGCCTTTTCCTTTGGTCTCTGAAATTATTTAACTCCTTGATATAAAAGCCTTTCAATCTGAATATATGACTATTGGTGGCAAAAAACCCTGGACCCCTATGGCCTATTCTTTTTCACCATTACCTTTTTTGGCCAATTAAGAGCTTCATTTCTCATGTGCTCTTTTTCATCATTAGCTAGTCACAAGATCACTTAAAGCCATAGGAATATTCATTTCAATCTCTCAACCCTACGATCTCCTTTGTTCGCAAGATCTCCTAATCTAAAGGCATATTCCCTTTTCATTCAGTTACTTGGTGATGGTCCCCTCAGTTGAGTAATCTCAAGAGTTAACTATAGTCAGCCAAAAGTTCATGAGACTCTGAGTTTCTTTTAGTCATGAGATCACCAAACTTAATCATGGTCAGAGGTGGTTAGCTCAGGGTATAGATAGAGAAAATGACAAGGTACCATGTGTCTCAGGTGGACCCAGTTCTTCAAAGATGCAGTCACTAGGTCTCTAATTTTTGGGGTTAGTTAAGTTTTTATTTAGTGAATAAGCGACTGTGTTTGTGAGATCTCTTATTCCTGGCAATCAAGTCCTTAGCATCCAAAAATCTAGCGAGCAGTTATGTTTTGTCTAGCAGTCTCAGCTTCGAAGCAGTTAAAGTTTGAGAAGATTGATGATGGTCACATGAACGCAAGGAATATTCTTCCCCCTTGCAATCATGTGACAACCATCGATCCTCTTTCTAGCTTAGTGCTCCTGTCAAGTGGGTTGAATGCTAGATAATATGAGGTGTCTTTCAGTCAAGTAAATAATATCATGACACATGGCAGGATGGGCCCAAGTTTATAAACTTATTCAGGTGATCACCTAATAAAGGGAGAATATTCTTTTCTATTCCGTGACTATGAGATTTATCTTTAGTCAGGTAATCGCTTGATGGGAAGGAATATGCCGAAGACTTTAGGAAGCTCAGCGACTACCATTAGATCAAAGTAGGATCAATGCTTGTCATGTGGTCACCAGATAAAGCTAGAGTTAGTGAAAAGATCAGGAGATTTGGCAACTAA
This sequence comes from Chamaecyparis obtusa, assembly GCA_027943335.1. NCBI lineage: Eukaryota > Viridiplantae > Streptophyta > Pinopsida > Cupressales > Cupressaceae > Chamaecyparis > Chamaecyparis obtusa. Next base: position 262,732 of record BSBK01003321.1, on the reverse strand, counting down.
AATAAAAAAGAAGGCATGAGGTTAAATGCAGGGTTAGGGTTAAAAGTAGAAGCAGTACCTAGGAAAAATGGAAGATCTGATGGCTACATTTTAAAAATAGATCAAGTTTAAATATCAGCCGCTGATGGATAAAATATTGGTGCCACCTGTCACCATTATATTCTTTTAAATTCAAATATCTGAGAAGTACTAGATTTGAATAGTTATGGAGAGCCTGAGTTGTAGATAGGTAGATGGATCAAGGTGGCTTATCTATAGGAAGGTATAGTAAAGAGATGAACATGCAAATAAGTGTCTGATCAGCCATGATACTTTCAAAGATGCATTTATGATCACAATTGATAGAATTAGGGTTGGCTATTATTTTATGAAAATCTATGTGACCCTAATTAGATATTTTTCTCCTGCCTATGTGCAATAGAGTAGATGTGTATAATATTTTTTTGGAGCTTTTAGAGCTTAGAGTTTACAATTGTAAAGGTTTTTTTTCTTTCTTAGAAGTTATCTGAGGCATTCTTTCTACCCTCTAGCTTCTGTAGTTTGTAACCTTTCATTGAGGTTTAGATATTGAAAAGGTATTTTGTGACATTCTTTCTATCCCTATGCCTTCTTGTCTAAATTTTCTCTTAATGGATTAGGTATATGTATGTTTTTAGTAATATCTTAGGGTTCCTGATCCCTCTTTCTTTCTACAATTCATGTGTATTCTTGTGGATGATTTGATTTGAATGATCTTGTGGGGATACTTCAACCCCCTGACAATCTATCTCATTCCTATACCTAGTTGCAGAGGTGAATGTTTGTTTGGAGGTTATAGATTGTGTCTACATTCTTAGGAATGCTATTTTTTGTGAAATTATCTCTTTCCCTAAATAGCCTCTTTCTATTGAAAACCTTTCTATGAAATATTGATGTAAACCTATTCAGTGAGTTGTGATCTCCTAGACCTAACTTTGTACACTGATTTCATCCTCTATACTGTAATTCATATCATCTTTTTGGTGTATCACCTAGTAGGATAGTTTGCTTTCAGTTATTTCCCTTTCACGCATTCCTTCTATCTCTTTTCCCTCAAGAGTTTACTTTCATGTCAAAAAAGAAAATTAAGGTGATTATCCAAAAGGAACTGGCCTAGAACTTGGAGGTCGCATCTCACTTAGTATAGCTCCCACACCTGGAGATGATTACCATGTTATATTAAGTTATCACGACCAAGAGAGCTTGAAACAAGGGTACAAACTTAGTGTATAACAACTCTCCAATTTGAGAGTAATTCAAACACCCCAACTAATTAGGAGGCAACAGGTTGATTCATTATAAATTCATGAAATGGGTAATTCATACTCATTTTCATAATTCACTTTGTGAGAAATGACTATGTTGTGTCTATGGCTAGATTAGAGGTCCACATTTAGCTATAAATATTTTGTCACCCACTATGGGGTAGAAAATTGATTTCTGGTCTCACTCTTGAAAAATTTCTGACAAGAATTTCAAACACTGTCGTACGTCTGTAAATCACTATGTATGAAATCTCGTGTGAGCTTTCTGACTATGTTGCGTGAAGATTTTATTTCCAGGGTACTTACTCATGCGAAGATTTTCTACCAGTAGCACTTTCTCGCACACTGCACAGTACTTTCTCACGTGAAGAGGTGTACTCCCTCGCGCGAGACTTTCCATCAGGGTTTTAAAGTTTTCAATTTCTATGTCTTTCTGTTGCAAATTTCTCACATTTTTTGTTTACTGTGATTTTTATATCTCTATTTTTCTAATAGCATAATAGTCATCTATAGGGCATGTGACAAAGATAAAACTTGCTAATAGTTTTTTTGTAGGATGGTTGTCAAAGACATTTAAAAATGTTGTGCTTGTTTACTATTTTTCATTCACATAGTATAATAGCTAGGGCCTTGTGAAGATTTCTTAAGGGTCTTGATAGTGAGCTAGGGTAATAGGCTCTTCATTACATGGAAGTGATACGCATAGATGAATCTGAGACCCAGATCTTGCTATCATGATAGATACCTGGGGAAGCAAGGAAAGGTAGTGAATTTTTGGCATGTCTACTTATTACGGGATTATTCTCTTCTCTCTTTGAGAGTACCAGAAACCCAAAAGCTTATGGATTGGTTAAGGAGGAACTAGATTGATGATGAATATGTCTTTCATGTTTGGGTAAGGTAAAGAGGTAGAGAAGTATACTCTTCTCTCTTTGAGAGAATCAAAAAATCTAACCCTCGAATCCAAGTCAAGTTTGTGTCACCTTTAGAGGGTTTGCCAGAAGTTGAACCTTTGGGAATGACCCAAGTGAGTACACACATATTGTTGGTGATTCCACCTCACTATAATAAAGAAATATTTGTTGAGTCTAAATACTCCAAAGCCATGTTAACTTCCTTCTCTCGATTTTGACTATCATCTTGAGAAGGCTTTGTCTGTTGTATTGAGTGGCACCGTTCCTAGCCCTACTTGTGGGGGTGTATGAATTTTAGGTGTAGGTGTGGCTATGAGGCCCTAGCCCTTTATTAGTGGCACCAAAGGTTAGTGTGAATGGAAGCCTACTAAAAAAAATCTTAGTTAGTTTCCTACCTAGATCACCTCCAAAAGGAGACATAATCTTTGCACATGAAAGGGCAAGAATATCTCCTGTAGATTCTCACCATAGGCATACATCTAGACATTTGAAGGTGGTATATGATACTAGCCCCTGCTTCAAGGGTAACCTTTGAACATATATTATTGAGTCCTTGGAAACACCAAAATCACGGGCGCCCTCTAGGGGGTGACATAGTTGTGTGAGGTGAATGCATGCGCATAAGCTACAAGACACAGATTTTTTCTTCGCTACCATTTTTTTGGTAGGGATAACTAAGTGTTTGTTTTGAGTCTTAAACTATCCATCATGATTACACAAAGACTCCCATGATTCTGCCAAGTTTCTTTGTCCTTATTTGAATTGTTTGTGACTACTTCTTGTGTCACTATTTCTTGATCTAAAACTTCATGCTTGTAAATGATTTCTTGCAACATTAAAAATGAGATTGCTGATTCAAAATGTACAAAAATTGGAAATTCTATCAGAGAATAGTTAAGGGCGTGTCTCAAAACTTGACTTTTTACCTTGAAAATTGTGTCAAACTGTCAAACTTTGGTCTTTTCCTGTGTGAAATTTTAGAATCTGAGCATTTCCTCACATGAGCTAGCATTTTCTTACACGAAGCCTATCTTTTTCTCGTGTGAACCAACACTTTCTTACATAAACCTATACCCTAATTTAAAAAATAGTGAGCTATTTCCCTTTGACTGGTCAACTTTTTGTTTGATCTAATTTTTTTTTGAGGTCTGTTTGCCTATTTTGCTATCATCCACTATCTAAAACTAAGTGTCTCAAACTATGAAGCAAATGATTACTGCATAAACTCATGTTCTCCCTACTATTTGTCTCATCTTTTTATGCTTGTGTATCATGATAGTCACATGTTGGTTGTTCTAGCCATTCTCTTGACAATTCATGCTGGGTGCATCTCACATCTTGGCTGTTCTAGCCTGTATCTCCTTTTTCATATTTCTAGAGATAGAGTTTTAGCATAATTCCAAGTCCTCTCTTGATACTTAAATATTCATATATGATTGTTATGACTAGAAGTGGCAACACTTTCCCCATTCATGGTACTGTACAAGGTAGAGGTAGGTCTTGTAATCAAGAAATAGGTTGTCCTAAACCTATCATGCAATCTAAATAGTATGAGGGATCCACATGTTCCTCTTTGTTGATTAATTTGAAAGACAACCCATCGCAATCATCACCTCTAGTGTTCCAAGAGTATTTTAATACATTCTTTCAAGCGCAACCTGACTTATCATTTCAAGAACAGGACAACACATTCTTCCAAAACAACTCATTGTTTCATAACTTTGGAAGGCCACTTCCTCAAACTATTCCCATTATTGAATCTATTGATCCTACTAAAGATATCAACTCATTTGAACCTATCGACCCTTTTGATCTTGTTAAAGCACCAAAGGTTACCTTAGTTGTTCCCTTTTGGCATCATTCATATCATTTTACTAAGTCTACACACACTACACAATCCTACATTGAGAAGATGGGAGATCCATTCGACTTCCAACTAGGAAAATATAGAAAAACTCATGACCAATCTCAAAATGACTAGCATCATGGTCAATCTCACAATGACCAATGTCATGCTCAATCTTGAAATGATCAACATTATGATCAATCCCAACATGATCAAAGTTAACACCAAGATCAAAACAAAACTCAAGGTTGTTAGAAAGCATATCACTATCATCCTCCTCCTCATGACCTAAGTCAAGATCAAGCCCCAAGAATTTATGAAATTCTTGGTAATCATGATGAGGTAATAACCTAGAATGAAATAGACACTATGAAAGTAAACAAGATTCTTATTAAGATGATGGAGATCCTCCTTCTAGAAGAGAAGGAAAAATACTTCCTTGAGTTGGCCAAACAAGGGGCCAAATTACCCCCAGACTACCAAGTTGAGACACTTGTGGCCAAAGAACAAGAAACAGAGACTGCTAAGTTGCAAAAGATAGTCTGAGACATGCAAGACTAGATTAGCCAACTTGTGAAGGATGAGGATAGACCTATACAATAGTTCACAATGGAGAGCATTTTTCCTTTCCCCTTTGATAGGAGTCTTCACATGCCACCTTTTCCCAAAGGTGTACAACTGCCTAGATATGACAAATACTTGGGCACTCCTGATCCCCAAGATCACTTGAGAGAGTTTGACACTCTATCTATGGAATTCATACATGACTAGTTGTACCTCATGCGTATCTTTCCTCATAGCTTGAGTGGACCAGCTATGGAGTGGTTTTCTTGATTACCCACCGACATCAAGAATTTTTACAAAATTTCTAATCTATTTGTCCAACATTATTTGCATAATATTCAACATCTGGTCAACATTTGAGATCTTTGTAATTTTAAACAGTGACAAGGGGAACCTTTCCTACCATTTCTCCAAAGGTGGAGACAACTATGTACAAAGTGTCCTCACAAGGTACCAGAGTCTAAAAGGCTTGACATCTTTTTGGACAAGGTCCCCTAATCTTTGATAGCATGATTAAACAAGTTGTGTGAATAGAAGCATTTATGATCAAGAAAGGGGAGTTGACTTTGAACAAAGATAATAAACAAGGATCTTAAGAAAAAAAAGATAAAGGGAAGTTTGTCAACAAGAATAGAGATGTTGTGAATGATGGAGTGGTTGACAATGTGACCCTAAAGCCTAGGAAATCTATTTTCAATCTTTCCTCTAGTATACAGGTGGTCAAAGCCATTGAAAAGGTTGCAACAGACACTCAACAACCTTCAAGATTTTCTAAGAAAAAACCTTGGGCCTCTCGACCCAAGCTTTAATTCACTTCCTTAGGAGAACTGCTTGATGTGGTCTATAAGACTCTTGTGTAGAATTAAATACTTTCTCCTTTGGAAAAGCATCTCTATGATCCATAACCATGACCTCATTGGTGGAACGACAATACATACTATGATTATCACCAAAATAATGGTCTTAAAACTTCTACTTGTCTTCAGTGGTGCCATAAGATCCAAGATCTGATAGAAAATGGTGACATTGTTGTGGACATCCATAACAAGAATTTGGATCATTAGGTATTTAAAGATCCCTTTCCTCCTCATGAGAAAGGTGAATCTTCCAAGACTAATAATACTAATGCCAAAGTCAACTACATGTACACTACTAATGACAATGTCATCAACATGATCAAACCTATTGAGGTTGAGTATTGCGATGTGATTACTATCAAGGGGAGTGGGGATGCTCCTAAGCCTAAGGCCCCATTTGTCTTGCGAGGCCTAGGGTCTTGTTCTTCTAAATCTAAATCATCTTAGGATTTCACAAACATTTTTACTCACTCTCATACGAAAATCACCATTAAGGGTCTTGACCCTTCTACATCTTCTCTGAAGCAACCTATGAATAAAGCTATTATTGGCCCTACCAACAAGAATTCAAAATTTTTCCCTACACCAAGCATAGCTAATGATAGCATTCTAGACTAGCTACAATGTACCAATGCTCAAATCGCCATCTTTGAGTTGTTGAAGATCTCAACAGCTCATAGGGAGATCCTTGATAAAGCTCTCACCGAGGTGAATGTCCCAAAAGATTTGGATCTAGATTGGTTTCAATCCATGGTGGATCACCTGACCTCACCTCACTATTTGTCCTTTTCTAAAGAAGATGACCACTCACTGCACCATCTGCATAATGCTCCTTTGCACATAGAAATCATGATAGGTCCCAAGTGTGTCCACCGAGTTCTCATTGACAATGGTGCTAGCCTCAATATCTATTCTGTTAAGTTTCTCACCCATCTAGGTTATGATGGGGATTGCATAGATTCTCATAAGAAAATTACTATCAAAGCATATGATGAAGAATGAAAATCCAAAGGCCTAGTTGTGCTACCCATCTGAGTCGGCCCTATTGAAAGAGATATTATTTACCAAGTCCTAGATATTCCTCTTGTGTACAACATATTGTTGGGTAGACCATGGATCTATGAAATGCAGGTGGTCCCATCTACATACCATCAATGCATCAAGTTTCTTTTCCATGGAACAGAGGCAACTATTCCTTCCAATACAAACTAATCTTGCAATACACTCATGCAATCAACAAATAGCTTTGTTCCAACTAATAGGGAGTCCACTAAATTCTATGATGCTAAGCTCAAAGAAATGGAATAGAATCTAAAGCTTAAGGATATAGCCATGAGAGGGTATCAAATTGAACTTGTGTTATCATTAATAGCTTTACCTCCATCTCTACTTTTTCTTCTCAAATAGTCTATGATGGTGCCTTTGTTAAGGCTACAACACCATTAGACAATGAAGATGAGGAAAGAGCTATTACATCTTTTCTTTAAAAAGGAAAGGAAACATCTGAACAAATCACTCTTTCTTGTGACTTAGAACAAGAGCCATATAGTGAAGCCTTCAAAATGATGAAGCACTTTAGTTATAAAGGAAGTGGCCCTATAGGAGTGAATCAAAATGGCTTGCTAGAACCAATTGTAGCTACTGGTCTTAGGACCAAAGACACCATTGGTCTTGGCTTCAAGAAGATCCCATTTCATCCAGGGCTTAACAAGTTTTTACTAGAACCAGAATGCCATCCAAAACCTGAGAACACTACTTCAGCTGATAAATAAGAGAACAACTCTGACGAGGATACCTTTCAATATCTTATTCCTCCAGACCTTGTTGCATTCTTTATAGAACTAGATGATCCTATTATACTTGTCCATCTAGTATGGACTGATAGTAATTCTGATGATACTATTTCAGTACATATACTCACATATGACCAATGGAGAGAAATGTAAATCAAGAATGCTAGTTTTTAGGGTGAACAATACATACCACCATCTTTCCAAAAGTGATTTGAACAAGATCAACTTCAACAAGCCATAAATACCACAAGAGATGAAAATGAGTCAGATGGTACATCTAGCATTGATGGTATTCCCGTATCAAGCATCACTGACTCGCATGAATATGAGTTTGACTCACTATTTGATGCCACTTTTGACAAAGATACAGATGATATTCATGTATATGAAAACATTCTCGAAGTAGGTGAAGGGTCTAGTGTTAGGATGACCGAGTGTGAATCTACTAACACTAACATACCCTCTACTTCCGATGTGAGGTCTCGAGAGGAATCAAACACACCTTTTGGTATGATTTCTTTAGGTCTTAACTTTCTTGTCCATGATTTTGATGACTATACTATGAATGCACTTGAACTAGCCACTACTCTTTCACTCTACCCTCCTGATCTCATTGAGTAGAACTCTCCCTCACTAGCTAGTGAAGTCCTTATGTTCCAAAATGACTACACTTTGGCTTGTTATCTTAACGCTATTGAACCTATAACATTTTCCACCAGTGAAAGAAGTGTCAACATGACTGAAGGTGATATCAAGTATCTTAGTCATCAATTTAAAATAAAAAATAATAGGCACTCTGATGGTGAAAACTACATTGTGGTAGTGTCAAAGCTGAAAAAAGTAAAAATAAAAGACATATCCAAGGGTGAAAAACTCTCTAAGGCACCAGACGATGAGATACTTGATACACTTCTGAGTCATTTTCAAGAGAGATCATCACTGCTAATTGAGCCAACCCAACCAATGAACTTGGGTATAGAGGATGTACCTCAGATTATTCATCTAGCATAGTCACTATCTATAGAGGAAAAAGAAGAGTTCACCAACTTATTTCAAAGCAAGAAAATCAACTTTGTATGGACTTACTTTGATATGCTTATATTGGATCCCAATCTAATCATGCATCATCTGTCTATTGCACCAGGCATTAAGCCTATCAAACAAAAGCTTCAAAAGATGCATCCACATGTGGCACTTTTGGTTAAAGCTGAATTAGAAAAACTTCTCAAGTTTGGTTTCAACTGAGCAATTGATTATGCAGAGTGGATCTCTAATATTGTTCCAGGTAGGAAACATGATAAATCTATGTGTGTGTACACAAACTTTAGAGACCTAAATAAATCATGTCCTAAAGATGATTTCCCATTTACTAATATTGACATGATAGTGGACATGACAACTAGCTACAAAATGTACTCTCTAATGGATGACTTTTCTAGTTATAATCAGATAAAGATCACACCAGAAGACCAAGAAAATATAGCCTTCACATGCGCTTTGGGAACATTATGCTGGAATATCATGCCCTTTGGACTAAAAAATGTCAGAGCTACATATCAAAGAGTTGTTACAACCATCTTTCATGACATGATGCACAAAACAATGGAACATTATGTAGATGACACTTTGGCTAAAAGCATACAATGGAAAATATAGGTAAGTGCACAAAGATGGGGGACCAAAAAGATGCCACTTTTCTTTTTGGTCCCCCATCACACATAGTGCATACACACTAAAGGTAGGCTTGGGAAATCCAAAACAAAGCACATGCACCAAATAGGGTGCACGTGCTTGGTAACACACCAAAATTTCCACCCCCATGCACCCTATGAAAAACCAAAAAATTTTAATCCATATTCTTACATAGTGCATGCACCCTATGAAAAACTAGAGAGAGAGAGAGAGAGAGAAGGGATAGTGGGAGGGTGATAAGGGGGGAGAGAGAGAGAACATTCGCATGACCAAAAAAACTCATTTTCCACTTTAGGGGTAGGAGGATTTATAAAAATATAACATTTAAGTATGAGTTTGATTTATTTAATTTCTTATACTTTAAGTTATATTTGTATAAATTATAAAATATAATAGTTCCAGGATGTTTCGGATAGATTCTAGTTTCATAGGAGTTAAGATGTAGATTCTAGATTTTGGGGGTTTTCAAAAAATTCCATAGCCAAATTTTAGGATTTAGCAAGCCTTCAGCAGGGTTACCTCCCACAATCCATCATGGATTTCTAAGGTCAAACTGAAGCTAGAAAAAGGACTCCCAGAGATTTTTAACTCATTTTATCACAAATCACTTGGTTTCGACCCCATCTCTCTCTCTCTCTCTCCACCTTCATACCCTCTATATTTTCCCTTATTACCCTCTTTCACCCCCTCTCTCTCTCACACACATGTTCTCTCCCACATTCCTACACTTTCTCTCTCTACTCTCTCTCTCTCTCACACATCACCCCCTCTCTCTACCTTATTTACTCTCTCTCTCTATATATATATATTCATGAGAGAGGGTAATGAAAGAGAGAGAGAGAGAGAGTAGATAAGGGGGGAGAGAGAGAGAGAGAGAGAGAGAGAGAGAGAGAGAGAGAGAGAGAGAGAGAGAGAGAGAGAGAGAGGGTTGAAACCAAGTGATTTGTGATAAAATGAGTTATAACCCTTTGGGAATCCTTTTGCTAGCTTCAATTTGACCCTAGAAATCCATGATGGATTGTGGGAGGTAACCCTGTTGAAGGCTTACTGAATCCTGAAATTTGGCTAAATCTGGATTTTTTTCAAAAAGCCCCAAAATCTAGAATCTGCATCTTAACTCCTATGAATTTGGAACCTATCCCAAACATCCTAGAAGTATTATATTTTATAATTTTAAAAAATATAACTTAAAGTATAAGAAATTAAATAAATCAAACTTATACTTAAATGTTATATTTTTATAAATCCTCTCTCTCTCTCTCTCTCTCTCTCTCTCTATTTCTCATCGCTATTTAAATCTGTCTTGAATAGGGTGCACACCCTATAGGGAACATGTGCTATAGGTCACATGCCCTATTAAAATCTATGACTTTCATAGGGTGCACGCCCTATGAAAGTCATAGATTTAAATAGTATGCTTTCCCTATAGGGCACACACGCTTTGTAAGGGATTTGAATTTACCAATCCTAAGGCTTGGATTTTCCTTGGAGATCCAACCCAAAGGCTTGGATGATTGAAATAGGCCCAAGACGTGTTTTTCAGCAAACATACAAAACAATGACATATTTTCTATGTACTCCTCATCAAGTTTACTCATGGCTCAAGAACGCAAAAAATAGATGACGTGATATTGCAGATCTCTCTATTAGCTATGTAAGCATATAATTTATTTTGAATTTTGATTATATTAAGTTTTTCAACTCTAATTTCTTTTGTGTGTAAGTCCATTTTTTGTTAAAAACTAACATGCAGTATTTCGGGCATAGATTTTGTCTCGTTCATCAAATTTTGCAACAAGTTACATTTTTAGAAACTAGACTCCATTCTACATAATTAAAAAAAATAAAATTTGATTTTTGATTAGTTTTAAATGATTTCTAGGGGGAGCACACGTAAATTTCATATTTTCAGGATATGTGCAGTTCGTAAATTCATCACAAATTATACATTCATAAAAAAATTACCAAAAAATTATGGGATAAACTATGTGGTGTTAGCTAACTTCTCACTGGAGTGATTAAAAAAATTCAAAAAGAAGTTAACATTTTAGGGGGAGCACACCAGATGCTATGTTATGTTTTTTGACAAAAAATAGGACCACTTTTTGTGCTCCCCCTTTTTGAGGCCTTAATTTGCACCATTTTCAAAATAAGTTATTAGTTTAGGAACTAGATTCAAAGTATTACAACTCTTATTTTTGTTGCATCTTAAAATTCAAGTCTAAATATCTTCAATTTCTTGTTGAAGTTCAGAGTTTTCTGATTTCAGGAAAAAAGTGGCATCTTATACCCCCCTTTTTGTCTCCAATCTTTGTGCACTTACCCATACATCTTGTAGATCTAGGTCCTATACTAGATCAGATGGAACAATTTAGTTTGAGGCTCAATCCCATAAAATGTGCATTTGTGGTCACTTCTGGTAAACTGTTGGGATATATCATTTTTGTAAAAGGCATAGAGGTTGATCCAAAAAAGGTTTAAGCTATTATGGACATGCATCCACCTAATAACATTAGTCAGATGAGGGGACTTCAAGGAAGACTACAATCTATTTGGTGCTTCATTGCACAATTGGTTGATAAGTCACAACCGTTTACCAAGACTTTTCATAAAGGTGTGACCTATGAATGGAACGAAGAATGTAAGAAAGGGTTCCAACAAATCAAACAATATCTTGCTAATCCACCGATCTTGATGCCTCATATTCATGGGAAGCCACTCATCCTCTACATTTTAGCTATAGACACATCTTTGGGTGCACTACTAGCTCAAGAGGATTAGAATAATAAAGAAAGAGCTATATACTATATCATTATAACTATGGTCTCTTATGAGATGAACTATTCTATCATTGAAAAGGCTTGTTTAGTGGTGATGTTTGCTTCACAAAAAAATGTGACACTATATGTTGGCTCACACTACAAGACTTATTGCTAAAATTGATCCATTAAAGTACTTACTCAACAAAGCTTCCCTTATGGGTAGATTAGCCAAATGGGTCATGATACTCAGTGAGTTTGACATTGAGTATGTATAGAGGAAAGCTATTAAAGGACAAGCTATTGCAGATCAACTGGATGAAGCACCCATAATAGATTATCAACCATTGAGTGTTGAGTTTCCAGATGAGTCCATAATGTTTCTTACACATCAGACATGAAATATGTTCTTTGATGGCTCATTTACTCAGCAGGGGTCAGGTGCTGGAATGTTATTCATTACACCACAAGGATACTCTCTACCAAAATATTACAAAACATTGTTTCCTTATACAAACAACACTGCTAAATATTAGGCTTTGATCAATGGAATGGAGATAGCTATTGAGTGGTGCATGGATGAACTTAAGGTCTTCCAAGACTCATAATTGGTTATCAACCAAGTTAATGATATCTATCAAACCAAAGATGAAAAACCAGTGCTTTATAAACAAATGGTTGATGATCTAAAAAAGTACTTTGCTCACATTACTTTCTAGCAGATTCTAAGAGAAGATAATAAAGCAGCGGATGCTATGGCTACTCTTGCCTCTCTATTACAAATGCCAGAAAATGACTTCTAACATGAGTTCCTGGTGGAAACATTATGCTATCTAGCCTATAACAATCCTGAATCTAGGATGATCTATTTAGTCATCAGACATGATTCATCCTGCTACCACCATATTTACTCCTACCTTTGGGGCCAAATTATCTCAGACAATTATACGCAAAATGAAAAATGCCACCTAATCTATAGTGCTTCATGCTATGTCATAGTAGAAAATAACTTGTATAGGCATGGTCTAGACGGTACCCTCCTTAGGTGTCTAGAACCCAACAAGTCCAAATGTGCATTAGCTGAGGTGCATGAAGGTATTTGTGGTTCTCATTTGAGAGGTATGACATTAGCTCGTAAACTTATTAGATCTGGTTACTATTGGCTAGAGATGGAAAAATAAGGTACATAATATGCCAAATCTTGTAAACAATATTAGCTCCATGGGAATCTGATCCATGCTCCTACCAAGGAGCTCATTCCATTCATCCATTTCTGGTCATTCCAGTAATGGGCCTTTGATTTGGTGGGTCAAATCCATCCTTCTTCTTCAAGAGGGAACAAGTTCATTATTATAGCTATAGACTACTTTACTAAGTGGGTTGAGGTAGTGCCTCTAACCATAGATGATGTCAAATTTGTAGAAAGGTTCATACTAAATTACATCATCTATAGATATGATGTACCCTCCTTGATAATCACTGACAATGGGAGGAAGTTCAAGAATAAAGATCTAAAGGAGTTGTGTACTAAATTCAAAATCATTCAACATTGGTCCTTGATCTATTATCCCTAGGGTAATGGACAGGCAGAAGCTTCTAACAAGACAATTCTCAAGATCTTGCACAGAATAGTTCACAAATCTAGTAGAGATTGGCATCTCTAGATTAATCCAGCTTTATGGGCCTATAGAATAAGCATTCAAACTCCAATAGGGTCCATGCCCTTTGCCTTAGTCTATGACACAAATGCTATTTTTCTAATTGAGGTCAAGATTCCTACATTGTGAGTCTCTGTGAAGAACCTCATTACTAGTGAAGACATTAGAATATCTCTGCAATAAGAGCTAGAGTTACTAGATGAATGTCGTCAAGTGGTGTTTGATCATCTAAGAGCATAGAAGAAAATAATGTCTAAGAGCTACAATAAGAAAGTCAGACCAAGGGAATTCCTAGTAGATGATCTCATCCTGAGAGAGAACTCCAAGAATCAACAACACCAGATACATAAAGGAAAGTTTGAACCAAACTGGCTTGGTCTGTATGTTATCACTGCAACATTTGGGTCTGGCACTTATGAACTATCTGAATGTGGTTGAAGCGGATCTCAAATCTAACTACACAAGAAACATAGTCATTGCTCACACAATTGAATTCCAAAGGAGAGTATTGATTACTCAATTCAAAATTCATGGTGAAGAAACATGTTGCCTCCTAATTAATCAGGGTGTTTAACTACTCTCAAATTGGAGAGCCAACAACCATCATACTGATTTAATATGGAGGATTTGAAAACTAGAATGATAACCAAAGTACAATTAATCTAAGATGAAAATGCAGTTTGTAATCTAAAATGAAGTGCAGACTTTACTCTAATAACTTGAAAATAAATATGAAATATACATTCTAGTCTAAAGAACTTGAAATAAAGATGTAAACTAAGCTAAGAGAAAATAAGAAAAATTAATCTATTATGAAATGTAATTACACTTAAATGAAGATTAGTTTAATAATGCAATAAAAGGTTGAAAGATATGAATAGAAGTGAGATAGAATTTTGCTATAGTTTATGTGCTCTCAAAATTTCTCTTCCTCTAATTAAGAATGAGGTTCAACATATAGGCAAGCTTGGAAGAGGAATGAAGAGTTTCTTGATTCGAAACAATGGACTCTTCATTTCCAATGGAGGAGAAAGAGACAAATATTAGAGAATTACTTAATTAAAGAAATGGATTATTGCCACATGGGTGACTCTTTGAATATTTGATTTATTAAATGTAAACATGATAATCCATTCGAGTAACCAAGTAATTTATTAATTCCTTTTATGGGTATTTAGTTAAAGGGGTGAGTTTAATTTAATTTAAAGCACTTAGGACTTTAGAATTAAATTAATTTATCATAGGGGTAATTTAACTAATAAAAGTCGAAGACTTTAGGAATTAATTATAATATTTTATTAATGCAATTTTAGGGTTTTTTGCAATTGACATCAAGTCGAATAAAGTTAGGTAGGAAAGAGAAAATTGCCTAGCAAAGTAGGACTTTGAAGATGTAGAAATTTGAGAAATGCACCAAAATTGATTGAAATTGATAGGTGCCAATTTTGGGGTATTACATTTTCCCCTCTTTGAATTGATGTGCGAACAACACGTTGATTCAAAGAATAGTCTGATGTGATAGATGATGAGAATTTCAGAAGTCTAGGTTAGATTCCAAGACACCAAACAGATCAAAGATGATTTTCTAAAGTCCAAGTTAGATTGCAAAGATAACGGTCTTAAGAACTAGAATCAGGGTTAGATTGCCCCAATACCAATTGATGAAGATGCAGATTTAGGAATGTCTCCAGAATTAGTGTTAGATTTCCCCAATATGAAGCTTATCCCTCCAAGACCCAGGTTAGATTGCCCATATAATTATCAAAAAGATATTTTGAGAGCCATCTATAGAAAGAAGCTTTACTCCCAATAATTAGGGTTAGATTGCCCCAATACCTAAAATATAGATGATAAGATGACTAGATGTGAGGCATTGAGATGCCCCTAGAAATTAGAACTGATGATTCAAATCAAATTGATTTAAGAATTGATTTGACAAGATTCAAATGATGCAATCATCCTACCCCCTTGAGAGGAAAATCAAAAGATGACATGTCAGAAAGATGATAAACAATAAGAGATTACAAATAGAAGAAATTAGAACATATTCAAGAAGTTGTAGAAGCAAATAAGAGCAATGCAAAGGTCCTATTGACCAAGTTTGACCATGGTTGACCATATTTGACTAGAATTGACTTTGATGAAAAGAGAAAAGATCTCAAGAACATGATGAAAAGATGAGGATCTGGTAGGAAAATGATGCCAGAAGGCTGACTACACAAGCGTTCGATCCTAAAGGATCCTAGAATTTTAAAACATAATTTTGACCTATCCAAAAATGTCAAATTTTGATTTTGATCCCAAAAATGGATTCAGAACACTCGATTTAGCCAAGGGTGCAATTGTCAGGAAAAACATAGAACTTTCAAAAATTAGATCAAAAGCTATATAAAGCCCAGATGGGTCATTTTCAATTCATTATTCACTTCATCTTCTTTCTGATTTTGAGCTCTGAGAGAGAAATGCAGGGTCTTCCACTACATATGCATCGATTTGAGCTCTCCTGATGGCATGCCCAACCACCAGAGTATGATGCACCTGTAAGTAGTCGATAAACCTCCTTGCATTTCAATTTGTACTACTTTCTAGGTTAATCTAGGGTAGATCTAGGTTAATTTAGGACATGTTCTTCCAATCTCGTGTGAGGAAGTAGTTTCCTCATGCTAGCCTAGATCACCTTTCATGCAAGGAAGTGGTTTCCTTGCATTAGTTTTGGTACCTTCACATGGTGTCTGTCTGGAAGCTTGCACAAGTTGAAAGTTGATCTCAAGTGAAATTTCTCTTGCTCATGCAAAAAAAAGTCCTATCTCATGAAAAATAATAGTTTCCTCATGTGAGAAGATGCTATAGTGTTGTAAAATCTTTACCAAAATTTATTGAATTTGCATAAAATCAGCCAAGTAGAGTGTTGCAGAGTCATGTCTAGGATAGCTGCCTTTTTGTATTTGTTGTTGTTGTTTTGAAAATTGTCATATTGAGATATTGATCACTGTTGTCGCATGCTTTGCAAGTTGACTTCCCTAACATATCCTTCATGTCACATCATCTAGTGATCACCACATTAGTTCAGAGACTGACTGATGCAGAGAATTCTCACATTGAGGGACTCAGTCTAGGATACTTGCATGATCTACCCAACATTAGGGTAAATCACAATCTTCTTGGTGCATGTAATGTCCCCACTAGGGAACCCATATGGAATTAGGTCTTAAGACCAAAAATTGCAACAAACAAATTTTTTTTTAACTTTACATCATTACTACTTCACATTTCCATTCCTTAAGGTTCCCTTAATGAATTCATTTGCTAACATATTTACATTAATTATCCAAATTGAAATTGAAATTTCCTTTTTTTACTTTCACATTTAGAACTCAAGAGACAGGGTAAGAAAATTACATTTCATTTATAATTATATTCCTTATTTTATATACTAATTTCATTTCTCCTTCCTACACATTGAATAACTATTCATTACAAATTACATTTTAACCTTAGCATAATAAAAAATTTTCTTTCATTGCAACAAAGAAAATATAGAAAAGATCATTCAACATTACATTATATATTTCCAACTTTGTTCTTTCAAACAATAACCCTTGAAATCAAGCCTAGAACTATCCTTGCCAAATTACATTGCTTTTCTTTTCAATTACATCTTTCTGATAATAGATCTCATAATAACTATTATATGAATGGCCCAAAGGCATTACAAAAATTCTTTACATCTTTATTTTCAATAAAAATGATACAATATAAAGGTCTTCATAGAATTGAACATATCCAAGTCACAAACCATGAACAGGACCTTGAAAGATTTTTGACACCCAACCATGTGGAACTGATGAGGTTCCACCCCCCATGCTAGGAGATAGAACCAAGATACTCACAAGGCCCTAAGTAGTCTAAGGCTCAAAATATAAAGAAGTCCAAGACTCAAAAAGAACAAAAAATATCACCATACTATAACATAGAGGTCAAGGTACTAGGATACCACCTAAGTGAGTGTCATCACACAACCTGTATATTGGGATCCACCCTAGCAACCATGTAACCCCGGTCCCCCCTTTATGAATAGGGATCCACCCTAGCAGTTATCCCTAGTCCCAGTACTCCAATCATGTCTGTGTGGCCTTTATTATATTATCTTTCATTATCTTTTAAATCCCCCCTTCCTAGGTTAATTTTTAAGGTTATCACTTTTTACAAACCCACCCATAGGATCATCTGGCAACCACTTTAGGGTTCCAACACCTATGGTGAGCCACTCACTTAAGGTTTCTATTCCCTTACCCCACACATACACAAGCCATGAAAACATCAAGTAATCTCAAAATGATCCATCTCATAGGTTTAGGAAACCCTTTGGTGCACTTAAGCCACCTGAACAAGTTCTGACCTTATATTATGGACTCTACCAAAAGCCAAGTAGGAGAAAAAGCTTAAACTCAAAACCATGTATAGAAATCCATTAAACACAACATAGAACTTCCCACATGCATTGAAACAACATTCCATAGCTTATTTCAAAAATCTAGGAATAAGTCTCATGTGCCTAAAATTTGGCTAAGTCTAAATTTTTAAGAAATCTCAAAATTAGAAATTGCATCTTAACTCCCATGAATCTGAAACCTAACCCAATCATCTCAGAAGGTACCTAAACCATTTATACAAGTATAACTTAAAGTATAAGTTTACTAAAGTACATAAAATTATACTTAAATGTTATAAGTTTATTAAAGTATGTAAACTTATACTTAAATGTTATAAGTTTACTACAGTACGTAAACTTATACTTAAATGTTATAATTGTATAAAGCCTAAATCCTATTTTCCTCAATTTACACTAGCTCTATCGGTTGACACTACCTTGGTTGATTCATACTAAATTGGTCAATTAACACTAACCTGCTCAATTAATATTGCATTGGTTGGTTAACACTAATATGCTCAGTTGATACAGTTTTGGTTAGTTGACACTGCTTGGCTCGGTTGACACTAGTTTGGTCGGTTAACACTGGACTGCTCGGTTAACACTAAACTGACCTGGCTTGGTTAATACTAGACTGACCTACCTCGGTGAATACTAAACTGACCTAGCTCAGTTAATACTAGACTGACTGGGCTTGGTTAATACTAAACTGATAGAAACTACAAAATACGACTGTGAGCTCTATCTTGTGGGTAAAACTGGGCATTTTGGGAACTATGGTTGCCTAATCTGAGCATGACCCATTTGAGATCTCCCATTTTCCCTTTATAAATGGCTCATCAATCCATCCTATCTATCTAATAAATATGTTCTAGATTTGGACAAAGAAAGGCGGGGCAAAAATAAATATGAAACTATAGGTTGAAATAGAAGTTCTAAAGCCTCAAAGAACTCATGGACATTATGGATAAGAAAGGAGATACAAGGGAAATGCTAAGGACCCTACAACCTCCTACAAATGCAAAAATAATCATATACATACAATCATTGAAAAATATTTACACATAATCCTAAACTCCAAATCACTAATACAGGCACAACATATATATATGTAGAACATAATCATTCTGAAATTTACATAGATATTACAACACATAGAGAACGCATCCATACTCAAAGAGGAAGAATGGAGATTCTTCCTAGTTTAGACCCTACCTTGGGTCCTATAGAGAATCCTCTTCCCTTGGCTAGAGAATCTCTGTGAAACTTCAATCCTTGAGTAGATATCCTTCTGAAAATCTTCCTCAGCAATCAACTACAAGCAATCCTCACACATATGACTTTACCAACCAGAGACTCTCAAACTCACATAAACTCTCACCAATAATTTATAGAGAAAATAATTATAGAGAAATAAAAAGGAAACAAATATTCCAAAAAAATTAACATCCTCCCGCACACAAAATCTTCCAATATTTATCTTCCAACTATCTATTTGGAGGAGTTTCTTTATGGGAAGCAACTTCTCCAAATTCCATAGTTGGTTGGAGGAACAACCAAATAATTTCCCATAAAGACTTAATCAAGGTTTTTAATAAATTTAATTAAAATATCTTTTAAATGAAAGCATAACAAGAATAATAGACAAATACCTATCAAGAGAAACACGTAGCATAATAGAAAAACAAGTAGCCTAACTTCTATGAGGTCTCGAGTTCAACTCCCTCCTAGCTAGTTTTACTACAAAGAGAATTTTCCTTTTATTATTATTTTTACTTTTTTATTTAATACATTCATTAAATATACTTTATTTAATTCACTTTATTTATTTATTATAAATAACATGCCATTTCAACAAATAATGAAAATATACAATTATTATTATTTATATAAGCATGGATATATGCATGTGCACCCACATATACACATACCTATATAAAATAAAAATAATTATAACATACTTATAACATAATTATTACACATATAAAATAAATTAATTCTAACTCATAACATAAACTCAGACCAACATCAAATCAAGTCCATAACATAAACTACATTCTACTTCCCCAACTAGGATAACTTCCTAAACAAAATTCTAAGTCCATGGTTAACCTTGAGAGTATCTTGGTTAAATCTCCACACATCAATAGTTCAAAGATTTTGAAGGCACACTCAGACCTATGTAGCTAGGTGGAGATGATGCCTAGTACCTGCATCCTACATCACCCATTGATATGCATATACATATATATAAATATAAACAAATAGTGGCAAACAAGGAGGGAGAGTGCGAGATCATGTGGACCTCCCGTAGGAGTAACTACGACTACCCCTCCTCATCCTGCACTCACATCAACCATTGAACATCAAATCATAATAGGGTCAATAGGGTTAGATCATAATATAAACATCATAACACAAATCAATGTGAAACATTTTATTGATAGTTCATGTCTAGCCATTCATCATTAAAATTATAACTCATTTAATATTTCCAAATAAACTGTAGTAAGCAAATATATATGCTCAAATGTCTCATAAAATGCTAACTAAATAATAATCATAGTCCATCATAAAATCCAAAGTGTCAAAGCAATAGTCCTATTAGTCTAACATAAGAAGATGCTAGGGTGGGCATTACATCCTCTCCCCCTAGGATTAGGCTTACTCTTGGAAGCCTACAAATAAGTATGGATATGAAGATCTGAGTCTGCTAGCATCCACCCAAGTAGTAGAGGTATCATCACTGGGGTCACATTGGACCCTTACTTGCTCTATGCTATGACCCTTGAGGGTCAAAGTCTATTACTGGAGTATACGTACTGGCTCCAAAGCCAGCTGCCCATCCTCTACCTGTAAAGTGTTCCAATCCAAAACGTGAGTCAAATCAAGAATATACTATCTAAGTAAGGATACATGAAACACATCATGCACACATGCAAGGCTAGGTGGTATGGTGATTCAGTAAGAAACCAGTCCTGTCCTCTCAAGGATCTCAAATGGACCTACAAATCTAAGTGCCAACTTAGAACCTTTTCCATAATGGATAGGGCTCTTATGTGGGCAGACTCTCAAAAACACCTTATCTCCAACAGAGAATTGTCTATCAATCCTATGAGCATTAGTATACTTCTTTGGCCTATCCTGAGCTATCAAAAGATGTTCTCTGATCCTCTAAACCTATTTCTCCATATCTTGTAACATCTCAAGGCCAAGTAATATTCTATCCTATAGACAATCCCAACTCAGAGGGGTACGACAAGGATGACCATAAAGAGCCTAAAATGGTGACATCCCCAAAGAACTATGATATCTATTGTCGTATGTAAACTCCACTAGGTATAAGTAATCTTCCCAATGATTTTGTCTATCCATCACATACATCCTAAGAATGTCTTCAAGAACATGATTAACTTGCTCTATCTGACCATCGGTCTTTGGGTGGTATGTAGAACTAAAATTCAGCTGAGCCCCTAAGGTATGCTGCAAAGAGGTCCAAAACTCTGAAGTGAATACTGGATCTCTATCAGAGATAACCTTTCTAGGAACACCATGTAATTTGACTATGTCCTTTATGAAGACTCAGGCTACTGAGGTAGTAGTATAGGATGACTGCATAGACGAGAAATGTGCTACCTAGGTTAACTTATCCACTATGACCATGATAGCATCATGTCTTCGATATGTGACTGGTAGTCCCACAATAAAATCCATAGATATTATATCCCATTTCCATTTGAGAATCAAATGTGGTTGAAGGAGGCTTGCTAGTTGATGATGTTCGGCCTTGACCCTTTGACATTCCAGACACCTAGCCATGAAATCAGCTATATCCCTCTTCATACCAAACCAGAAATATAGTTGTCTTAGATCTAAATACATCTTCTTAACACCTGGATGAGCTAAATAGGGAGCACGGTTTGCTCCCACCATGATGACTCTCTGAAGATCACCTAAAAGTGGCACATAAATTTTTCCTTGATGTCTTAGCAGTCCATCTAACTCTAAGGAATACCCCAAGAACCTTTCATCTAAGGTCATTCTTGTCTCAAGTTCATCCTTAACTTCTTGATAGAAAGTATCTGAAGAGAGTGATTGCAAAATTTGACCTCTCAAATCAATTGAAAGGGAGAGCTTGGATGCCTCATGTCTCCTTCTTCTTAAAGCATTTTCAACCACATTTTCCTTACCTTGGATATATCTGACCTCAAAATCATACTTGCATAGGAACTCCATCCATTGACGCTGCCTAGTGTTGAGGTTAGGTTGAGTAAATATGTATTGAAGGCTTCGATGATTAGTGTGTAACTCAAATTGATGTCCCAATAAGAAGTGTTGCCAATGATTTAGGGCATGAACTACAATTGCTAACTCCAAATCATAGGTGGTATAGTTAAGCTCATGGTCCTTAAGCTTCCTAGACTCATAAGAAATAACTCTTCTCTCCTGCATCAATACTTCCCCTATGCCTTCCAAGGAGGCATCTGTACAAACTACAAAATTTTTAGTGGAGTTAGGTACCACCAAAATTGGTGCACTGGTCAACTTATCTTTTAGGATCTAAAAAATTTCTAAACATTTCTCAGTCCAAATGAACTTCTTCCCTTTCCTTTGCAAGGAAGTGATGGGGTGAGCTATTCTAGAGAATCCTTGAATGAAGTATATGTAGTATCTGACTAAACCCATGAAATTACGAACCTTTGAGACATTGGTGGGGGTTGGCCATTAAACTATAGCTTGTATCTTGGTAGGATCAATTGCTATATCTTCTCCTGAGATAACATGACCAAGATACTTAACTTTAGCTTGAAAGAATTCACACTTCTCCAAGTTTGCAAATAACTAATTGTCATGAAGGCATTACAACACTTGTCGAAGATGTTGCTCATGTTCTTCCATTGTCTTAGAATACACCAAAATATCATTTAGGAAAATTATGACAAATTTATCCAAGAAGGTTCTGAATACTCCATTCATAAGGCTCATGAATACTGATGGTGCATTTGTGAGACCAAAAGGTACTATGGTAAATTCATAGTGTCCATACTGAGTATGAAAAGTTGTACGATGAATGTTGGCTTCATGAATTCTCAATTGATGATAACCTGACTTTAAATCGATCTTGGAAAACACCTTGGCTCCTTTCATCTAGTCAAATAGGTCATCAATTCTTAGAAAAGGGTACCAATTCTTAATGGTTACTTTGTTGAGTTGACGATAATCAATGCACAACCATAGTGAACAATCCTTCTTTTTAACAAAGATAATCGGAGCTCCCCAAGGTGACACACTTGGTCTGATAAAGCATTTTTCTTAGATTTCTTCTAACTAAACTTTTAATTCACTCAACTCTTGAGTAGTCATGTGATAGGGAGCTTTAGAGAGAGGCTCAGCTCTTGGCACCAGTTCTATGCAAAAATCAATATCCCTTTTGGGAGGCATTCCTAGAATCTCAGTTGGATATACATTTTCAAACTCCTAAAGCAAAGGGTGCTTGAGTATAATGTCTCTATCTTCATTTTCTGTCAAATCATTAATTGAGACTGCAAAAAGTTGGCATCCTTTCCTCATACATTTCTTAAGTTGCATAGCTGATATCATCTGGAGTGAAATAGGTCATTGAATTCCCAAAATTGTGTTGGGCTTGCCTAAATCATCCAAGCAATGAATGAGCTTTTTTCTGCAATCTATCTTAGCTTCATGTGATGTCAACCAATCCATTCCTAGGACAACTCCATACGTTCCATGAAGAATAACTTAAAGATCAACATTGGTATAAAAAGGTCCTAATCCCAAGTTACAACCTTGAACACACAAATCTATGGTCATTTTAGCCCCTGAGGCTAGCTCTACCTACCACTTAACTCCTTGCCCTACTACCGCTAGCCTGCACTTTTCTATCAAATAAGAAGATATGAAGGAGTCAGTTGCTCCTAAGTCAAAGAGAATAGAAATAGTTTTACCCTTTAACAAACCTAAATTTTCTATGATAGTGTTTTGGTGCTCATCTTATCTGTGTTCCACTATAGTGAACACCCTATGAGATCCTACTGTTGGTTCTAAAACTGCTTGATTCTGATTAGTGAGATTCATGCATTGAGGGAAACAAGCTACAATATGTCCTTGTTGTCCACAAGAGTAACACCTAGTATTTCTTCCCAAGTTATTTGTAGGAGGTGCGCTGGATTGTTGATAACCTCCTCTATTGAAATTTTGAGAATTCTAGGATTGTGGAGGATGAAACCTTCATTCAGTCTGATAATTCCCTCAGTTATGGGGTTGTTGAAACTTACCATTATTTTTGTTATTATTCTAAAAAAATTTCTTAGGGAATTTTTGTCCACCTTTGAAAGATGACTATTGGTTCTTAGAGTTGGAATTTCCTTAATTCAAGTTCCCCTTAGAACCTAATCTAGCATTGAATGTTTCACCACTAGCATAGTCACCTCTTCCTTTGTCCTTCCTTTCAACAAGGTATGCCTTAGTGATGGCATCCCAGAGATTCTAGGGTTGTAAGACTACCACCTATCTAGATATTCAGTCATTTGAACCTCTAATGAAATGTTGGACAAGTATGGTTCCATCATCTCTAAAGCCTAAGAAAGGCTTAAGTTCATAGAAATTTCTTTCATACTCTTCGACCGACATGTTGGCTTGCTTGAGGTGGTGGAATTCTTCTACCCTTCCTTGCCTCCACTAATCAGACATGAACCAATCCTTAATGCTTTCTAGGAATATTTCCCATGAAATAGTGTTGATGGTGACCTGAAGCTTGTCTTCTTCCATATGCCACCATGTAGATGCAAACTTCCTTAGATTCATAATAGCGCATCTGGCCTTGATGTTTCTACTAAAAGGGTGCATAGAAAAACACCTCTCAAGGTCAAACAACTAGGTTTCTACTAAAGATCCCCCTTCATTTCCATAGAAGAGAGGTACCTTGACCTTGAGAAATTCCCTCATATGAGAGGTATCCCTATCTTTAGATTCTTTCCTAACTTTCCTTCTCCTAGGGCTTCTCTCTCTTTCCCTATCTTGATGTTTAGCTTGGTTTCCTTCTTTGAAATTGACTCTATTTTTGAGGTTGTCGAGTCTTTGTAGAGGTTCTTATATAAGTTGTCTAAGTTGGGCTCCTTCAGAGTCATTACTCTGACTCTCATTCCTATGGTTATCTTTATTTTGTTCTCCCTCATGCTCCCCATGGGAACTCTCTGGGTGAGATCTAGAGGAAGACTGTTGAGTTCTATCCCTAGCTCTTCCGTGTGTAACACGAGGCCTCATGGGAGTGCACATTCAAAAGTAGCATTTAATGTGTTGAAAATTTTTTGATTTTTGAACATAACTAGACCCTAAGCTCCCAGTGTAGAAACCATGGCTCTGATACCCAATGTAATTTCCCCGCCAGGGAACCCATATGGAATTAGGTCTTAAGACCAAAAATTGCAACTAACAATTTTTTTTTAACTTTACATCATTACTACTTCACATTTACATTCTTTAAGGTTCCCTTAATGAATTCATTTGCTAACATATTTACATTAATTGTCCAAATTGAAATTTCATTTCCTTTTCTTACTTTCACATTTAGAACTCAAGAGATAGGGTACGAAAATAACATTTCATTTATAATTGTATTCCTTACTTTATATAATAATTTCATTTCTCCTTCCTACACATTGAATAACTATTCATTAAAAATTACATTTTAACCTTAGCATAATAAACATTTTTCTTTCATTACAACAAAGAAAAGATAGAAAAGATGATTCAACATTACATTATATATTTCCAACTTTGTTCTTTCAAATAATAACCCTTGAAATCAAGCCTAAAACTATCCCTCCTAAATTACATTTCTTTTCTTTTCAATTACATGTTTCTAATAATAGATCTCATAATATTAGTTACATGAATGGCCCAAAGGAATTACAACAAATCTTTACATATTTATTTTCAATAACAATGATACAATATAAAGGTCTTCATAGAATTGAACAGGATATACACATGTTATGCATCAGTTTGGGAGACAATAGGATATCTCTTAGGAGTACTACCCCTGTGCCCACTTCACCGATGAGGAGAAGAAGGGGTGGCATGCGAGACTTGATCCTAGGTGATGTGTGATAGAGGTACGCATACTGACTACACGATGGGATTACATGGTGGATGTCACCAATGCAGGGATGATGCCTAGATATAGACACCATTTGTTAGCACGACCACATCCCAGATTCATAGACCTTTTCATTATAGGAGCATAGCAACAACCTATGTAGTAGCAGTAGGTACTAGTTCAGTAGCCTTCATAGTTGCAAGTTGCATAGTAGGGACCATAGGGACAACAACAGAGAGTACTGAGGCCTAGATCTAGACATACTATCATCCCCACCAAGACCATGGGCTCAAATGAAGGAGCTGGAAGTAATGCAGCCTAGCAGAGGTCCACTAGGAAATAGATAGGAGATTCATCATAGTAGAACCCTCTAGTTGATGATAGTAATATGCCAGATATTCTAATAGGTGCACAGGCACCATAGTTGTAGGAGGCTCTCAAGAAGAGCCGTGAGAGAGTAAGGGAGGTCTAGCAGGACAGAGATGACTACCATACCTGATTCATCAGAGAGGAGACCCACGTAGCAGATAGAGATGATGAGATCAGGTAGCTATAGAAGGAGCTAGCATGGTTGAGAATCAAGATGAGATATGAGGCTGCTCATGTAGCTTATTATTATGTAGCTTACTATGGAGTCATTCCAGATTTATCAAAGTAGGTACCTCTTGTTGCTAAGTACACAGGAGCTCCACAGAGACCATCACAGGCACCTCCATAGAAAGCACCTCTACAGGCACCTCCATAGTGACCTATGCTACCTCCTCAGAGACAACCATAGTAGGCACTAGCACAAGGACCACTTCCACCACCTCCTCTAGGTGGTGAGGGACATAGTTAGCTTGATATACTTATATATTGTAGCCCATTTTTGATACTATGATCGAGTAGCACCATATATATATATATATATATATATATATATATATATATATATATATATATATATATATATATATATATATATATATATATATATATATATATATATATATATATATATATATATATATATATATGAGATCTTGATTTTGATATCATCATACCTATTCATATATTTCTTTGATATTGATGTTTATGAGATGTTACATAGATGTATGGATTAGATATATATGAAATGAAAAGTGTAATTTATGATTTTGAGTTATGCTTATAGTGGATGCACATGTAAATGTAGATGCAAATGAATTTATGAATGCAAATGGAAATGAAATAAAAATACAAATGGATATGTAATGTATATGGTTCTAATCATCTCATGTAGGATTGTAGCAATATATGATAGGTACTAATAAAAAAGATATGTTCAAAGATCAAGAGTGAGGACTAGACACTTTTGTAGCCAAGAGGAACCCAAGACAAAAATGAGAACCTTTGGTAAAGAGAAGACAATCAAGAGAGCACCAAACATTGTCTTAATGCAAGCCTAGAATGAAAATGCAATCCTAGAAAGAGAATGCAAGCCTAAGCTAGATGAAAACCTAGGAATTGGTTGTTGGACTCCCCATATTATCATCATAGATCCTTTTAAGTTCAGATGGTCACAAGATGTCACACAACCCTCACTGATATTTCTATCATGAGAATATGAATATGAAATAAGTCTTAGATTTATTGGAATGAGGTGTAAGAATTAAGGCACAAAAGCTAGAATGACCTAAACACCTATTCCTTTTGATCTAGCAAGTTAACATAAGCATTACAGCATAGATTCTAAAATGACTAGAATGATGCTTGCATACAGACACACCAGACATGTAGGAGTTTCTTCTTTTGCCAAAGATTGCTCACAGTGACCCTTACATTCACTTAACAAGATGAGTGTTCACAATTTCACCCGTAGCAGAAAGATGTCACTCAAAAGACAATGAGAAGAACCAACCTCGCCAAAGTGTCCATATAAAAGGAGTCAAGGTATGCATGGCCATCCAGTATGAGATGAAGGCTCTTACAGATGAACACCCCTCTTAGATAGATTCTTTGGATCATTAAAACTAAAACAACAAGAAGAAAGCAAATAAAAGGTCAAAGAAAACAAACAAGAACTTCAAAGAAAGAAAAGCTCAACATGCCTCAGAGAACCACAAATCCAGTTTTAGTTTTAGTTTAAAGTTTGTGTTCAAGTGGATTGAAGTCGAATCAGAGAGAAGATGTTCAAGGTCTCAACGAGATAGCAATAGTAGGAAGACACAGTAAGAACCACTAGTGACCGTCATGAGAGACTAAGTCTCAAGAAGATATTGGGAAACTACGTGAAGTATCGATAGGCAAATGTAGCAAGAAATGCTGGTGACTGATATGAGAGAGATCCTCAAGGTGAGAAATCTCAGAGATACTAGTGAAACATCAATAGGAAGACGCAATGAGAACCACTGGTGAATTATGTAAGGGAGAGATCCTGAAAGAGAGAGGTCAAATGAAAGCTAGGTATTAGTAGGCAAGCACAGTAGAAACCATTGGTGACCGATACATGAGAGATTCTCAAGGAGAGAAATCTCATAAGTAGCTAGGCATCAGCAAGCAGACGTAGTGAGAACCACTGGTGACTGATGCATGAAAAGAGTTTTTGAAAGTGATAGGACAATGCCCCCTAGACCAAACAGGTGCCCCCAAGTGTTACCAGTTCCAATCTATGAAGATTCAAGGAAAATCTTCAAGATAACTAAAAGCAAGTGCATGAGCTAGCAAACCAAAGTGGGAAATAGACTAAAGTAGGAAACAAAGGAAGCAACTAAAGCAGGAATGCAAGGAAACTAAAGCAAGAAACTAAGAGCCAAGCAATGCTGAGATGAGGTATACCTTTAGGAAATAAGAGGTGCTTGTTTACTAGGTTTTCACCATCTTGGTAGAGATTCTATTTTTGCTACCATGACGCCTGTTTACCAGGTTTTTATCAATAACACATTTTCTTCTTTTTCAATATTTTTGTACTTTTTTCTTTTTTTTTGTACTTTTGAATATCTTATTTTTTTGTATTTTTTATTTTTTCACTTTTTTTTTTGTCTTTTTTCAAATATTCTATTTTTTTTAGTATTATCAAGGTGCTTGTTTACCAGGTTTTTACCAAGATAATAGATACATCAAAGCGCTTGTTTGCTAGGTTTTCACTAAGATGATCATTTTTTTCAGGACATTTTGCAATTTTTAATATTTTTGAGAATATACCATTTTAAAGATTTTTAGGATCAATAAGTTTGTACATGAGCACATATAGAATGTTAGTTGTAGAACTTCTTTAGATGAAGAGCATTGATTGGCTCTTTGAATTGCTCTCCCTCAGTGGTGGAGAGTCGATATACGCTAGATCCAAATGGTGTAGTAATAATGTATGGACCAAGCCAGTTTGGTTCAGACTTCCCTTTCTAGACTCTGTATTGTTGATTCTTGGGGTTTTCTCTTAGGATGAAATCACCCATTTGGAATTCCCTTTGTCTAACTTTCTTATTGTAGGCTTTTGACATTCTCTTTTGGTATGCTCAAAGGTGATCGAATGCCACCTTTTGACATTCATCTAGTAACTCTAGCTCTTGTAGCTGGGATATTCTAGTGTCTTCATGAGTGATGAGGCCCTTCAGAGAGACTCATAATGTAGGAATCTCGACCTCAATAGGGAACATTGCTTCCACTCCATAAACCAAGTAAAAGGGTGTGGCCCCTGTTGGTGTTCAAATGCTTTTTCTATAGGCCCATAAAGCTAGATTAATCTGGAGGTTCCAATCTCTACTAGATTTATGAACTATTATGTGCAAGATTTTGAGAATTGTCTTATTAGAAGCTTCTGCTTGTGCATTACCCTAAGGATAATAGATAGATGACCAATGTTGAATGATCCTAAATTTGGTGCATAAGTCTATTAGGTCCTTGTTCTTGAATTGTCCCCCATTGTCAGTGATAATAGAT
The DNA here is from genome assembly GCA_027943335.1 of Chamaecyparis obtusa. Classification (NCBI taxonomy): domain Eukaryota; kingdom Viridiplantae; phylum Streptophyta; class Pinopsida; order Cupressales; family Cupressaceae; genus Chamaecyparis; species Chamaecyparis obtusa. The sequence goes on along the minus strand of BSBK01003321.1, from coordinate 232,921 downwards.
GAGGGTACACCATATCTATAGATGATATAGTTTAGAATAAACATATCCATAGACTTGCCATCAGCTATAGTCAGAGAGACTGCCTCAACCCATTTCGTAAAGTAATCTATAGCTGTGATAATAAACTTATGTCCTTTTCAAGAAGATGGGTGAATCTATACTACCAAGTCAACGGCCCATTGCTGAAATGGCCAAAAATTGATGAAAGGCATAAGCTCTTTAGCAAGAGCATGGATCAGATTCCCATGATATTGGCACTACTTACAAGTCTTGGTATCTTGAATGGCTTCTTTCTCCATATCTGGCCAATAGTAACCAGCTCTAATTAGTTTATGAGCTAATGTCAGACCACTTGAATGAGAGCCATAGATACCTTCATGTACCTTATCTATTGCACGTTTGGACTCATCAGGTTCTAGACACCTAAGGAGTGTACTGTCTAGACCCCATCTAAACAAGTCATTTTCTATGATAACATACCATGAAGCAGTAGGAATGAGGTGACATTTCTCATTTTAGGTATAGGTGTCTGGAATGATTTGGTCATGGAGGTAGGAATAGATATGGTGGTAGTGGGATGAGTCATGTCCAATGACATAATAGATCATCCTAGATTCTATCATATCATAGGCTGGGTAGCGTAATGTTTCCACCAGGAATTCATGTCTGAAATCATTTTCTAGCATCTGTAACATTGAGGCAAGAGTGGCCATAGCATCAGCTACCTTATTATTTTCACTTAGAATTTGCTGGAATGAAATGTGTCCAAAATACAACCTGAGATCATCCACCATTCTTTGGTAAGGTATTAACTTGTCATCTTTTGTTTGGTAGACATCATTAACTTGGTTGATGATTAACTGAGAGTCTCTAAAGACCTTGAGCTCATCCACACACCATCCAATGGGTATCTTCATACCATTAATGAGAGCTTTGTATTTAGCTATGTTGTTTGTGTAGGGAAACAAAATTTTATAAGCTTTGAGGTGTTATAAATAGAATTCTTGCACCTAATCCTTGCTGAGTGAATGATCCATCAAAGAACATGCTCCAAGACTGATGTGTGAGAAGCATGATGGATTCATCTAGGAATTCAATGTTTAAAGGCTGGTGAACTTTCAAAGGAGCTTCCACTAACTGATCAAAAATCACTTGTCCTTCAATAGCTTTTCTTTCCACATATTCAATGTCAAATTCACTAAGGATCATAACCCATTTTGCTAATCTACCTGTGAGGGCAGCTTTGCTCAGTAGGTATTTTAGTGGATCAATTTTTGCAATAAGCCTCATAGTGTGAGTGATCATATAATGTCATAGTTTTTGTGAAGAAAACACTATAGCTAGACAAGCTTTTTCAATGTCTGAATAATTCATCTCATAGGAAATCAATGTTCTGTTAATATAATAAATGGCTCTCTCTTTATTGTTCTGATCCTCTTGAGCTAGGAGAGCACCCAAAGATGTGCTTGTCACTGAGATGTATAGTATAAGTAGCTTCCCATAAATAGGAGGCATCAAAATGGGTGAATTAGCAAGATACTATTTTATTTGAGTGAGTCCCTTGTCACATTCTTCATTCCAATCATAGGTCACACCTTTATGCAGAGTATTAGTGAATGGCTATGATTTGTCAGCCAACTGTGAAATGAACTGCTGCATAGATTGTAGCCTTCACTAAAGTCCTCTCATTTGACTAATTTTCTTAGGTGGAGGCATGTACATAATAGCTTACACTTTTTCTAGATCAACCTCTATACCCTTAGTTGAAATGATGTAACCCAAGAGTTTCCTAGAAGTAACACCAAATGCACATTTCTTGGGATTAAGTCTGAGAATAAATTGTTCTATGTGGTCAAGAATGGGACCCAAATATACAAGGTGAGTTCTTCACTACATACTTTTGGCCAAAGTATCATCCACATAGTCCTCCATTGTCTTATGCATTTTATCATGGAAAATGGTAGTAATAGCTCTTTGATATATTGCTCCAATGTTCTTAAGCCCAAAAGGCATGACATTCTAGCAAAAGGTACCCCAGGAACATGTGAAAGCAATCTTTTCTTGATCTTTTGGTGCAATTTTTATTTGATTATAGCCAAAGAATCCATCCATCAAGGAATACATCTCATAACCTACTATCATGTCCACTATCATGTCAATGTTTGGTAGTGGGAAGTCATCTTTTGGACATGCCTTGTTTAGATCCCAAAAATCTGTACACACACGAATGGATTTATCATGTTTGGTGACTAGAAAAATGTTTAAAATCTATTCGGCATAGTCAATTGCTCTTATGAAACCAGCTTTAAGGAGCTTCTCTAGTTCAGCTTTAACCAAAAGTGCCATGTGAGGGTGCATCTTTTGAAGCTTCTACTTAACAAGCTTGACACCTAGTGCAATGGATAGATGATTCACAATTAGATTGGTATCCAATCTGGGCATATCAAAATAGGTCCATGCAAAGTTTATTTTCTTGCTTTGAAAGAAGCTAGTGAACTCTTCCTTTTCTTGTGCAGACAATGACTGTGCTAGATGTATAATTTGCAGAGCAACCTCTGTACCCAAATTCACTAGTTGTGTCAGCTCAATCAAAACTGATGATCTCTCTTGAAAATGGCTCAATAGAGTATCAAGTATCTCATCCTTATGTGCCTCAGAGAGGTTTTCACCCTTGGATATGTCTTTTCTTTTTACTATTTTTGGCTCTGATACTACCACAATGTGGTTTTCACCATTAGAGCATATATTTTTTCTTCTTTTAATTTTTTGACTAAGATACTTGATATCTGCCTCTATCATGCTAAGACTACTTTTGCTAGTGGAAGACATTATAGGTTCAATAGCATGGAGGTAATAGGCTAGAGTGTAATCATTTTGGAATGTTAGGACTTCATTGGATGAGGAGGGGGAGTTCTAGTTGATAAGATCAAGATGACAAAGTGAAAGAGTAGTAGTGGCTGGTTCAATTGCATTCACGGTATAACCATCAAAAGTGCTGATGAGAAAGTCAAGACCTAGAGAAATTTCATCCAAAGGAGCATTCAAGTCCCTATGAGAACCTACATTAGAAGTAGATGACAAGTCAACATCGATGGAATCTAATTCATGTGTCCTAGGGCTGGACCCTTCACCTACTTTGAGAAATCTCTCATATACATGAACAATATCTATATCTACATCAAAAGTAGCAGCAAAAAAAGAGTCAAACTCATATTCATGTGAGTCAGTACTTGATGTGGGAATTCCATTAGCACTAGCATCATCATTAGACTCATTACCATCCCTTGTGGCACTAACAAGTTGGTGAAGTTTTTCTTGTTCATACCACTTTTAAAAATGTGGTGATTTGTATTGTTCACCTGGAAAATTGGGATCATCATTTAGCGTTGTTTTCCATTGCTCATATGTGAATTGATGCACTAAAGAGGTTTTATCAGAATTAGTATCAGTATTAATCTTAGTCTCTACCATATGGATAGGTATGATAGGCTCATCAATTTCTTCAAAGAATGCAGTAAGATCCATAGGTATGGGGTAAGGAAAGATGTCTCCATCAGAGCTGGCCTCTACATTTACCTTTGGTATAGTATCTTCATATTCTTAATCAGTTTCAGGTGCTAACACAAATTTCTTTGTCCCCAAATTAAAGGGAGTCTTTTTAAAGCCTAAGCTAGTAGTTTCTTTTGAGCAATGACCTGTAGCTTCAATGGGTTTTAGAAAACCATTATCATTCATCCCTATAGTACTACTCCCCTTGTACCCAAAATGCTTCATGATTTTGAAACCTTCACTATAGGGCTCTTGTTCTAAATCTTGAGGTGGATTAGTCATTTCAAATGTTTCTTTCCCCTTATAGATCCAAGCTATGATAGCTCTTTCTTCTTCCTCATCTTCTAGAGGTATTGTAGCCTTAACAAAGGCACCATCATAAACTATCTAAGGAGAGCTAGTGGTAGATTTGTTATTCTCAGAAGGTCTCCCATAAGAATGTGGAGATAGAGGTAAGGTAGCTAGAGATAGCACAGGTTCAATTCGGTATTCTCCCATGCCTATATCCTCAAGTTTAAAAGTTTGATCCATTTCTCTAAGCTTAGCATCATAGAACTTAGTGGATTCTTTGTTTGCTGGAAACAAACTATCAGTAGATTGGGAAAGGGTGTTGCAAGAATAATTTGAATTAGTGGGAACAATGACTTCTACACCATGGAAAGGAAACTTGATGCATTGATGGTAAGTAGATGGAACAACCTACATCTCATGAATCTATGGTCTACCCAAAAAAATGTTGTATGCAAGAGGAATATCAAGGACTTGAAAAGTAACATCTCTCTCAATAGGTCCTACATAGATAGGTAGCACAACTAAGCCTTGGGATTTGCATTCTTCTTCATCATAAGCTTTGATGGTAATCTTTTTGTAGGAGTCTATGCAATCCTCATCATAACCTATCTAAGTAAGAAACTTACTGGAATAGATATTGAGACCAACACCATTGTCTATAAGCATGCAACACACACATTTAGGGCCTATCATGACTTTTATATGTAAGGGAGCATTATGCAGATGGCTCAAAGAGTGATCATCTTCTTTAGAGAAGGAAAAATAATGTAGTGAAGTTAAATGACCCACCATGGATTGGAACCAATTGAGATCAAGATCTTTGGGGATGTTTACCTCGATGAGGGCTTTATCCAAAATCTGCCTGTGAGTAGGCAAGATTTTCAACAACTCAAAAGTGGTAATCTGAGCATTGGTTCACTGGAGCTGATCTAAAATTCTATAACTAGTAGTGCTAGGTGCAGGAGTTGATTTTGAGGCTTTGTTGGTAGGACTAGTAGTAGTCTTATGCACCATTTGTTTTAGAGCAGCCTTATCTATAGTTTGTTTCGAAGAATCCTTATCCATAGTTTGCTTCAGAGGATCAAGTCCTTTCAAGAAAACTCTTCCACATGATTGAGTAACAACATTAGCACAATCTTGAGTTTGTTTAGATTTAGATGAATGAGATGTGGAACTATGCAAGATGAAAGGAGTCTTAGATTTTGGAGCATTGCTACTCCCCTTAGAAGTGATCACATCACAATACTCAACTACAATAGGTTCAAACATGTTGATGACGTTATCAGTAGAAGTGTACGTGTAATTAACCTTCGTGTTGTTTTTCTTAGCTGTGGAAGACTCACCTTTCTCATGAGGAGGGAAAGGATCCTTAAATGCCTGATGGTCCAAATTCTTATTATGGTTTTCCATAAGAATGTCACCATTGTCAATGAGATCTTGAACCTTATGCTTTATTTGAAGACAAGTAGATGTCTTATGACAAATGTTTTGGTGATAGTCGCAATAGGCATTGTCATTCCACCAATGAGGTCTTGGTTGCAGGTCATAAGGACACTTTTTCAAAGGAGTGAGAACCTAATTTTGTACAAGACTTTTATATAACACATCAAGAGGCTCTCCCAAAGAGGTTAATTCATGCTTGGGTCGAGAGGCCCAAGGTTTGTTCATAGAAAATCTTGAATTTTGCTGATTATCAATTGTGGTCTTTTCAACAGCCTTAGCCACTTGTATACTAGAAGTAAGATTAAAAATAGGCTTTGAAGGCTTTGTAGTGACATTATCAACCACTCCATCATTCACAACATCTTTTTTCTTGTTGAGATTCTTTCCTTTGTCCTTGTTCATCGAGAATCCTTGCTTATTGTCCTTATTTAGAGTTAACTCTCCCTTTTTAATCATGAAGGCATCTATCCTCATAGCCCATTTGACCATGTTGTCAAAAGTAAAAGGACCTTTTAGTCTAGGAGAAGATTGTCCAAAAAGATATCAAGTTTCTCAGATTCAAGCAATTTTTGTGGATACTTCATGCAAAGTTTGTTAAATTTGACAAACGCAAATCATCCCAAGAACACCTGCATGCAAGACTGTCACAAAGAAGAAGCAAAAAGAGACAGAAAGCTATGGCGGCCAATAGGCCAGAGACTGCAAAACCATGTTGCCAGAAATAAGCTTCTATTAACAATGATGAAAATAATACAATCTCCTTAATGAAATGAAAGAAGTGAATCCTTATAAAAGGAAACACGAAACCCTAAAGGCTAAAACCCTAAAGAATTATAAAGCGCCTAAGTGAAACTTAAGCCTAGAGTATGATAAACTAATAATTAAATGATTTAATTATTAGCTAACATAAGACTACTCTAACAAAGTTGTCTCCACCTTTGGAGGAAAGATAAGAAAGACACTCCTTGTTGTTGTTTCAAGTTACACAAGTCACAAATGTTGACAAGGTGTTGATTGTTGTGAGAATAATGCTGAAGAAAGAGATTAGACATCTCATCAAAAGTCTTAATGTCAGGGAGTAGTTGACAAAACCATTCCATAGATGGTCCACCCAGGCTACGGGGAAAGAGTCTCATAAGATAAGTTTGATCATGCATAAATTCCATAAAACAAGGCACCAAACTCTCTTAGATGATCTTGGGGATTGATTGTACCCATGTACTTGTCATATGTGGGCAACTCTACTCCTTTTGGAAAAGGAGGCATGTGACTACTTTTGTCAAAAGGAAAATGGCATATACTATCAATTGTGAATTATTGTGTGGACTTATCTTTTTCCTTTGCAAGTTGACTAATCTAATCTTGTATATTTTGAATCATCTTTTGTAGCTTGGTGGTTTCAGTCTCTTCCTCTTTAGCTACAATAGTTTCAACTTGGAAATTTGAGGGTAACTTGGCCCCTTGTTGAGCTAACTCAAGAAAGCATTTCTCTTTATCCTCTAGGAGAAGGATTTCCATCATTTTGATGAGACTCTTATTAGCCTTGGTAGCATCTATATCATGTTGAGTTATCACATCATTTTTATTCCCAAGGATCTCATAAATGCTCAAAATCTAATCTTGTTGCTGATCATCTTGGTTTTGATCGAATGGAGGAGGGCGATAGTGGTATGTTGCTTGTCGATCACCTTGAGTTTTGTTTCAAGATTGATCATCATTGTGAGATTGATTTTGGTCATGTTGGGATTGACCATGATGTTGGTCATTAGAAGATTAACCATGGTATTGGTTGTTCTAAGATTTATTATGAGCTTGGTCATATTGGCCTGATTGGAAGTCAAATGGTCCTCCCATATTTTCAGTGTAAGTTCCTACAGCAATTGAAGCCTCAGTGAAGTGATATGAATGACACCAAAAAGGTGCAGCTAAGGTGACTTTTGGTGCATGAATAGGATCAAAAGGATCAATAGTTTCAAATGAGTCACTATCTTCAGCAAGATCAATAGTCTCAATAATAGGAGCAGTCTGAGAAAGTGGTCTTCCAAAATTATGAAACAATGAGTTATTCTGGAAGAATGAGTTGTCTTGTTCTTCAAATGAGAAACTAGGTTGTGTTTCAAACAATGGGTTGAAGCACTCTTGGAAGATTGGAGATGATTGAGATGAGCTACCTTTCAAAGTACTCAATGAAGAACTTGAGGATCCCTCACAAAGTTTAGATTTCGTAATGGATTTGGGATGATCTATTTCTTGATTATGAGGTTTACTTCGATCTTATCCAATATTTTGAATGGGGAAAGTCTTGCCACTTTGAGTTGTGATAGTCATAGTTGAAGATGTGATGAGAGAAGAGTTAGGATAATGCTAGACTCTATCTCTTGGATAACAAAAAGTAGATAAATGGATAGAATAGCCAAGATGCGAGATGAACCTGGTATGAATCATCAAAAGAGGTGGCTATAACAACCGAGATAAGACTATCACAATGTGAGGTACAAAGACATAAAGATAAGGTGAACAAATGAGAGACAACATAAGTCAAAGAAAATATCAATGAATTCTTAGTTTGATACACTTAGTTTCTGATAGTGAACGACAGGAAAATAGAAAAATAGACCTCAGGCAAAAGGAAGATCAGGAAATTTTTTGACCAATCAATAGGAATTTACTCTCTATTTTTGAAATCTAGGTACAGGTTTGTGTGAGAAAGTACCAGGTCACGCAAGAAAACACTAAAGTTCACATGAAAGAACAAAGTCTCACACGAGAAAGTGCTCTGAAAAGTGAAACTTTGCACATGAAAAATTCAAAGTCTGACAGTTCAACACAATTTTTAAGGTAAAATTTGAATTTTGAGATATAACTTGAATTGATGTCTGATAGAAAATGCAGTTTCTTGACAGGCTTGCAGAATAGTTTAACCAACAATCTCATTTTGAGGTTTCAAGAATTTGTTTGAAGACAAAAAGGTTTATATCAAGAAGTTGTGACACAAGAAGTAGTCATTAACAGACCTATCAAGGACAAAGCAACTTGATAGCATCAGGGGAGTCTTTGTTTGATAATTATTGGATAATGTTTAAGAATCAATAAAAAACACATAGCTTATCCCTATGAAAAAAATGGTGTGAAGCTAGAACCTTTGCCCCATTTCTTATGCACATACGTGCATCTCACATAGCCATGTCACCCCCTAGAGAGTGCCTATGTTTTTGGTGTTTCCAAGGAATAAATAATATACATTCAAAGGTTACCCTTGTGGTAGGGGCCAGTGTCGTATACCACCTTCAAGCATCCAATTTTATACCTATGATGGGAATCTATGGGAGAGATTCTTCCCCCTCCCTGGGAAAAGATTATGACTCCTTTCAGAGGTGAACTGGGTAGGCAACTAACTAGGGAGAGTTATTAGTGGGCTTTCATTCACACTAACCTTCGGTGCCCCTGATATAGGGTTGAGGCCTCACAATCACACCAACACTTGAAAGTCATACACCCCCACAAGCAGGGATAGGAGTGGCACCACTCAATACAATAGACAAGGCCTCCTCAAGATGATAGTTGAAATCATGAGAAGGAAGTCAACATGGTTTTGGAGTCTTTAGAATCAACAAAACATTCTTTATTTTAGTGAGGTGGAATCACTAGTGATAGGTGCGTACTCACTTGGGTCATTCCTGGAGTTTCAACTTCCGGCAGGCCCTCTAAAGGTGACACAACTTGGCTTAGATCTGAGGGTTTGATTTTCTATTTCTCTCAAAGAGAGAAGAGAATACTTCTCTACCTCATCACTTCACCCAAACATGCAAAATAGATTCATCACCAAGTTAGTTTTACTCCACCAAATCCATAAGCTTTTGTGTTTCTGGTTCTCTCAAAGAGAGAAGAGCATAATCTCTTGGCGAGTAGAAGTGCTAAAGATTCACTACCTTTCTCTGCTTCCCCAAGAATTTGTCATATTAGTAGGATCATTGGGTTTTTGGGTTCATTCATGGTCATCACCTCCATGTAATGAAGAGGCAAATTCCCTAGTCCACTATCAAAATTCTCAAGAAATTTTAACGGAGCCCTATTTAGACTATGTGAATGAAAGCAAGAAACAAACACAACATTTTATGAGATCTTAGACTATCATCATGTAATCAAACAATTAGCATGTTTTATATTCTTTGACAAACATCCTGCAGAAAACTGTTATGCTGTGAAAATAATAGAGAAATGGAAATTAACAAGCAAACAGAAACCATTAGAAATATGGAACACAAAACACATAGATTGAAAATTTTTAAAAATTGGAGAAAAATCTTGTGTGAGGAAGTACTCCACAATGTGCAAGAAAACATAGGGTGCTACATGAAGAAATGAAATTTCATGCGAGAGAGTGCTACTAAGAGTGAAACTTCATGCGGTATGCTTTGGATTCTAGCTTGAGAATCCATACATAGGAAGTACAGATGCATGGAAGAGCTCAAATTTCCTATTAGAAAAATCAAGAATGAGGCCAAAAATTGATCTTTTCTACCCCTTGGTGGGTGCCAAAATGTATGTGGTTGAAGCAGACCTCAAATCCAACTACACATGCAACATAGTCATTACTCACACAATCAAATTACGAAGGAGAGTATTGATTACTTGAAATTTTAAATTCATGGTGAAGTGACTTGTTGCCTCCTAATTAATTGGGGTGTTTAATTACTCTTAGATTGGAGAGCTAACAACCATTAGACTGAGTTAATATGGGGGATTTGAAAACTAGAATGATAAGAAAAGTATAATTAATCTAAGATGAAAATGTAGTTTGTAATCTAAAATGAAGTGTAGATTTTAATCTAATAACTTGAAAATAAATATGAAATACAGATTCTAGTCTAAATAACTTGAAATAAAGATGTAAACTAAGCTAAGAGAAAATAAGAAAAATTAATCTATTATGAAATGCAATTACACTTAAATGAAGATTAGTCTAATAATGCAATAAAATCTTGAAAGATATGAATAAAAGTGAGACAAAATTTCACTATAGTTTATATGCTCTCAAAATTGCTCTTCCTCGAATGAAGAATGAGGTTCAAGATATAGGCAAGCTTGGAAGAGGAACGAAGAGTTTCTTGATTCGAAATGGTGGACTCTTCATTTCCAATGGAGGAGAAAGAGACAAATATTAGAGAATTACTTAATTAAGGAAATGGATTATTGCCACATGGGTGACTCTTTGAATATTTGATTTATTAAATGAAAATATGATAATTCATTCAAATAACCAAGTAATTTATTAATTTCTTTTATGGGTATTTAGCTAAAGGGGTGAGTTTAATTTAATTTAAAGCACTTAAGACTTTAGAATTAAATTGATTTATCATAGGAGTAATTTAGGTAATAAAAGATGAAGACTTTAGGAATTAATTATAATATTTGATTAATGCAATTTTAGAGTTTTTTGCAATTGACATCAAGTTGAATAAAGTCAAGTAGGAAAGAGAAAATTGCCTAGAAAAGTAGGACTTTGAAGTTGTAGAAATTTGAGAAATGCACCAAAATTGATTGAACTTGATAGGTGCCAATTTTGGGGTATTACACTATCTACTACTGAAGGAGAACAGCTCAAAGAGCCTATCGATGCTCTACACCTAAAGAGATTCTATAGCTAAGGCATTTCCTATGTGCTCATATACATACTTATTGCTGAAAAAATCCTAAAAATGGTAAAATATTCTAAAAAATGATCATCTTAGTGAAAACCTAGTAAACAGGTGCTTTGATGTATCTATTATCTTGGTGAAAACCTAGTAAACAAGCACCTTGATAATACCAAAAAAATAGAAAATTTGAAAAAATACAAAAAAATCAAAAAGAGAAAAGAAAACAAAAAAATTGAAAAAGAAAAGTAAAATGTGTCATTGATGAAAACTTGACAAACGAGCGTCATGGTAGAAAAAATTAGAATCTCTATGAAGATGGTGAAAACCTAGTAAATAGGCGCCTCTTGTTTCCCAATGCTATACGTATTGCAACACTTCTTGGCTCTTGCTTTCCTTCTTTAGTTTTCTTTCATGCTTTCTTTCTTTCTTTTGTTTCCCACTTTAGTTTGTTTCCTGCTTTAGTTTGCTAGCTCATGCACTTGCTTTCAGTTGTCTTCAAGATTATGCTCAACTTTACATGGATTGAAATTGGTCACACTTGGGGGCACCTTCCTAGTCCAGGGGGGCATTATCCTATCACTTTTGGAGGTTTTGTTCGTGCATCGATGATCAGTGGCTCTCACTGCATTTTCCTATTGATGCCTAGATACTTTTTAGATTTCTCTCCTTGAGATTCTTCCTTGTATCAGTCACCAATGGTTCTCACTGCATCTACCTGCTGATACTTTCTTAGTGCTCTGATATCTCCTTGAGACTTCATCTCTTGTGACAATCACCAGTGGCTCTCACTATGTTTTCCTATTGTCGCTGTCCTATTGAGACTTTGAACAGTGTTCACTTCTGATTCGACATCAATCCACTTAAACTAAAACTGAAAACTAGATTTTTAACTCTTTGAAGTGTGCTAAGATTTTCCTTTTGCATACTTTTTTTCTTCACTTTATCATTCCTCCTTGAAAAACTCTAAGACGTCTTTCTTGATTGAGAGAAGTGAAGACTAGGGGCATGATCTTTTCTTTGCTTTCTTCTTGTTGGTTTAGTTCCAATGATCCAATGAATCTATCTAAGAGGGGTGTCCACTATGAGAGCCTTCATCATGTGTTGGATGGCCATGTGTACCTCAACTCCTTTTATATAGACACTTTGGTGAAGTTGGTTCTTTTCCTTGTCTGTTTTGAGTGACTTCTTTTTGCTACAAGTGAAATTAAAAATGCTTGTCATGCTAAGTGAAATGTAAGGTCACTGCAAGAATTCTTTAGCAAAAGGAAGAAACTCTCGTGTGTTTTGCATGTTTGTATACAAGGAACATTTAGGTCATTCTAGCAACTATGCTTTAATGCTTATGTTAACTTTCTAAATCAAAAGGAATAGGTGTTTAGGTCATTTTGGCTTCTTGTACCTTAATGTTTACACCTCATTCCAACAAATCTAAGACTAATGTCATATTCATATTCTCATGATCTCAATGTCAATGAGGAATGTATGGCATCCTATGAATGTCCATTGCTAAGAACTCTATGATGATAAAAAAAGTCCAACAACCAAGTCCTAGGGTTTGCATCTAGCTTAGGTTTGCATTTTCATTCTAGGCTTGTATTGAGATAGTGTTTTGGTTCTCTCTTAATTATTCTCTTCTAGATCAATTCATCAAAGGTTCTCATCTTTTGTCTTGGGTTTTTCTTGGTTACACAAGTGTCCGGTCCTCACTCTTGATCTTTGAAACATCTTTTGGTTAGTACCTGCCATATATTACAACATCCTGCATGAGATGATTAGTACCATATTTATTGCATATTCATTGCATTTCCAAGTGTATTATCATAAATCCATATGCATACATTCTACATTCTACATATTCATTATCATGTGCATCCATTATAAGCATAAATCAAACCATACATTGCATTCATTAATCTATCATTTGGTTAATCTACCATCTATCATTACATTTCACATTGCATATACATATAAAATAAAATATCTACATATTAATAAAGATGTGCATATTCATTAGCATTTACATAAAACATCATGTGCATCTCATATCTAATCCATACATCTAATCATATAGGAAACATCTCATAAACATCAAACATTTCAAGTAGTATATACACAAGTACAATTATGCCAAAAGTTGAGCTCATATATATGTATTGATCCAATGTCAATTTACAAAATGGGCTACAATATATATCAATCATGTGTCTAGCTCTGCCCATTTCCACCTAGAGGAGGTGGAGGTGGAGGCATCAATCTCTGTGGGGGAGCTCCCTATGGTGGACCTTGTGGAGGTGGTCCCTGTGGTGTGCTTGAGGAGGTGGTCCCTAAGGAATTGCTCAAGCTCCAACATACTTTGAGAATGGAAACACCTATTCTGCTAGATCTAGCACTATGCCAATGTATGCTACATAGTAGTAGGCTAACTACACAACCTCATATATGGCCTCCAACTGTGCTCTAGAAAGTTCCTCCTAAAGCCCTCTAATCTCATGGTCTCACTCTGACACACAGGTCTCCTGGAAAATGACCTGGGTGTGATAGTCATCTCACTCCCACTATATCTACCTAATCCTCTCTCAGCTCTACTTGAGAGCCTCCTATAGATGTGTAATATGAGGTGGCCCCTGTGTGGCCTAATGCTACATGTCGATGTCCTCCCCCTATGCCTCATTGTTAGGAGGCTGCTATGATGTGTCACATGTCCTCTGTCTCATGGACCTCTATTGGGTCCCACTGCTACCAACACCTACATCTAAGCCCATCTGTGTCATAGGAATATCTTTCTTCCCTATCCTTGGCCTCAATACTCTCTACTACTATTGTTATCCCTGCTACTATCTAGGATACTATACTATTATCTAGTTCTATGCAAGTACCTATTGTTGTTGTTTCTATTGTCCCTACTATTTCTGTGCAAGCTACTATTGTGCCCTCTGGCCCATGCTGATAAGTTCTGTGAACCTTGGGAAGGGGTGAGCCAAGATATGATCTCTGTATGCAAGCATCATCCCTGCATTAGTGACATCCACCATGTAGTCCCATTGGGCTAGAGGTACTCATGCCTTGATCATGCATCTACCCTAATCCAATCTAGGTTGCCAGCCCTTCTTTGTCTCATTGATGAATCAAACGTATGTGTAGTACTCCTAAGAGACATCCTACGGTCTCCCAAACTATTGTAGAACCCATGTGAGTAGGAAGCACTTAATGATGGTGATGGTGTGTCCGATCAGTGGATGCAAGACAAACATGTATGAGAGCTCACACCAAGCATCATCCCATGGCTCCATAGCTACCCATGGTCTCCATATAACCATTGCCATGTCATCTAGCTACCCATGCCACTACTCCATCTTACCCAACATTGACCGAGTCATGGGGCATATATACTTGTATATGTAAGGCTCTAAGGGTTTTCTAGTATCATGAAATATTGACTTGCATATAGAGAGATGCTCCTAGGCTCATACCTACAACACAAAGACACCTACGAGCATGGTCCATGCACCTCGATACATGATCTCGTGCATCTAATAGTACATCTATGTGAGCATGCACTTGCCCCATCTGAACCTGGAAACTAGCCTACCCAACATCATTTGTAACATGCAAACCTAGCCACACTCCAATCCATGTTGTCCTCGATTCAGAACCAAGTAAAAGCTCAAGAATATAGCCAAAATAACTACTAATCTGTGACCAATGCCATATCTATTGATCACCTCCTCCCATGAGCTGGCCTGACCCATCACTAGCTCATCTCTAAATATGGAACTCAGTACGAGTGTACCCACCCTTGGCTAGATGTCATATTCAACATGGGCATCATCGAAAGGTATCCTCAATATCCTTCCTTGGGAGTGATTGTCATCTCCCCCATCGGCAAGTGGAATGTGTTTGTCTTTGAATGGAAAAGCTTGACCAGTGCACCTCGAAGACTTTAATTTACCCAAATGTTGGGTATATCACACAGGTAAGTTAGTCCTATCCCATCGATGTGGGAACCCTCAGTATCAGTTAATCTTTGTATTAGCTCACCAATAACTAGATGGTGAGACCAGAACATGACATCTGGGAAGTCAACCTACAAAGCAAGTGATGACATTTGATCAATATCTCAATCATGGTGATTTTTCAAAGTAATAACAACAAGTGAAGCTATGCATCTATCCTAAACATGGTTTTGGATGCTCTAATTGGGTGATTCTATAGAAAATTAGGTGAAGACTCTACATAATTGTAGTAGCTTCTCGTGTGAGATAGGATCTTATCTCATGTGAAGGCTCATCACTAGGGATGAAATCTCACATGACATCACCTAACACCTCGTGCGAGCTCACGGAGGAGCCCGATGTAAGGATGCCCTAACCCTTGTGAGGAAACTATTTTCTCATGTGAGGGGCAATTGGGGCCAGTGTGAGGAAACTATTTCATTGCATGAAGATTGATGAACAAGGCTAAAAACACCTAAAAATCTAACCTAAATGACATAGAAAGAGTTAAAACTTCAAATGTAGGATGGTTTATCAACTACTTATAGGTGCATCATACTCCGATGGTCGGTTCTGTAGTCGGGAGTGCTCAAATTGATGTGTATGCATTGGCACGTTCTCCATCTCTCTTAGAGCTCTCAAATTCTCTAGAAGACAAAGTGAATAATGAATTGAAAATGACTCCTCCGAGCCTTATATAGCTTTTGACCTAATTTTCAAAAGTGCTATGTTTTGTGCAAAAACTTCACCCTTGGCTAAATCGACTGTTCTGAATCTATTTTTTGGATTGAAATTGAAATTTGACATCTCTAGATAGCTCAAAATCACATTTTGAAATGTTGGGACCATTGGGATCGGACACTGGTGTCATTTTCTTGCCATAATCTTATCTTTTCATCATTTTCCTGAGATCTTCAATGTTTTCATCAAAAGTAAACTCTAGTCAACCCTAGTCAAATTTGGTCAACAGGACCTCCAAATTGCTTTGAATTGCTTCTGTGATTTCTCAATTCTTCAATAATCTATTTTGAGTTCCTCTAGATCTTTGATCTTATCTCTATCTGCAACCTTTTGTTGTCAATCATCTTTTTGACATGTCATCTTTCAATTTTTCTCCTAAGGTGGCAGGATGATTGCATCATTAAATCTTGTCAAATCAATTCTTGAATCAGTCTGATCAGAATCAAAAGTCCTCATTGCTTGGGGCATCTCTTCACTAGGGGCATCTTTGGGCCTCACACCTGGTCATCTTTTCATCTCTCTTTTAGGTATTTGAGCAATCTAACTCGAATCCTCAAGAATCAAGCTTCCTTCTGGAGATGGTTCTCAAAATCTCATTAGGTATTGGGGCAATCTAACCCTAAGTCTTGAAAGTCAAGCTTCATTCTGGAGATGGATCTCAAAATCTCTTTTCGACCTTTATCTGGGTAATCTAACCTAGGTCTCAGAGGGCTAAGCTTCGTATTGGGGCAATCTAACCTTGATTCTAGAGATAGTCCTAAATCTTCATCGGTTATCATCTATCAACAGGTATTGGGGAAATCTAACCTTGATTCTAGTTTTCTCTCAAGTTGTAATCTGACCGTTGTCTTCGCAATCTAACTTAGACTTCAGAGAATCATGATTCATCCTGAAGTTGGTTTAGCATCTCAATTTGATCAATGTCTTGGTGATCTAACCTTGACTTTCAAGGGTTAAGCTCCATTTTGGAGATAATCCTAAAACCTCATCATCTATCACATCAGACTATTCTTCAAATCAACATGCTGCTTGCACATCAATTCAAAGAGGGGCAAAATGTAATACCCCAAAATTGGCACCTTACAATTTTAATCAATTTTGGTGCATTTCTTTAATTTCTACATCATCAAAGTCCAATTCTGTCTCCTAATTGACTTTATTTGACTTGGTGTCAAATGCAAAAAACCCTAAAATTGCATTAATCATATACTATATTTCATTCCTAAATATTCAACTTATTGGCTAAATAATCCCTATGATTAATTAATTTAATTCTAATGTCCTAAGTACTTTAAATTAAATTCATTCCACCCCATTTAGCTAAATACACATCAAGGGAATTAAATAATTATTTGGTTATTTGAATGGATAGCTTTATTTGGATTTAATTATTCAAAATCACTCGAAAAGCCACCCATGTGGCAATATTCATTCATTTAATTAAATAATTCCTCATTTTTGTCTCACCTTCCTCCATGGAGATGAAGAGTCAGCCTTTTTTTTTCAAGAAACTCTTCATCCTCTCCCGGGCTTGTCTATATTATGAACTCTTTTTCGTTCATTTTGAAAAGGCAATTGTGAAAGTACCAAAACTATAGTCATTTTTTGTCTCAATTCTCTCATACTTTCAAGCTTTTTATTGCATAATTAGAGTAATTCTCATTTTAGTTTAATTTCACTTTCATATTAATTAGTTTACTTATATGTTTTAGATTAATTTTCATCTTTCATCTCAAGTTTCTTAGATTACTTTTCATCTCCATTTCTAGATTAAAATTTGCATACTCATATTTCTTTCAAGTTCATAGTTTAATTGCATTGCTCATATAGATTAATTTCAATTCAATCATTTCTTTAAGCTTTTCAAATACTGCATTTCAGCTTGGTCTAATGGTTGTTGGCTCTCCAATCTGAGAGTAATTCAAACACCTCAACTAATTAGGAGGAAATAGGTTGATTCACTATGAATCCGTGAAATGGGTAATTCATACTCATTTTCATAATTCACTTTGTGAGCAATGACTATGTTGTGTCTATGGCTAGATTAGAGGTCCACATTCAGCTATAAATAATAAGTGCCCTTAATGTATCTTAATATTCTTTTGGCTTCTTTCCAATGTTCAATGTGTCGATCTTCCATGTACCTAGATACAATACCAACTGCATATGCAATATTTGGTTTAGTTATAGTAAGATACAAGAGACTTCCTACAAGTTGTCTATACAACTTTCCATCCACCTTCTTTTGAGTAGAGTTAGCACTCAATTGTAGTCCTACTTGACATGGTGTATTAGATGATTTACAATCACTCATTTTAAATTTTTCCAATACATCAAGAGCATGTTGAGTTTAAGAAAGAATGATCCTTCCTTCTTCCTTCCATACTTGCATACCCAAAAAATAATGCATCAATCCTAGATTATTTATTTCAAAGGCTTGTTTGAGTTGATCTTTGGTTATTTCAATATTATGTGTGTGATCTCCTATAATGATCAAGTCATCCACATATAGTACAATAATAACAACTTTATCATCACTATATTTCACATACACATCTGGATCAACCTTACTTCTTTTGAATCCTGCATTTGTGAAGTATTCATTTATTTTGGAGTACCATGCCCTTGGTGCTTGTTTAAGACCATATAATGATTTTTTTAAATCTACACACCAAATTTTCTTCACCAATTTTAACAAATTCTGGTGGTTGTTGCATGTAAATTTCTTCCTTTAAATCATCATGTAGAAATCCATTTTTTACATCCATTTGAAAAATTTTCCAACCAAACTTTGCAGCTAAAGAAACTATTGTACGAATGGAAGTCATTTTAGCAACTGGAGCAAAGGTTTTAGTATAGTCAATACCTTTTGTTTGTGAGAATCCTTTAGCGACTTACCTTGCTCTGTATTTTTCAAGAGCTCCATCTGATTTGAACTTTGTTCTATAGGTCCACTTGCAACCAACCACATTTTTTCCTTCTGGAAGTGTTGTCAATTCCCATGTTCTATTTTTCATCAAAGATTTGTACTCTTCTTGCATAGCTGCTTCCCATTCATCTTTTCCTTTTACTTCTTCATATGTGCTTGGAGTCTCAACCTGCATCACCTTAGCCATGAGAGCATAGTTAGAAAACATATTTCTAGGACCTTGATAAATTTATTGAATACTTCTATTTTTCTATGTATTTTCATCATCACTTTCACTTGATTCTTCAACTTGTGTCCCTTCTCCTTCTGCACAAGATTGCAGTAACTTAATTTTGATCATTAGTAGAAATAGAATTATCTTCTTCAAACAAGATTGCAAAGTAAGATAATGTAGGATGATTATTACTTTCAATATCTTCATCAAACCATACATTCCTTTTGATATGAATTTCATTTGTTTTAGGATTGTATAACCTATATCCTTTTGCCTCCTCACTATATCCAACCATTATGCACTTCTTACTTTTCCTTTCAAGTTTGTTCCTTCTTTCATCAGGAATGTGAGCATATGCATTACAACCAAAGAATCTAAAATGAGATATTGTAGGCTTTCTTCCACTTCATGTCTCTTCTAGTGTTATGTCCAAAACTACCTTAGTATGTGTTCTATTCAAAATATAAACAACAATATGAACTGCTTCAGCCAAAAATTTAGTTTCTAGATTTCTAGAGTGAAGCATACATCTAGCCATTTCTATTATAGTTCTATTTTTTCTTTTAGAAAACTCATTTTGTTGAGGTGAATAAGAAACTTTTGATTCTTTCTTTATGCCATGTTCTTTGCAAAAATCTAAAAAAGCTTTATTCATATACTCAGTCCCTCTATCTCTTCTTATTATCTTTAGACATTTTCCACTTTTTTTTTCGGACAAAGCTTTAAACTCTTTAAACTTATGAAACACCTCATCCTTCTTTTGTAGAAAATATACCCAAATTCTTCTAGTATAGTCATCTATGAAGGTGAGAACATACCTTGATCCTCCAATTGAAGGTGTTCTAAAAGGACCCATTACATCACTATGAACTTTAATATGGAGGACTTCTTTCCCTCCATGATTTACCTTGTGGGAAACTTTCCACATGTTACTTTCCCATTGCACATCCTTCACATACCTTATGGATTGATGATATTTTTGGAAGCCTATGCACCATATGTAATTTCTCCATAAGCTTGAGACTTTGATAGTTGATATGTCCCATTCTTTCATGCCATAACCTACTCATACCATCATATTTAGCAATAGCACATAGATTCTCATCTTAATTATTAGAAGTAAATTCTTGAAATTTAAATAATCCATTGTCCATTTTACCAATCATAGTCACTTTGTAAGTACTGTTCACATCCTTGATTAAACATTTGTCATTATAGGATTCTATTTTATACCCTTGACTCGCAATTTGAGATACAAAAAGTGGATTTGTTTTTAATTCAGGAACTAACTTCACATTTTTGAGCACTCGATTATCAACTTTAACATTTTTAGTCCCTTCAACTTCTAAAGTACTATTATTTCCCAAATATACTTTCTTTGCACTACTTTCACTTGTTGACTCAAATTGTTCCTTATTATGAGACATCTGTTGTGTAGCACCAGATTCAATAACCCAATAATCCTTGAAAGAATTATTTTCTTTAAGTGCAATACAAAAAACATTTCTTTTAGAATCAACAAACTTTGTTGACTTATTTATCTTCTTCTCTGTATCACTATTATTTTTGAAACATTCATTTGCCTTATGACCCATTTTGCCACAATAAGTACATTTCCATTTACTTATATTATAATCTATACTTTTACTTTCATTCTTCCAATTTCTTTCTTTAGATTGATTATCTTGTGACTTTTTATAAAATTGTTTTCCTTTTGTTATGAATTCCTGAGATTCATCACTAAATGATTTTCTTTAATTTGCATTTTCTCTTCTTGAACTAGCTTAGCACATAATTCTTCAGATTTAATAATTTTTAACTTGTCTGCAGTATCTAATCCTCTTATAAATGACTGATAAGATCCTGGAAGACTTTGTAATATAATTTGCACAAAATCTCTATCAGCTATATCCTTTCAAAGAGAAGAAAGCTCATTTTTCTTTTCCTTAAATTACTTAGATGAGGGACTATCTCTTATGAAGTTGATAATTTCATATTATATAACTCTATAGTGAGAGATAAGATCCATACATTACCTAAATTTTTATATAGATTATTCAAAATTTCCCATACTTTAACTCCACTTCTCTCATTATGAACTTCAAGAAAAACTTCCTCTGAAAGTGTAAGCTTGATTAGTGCTGCTGCCTTTTAGTCTCTTTTATCCCAATTTTCCTAATCTTTTCCTGGATTTGCTGGTCTTTGTTTACTGCCAATGAAAATCTCATAACAATTTTGATGGGTTTGAGTAATTTCTATATGAGAGACCTATTGGATATATTTTAGGTTTTCTGAGGTTTTTCTTCAGGTCGTTGTTCTTGTCTCTGCAATGTCTTCATTTGGGTTAGGTTTTTAGAATTGCTCAAAATTTGTCATATTTAAGTTGAAAAACCCTCGCCTTATGTATTTTTTCCTTGGTATGGTCAATTTCATGGTTTGTCTTGAGTGTGCCCTAGTTCCTTCTATTTGCACATTACTTTTTTGTCACTTGACTCTCCAATTTGCATGTGGTCTTTCCTTTCCTTGTCTTCACTGAATCGTGAAATATTTCTCATATCCTCAAGTCTTTTAGCGAACTAGCGATAGTGGTGAGTCCTTTATTATCTTTTTCCTTAGTCATTGAATCTCCCAATTTATTTCATGGTTATTCTTAGCATCCAATGATTCAGTGATTGTGTAGTCTCCTATTCTCTTATTTCCTAGCGGTTTGCTCTTAACATTCAACGAACGTGCATAGCAGTTATCTCTTGATCACTAAATTAAGTGGTCTTACTCTTTTTTATTTGGAAACTCAGTGAAGATCATTGATTAAATTATGCATCAATAGTGAGGTTATAATCTTATCATGAATGGGCCCTACTGCATTCTATTCAGTGATTCAGTGATTGGTTCATGGTCTCATATTCACTATGTCTAGCAGCTCCGAGAAAGTAATTTGGAAAAGGATAAATTTATTTTTAGTCACTTGATCTCAGGAAAATTTGGCTAATGTCCAAATCATTTAGAAACCTAGCGAAGTGATCTTTCACACAATCTCATGATCATTTAGTGAAACTCCAAGTCATTTAGTAATTCGGTGAACAAAGCAAAGTTAGAGGTGTGTTTCCTTCAGTCGCTGGATCTTGTGATAATGTTAATGTTTCAAATTTTGGGAGATCTAGCAAATGTAGTGTTCACTGAATCTCATCATTATGTGACCTAAGTTTAAAATTTCTAGTGACTTAGCAACAACCCATGATTATTCCCAAGATCTACGGCTAGCGCTCAATCTTTGATTAAAATACAAGGAAAGCTTTCAACGAATTTGTGAATACCTTTGGTCTCCTAATCTAATAATGAACTCAAGGTTATGTATTTCATTTAAATATTATGAGACTACCTTGTTCACAGAATCTCATAATAAGTCATGAGTTAAACTAGACATTTAGAGATTATGAGATTACCTTGTTTGTTGAATCTCTAGATTTGATTGTGGTAAAGATTTCAAGTGCATGGGCTCAAATGTAGTGGTCACTAAATCTCTAAACCAAACTATGAGTTAGAAAATCATCTCTAGATCACACAAATAGCTATTTCACTGAGTCACCAAGTTTAACCCGAGATTGGCATTTTATTTAGAGATTGTGAGAAGCTTTGTTCACTAAATCTCTGAATCAAGTCAGGTTAATATTTCATTAGTGAAAGGTTAAGCATCTTTTCCTATGTGGAAAAGTACATTGCCAAGTTGGAAAAAGGATAGAACTACATCCAATCAGATTTTAATAAGGGCTTTAAAGCCAAAAAGCCATAATCAGTGCTTTTGTGCTTTATCTTTGAGTTTTAAAACCAACTTGTCAACATCCACACCATAGATAGCCTCGATTTGAAATTGATAAGATGTTGAATTGAATGCAGAAGTGTTTTGAGATAGATTTGCAATGATTTTTGCACCTGTACGCATTCAATTTTCACTGATAAATAGGTAGAGCCTCATTGTTTTCTATGTTTGAAGTCATTTGAGAAGAATTGTAGTGTCTTGAGAAATTGTAGAGGTGTGAATTGAGTTGAGCTTGTAGAGCTAGGAAGCAATCATACAATAAATATGAGTCAGCCAATATTAAGTGTGGCTTCCTCCAGTGGTGAAGCAAATGTGAAAGGTGGTGAGGATAAAGGCAAACTAAATTATTCAAATGAATTTCTTAAGTTTCTTCTAGGCTCAAACTAGAACAAGAAAGCTTCTGATGAAGCTTTCAAAGATATTATGGAGTATTGCAGGATCCTATCACTCCATCATGCATAGGTTACACTCTTTTCACCTACTTTTACAATAATAGAAGTAAGGTCATACTAATTTGTAATGGTTGGGTTTTGGGATTAGGAAAGCTAGTTGTGCCTAATGTCTTCCTAGATGTAGATTTGATTATTGGACTACCTAGGTTGTATGATCCTATTTCAAATTCAATTAGGAGAGAGGATTTCAAACAAAATTGTCTGTTGATCTATTAATGATGATTTTGGATATCCATAACCCCCTAGTTAACACTGATTATGATTACATTCAATATGTAATAGATAGGATGCATGAGGGTCTATTGTCCATCAAAGAAAATAGGAGACATATTAGGTTCATGCATTATTCCCTCTTAATGCATTTGATTTTATATTACAATGTCAATAGTCTGGATCAAAATATGTTGAAGCTTAGGACCACTTTTCAATGCCATCATAATTCAGTACAATTGTGGTTGAGAGTGTGGAATTATACTTCAAATGAGTGTGACTTCTATATTTTTCAAAACTATATTGTGTTCCCAATTTTGAGGTTGCTAGGATTCAATGCAACAAGATTACCAACCAAGGTTTTGAAGCTCTTGAGACCAATACAATATGAGGATAAGTGGGAGGGAAACCATAATTGGGGTGAGTATTACCTTGGGGAAAATTTGAGAGTTCCTAGAGTGTATGGTTTCCGTCAACCCCAACATTTTTTATCAAGATGTCTTCCACCAAGGGTTGCTTATTTAGAGTTTATCTTGCAATTGATTTGGACAAATAAAGAACATCTAGCTCCCCATAGAAAAGGAACATTCACACCAAGGTAGTTCAGGATATGTGGTTTCATGATTGAAAGAGAGCTTATCTATAGCTTAGTACCTAGCTTAACCATTTCAAAATGATCTCCGGTACCTATAGGTATGTTGACCCTAAGGATTTCATCAGAGTTGCTAGAATGACATTGATTCCAAGCATTGGTGTCATAAGGGAACATGAGGGCCTAGATGAAGAAGATGTAATCAGAAACATCTTGGAGAAGGATGAGGAAATCAAAAGATGGAACAAGTACTTTGACTTGTTAGACTTGGTGGTCCAACTGAAGAGAGCCAACATTTCTTTTGAAGGATTCTTTCTTGATCTCCCTTATCTTAAGAGAATGGATAAGATGATTGATATATATGACACATTGTCCAATAAATTAGAAGGGATGATAGAAGAGAAGCAGCCTAAGAAGAAGAATTATTCCTCTTCAAATTTTGAGGAATTCTATGATGAATCACAAGAAGGTGATAGTCCACCCCAAGCTAAGGATGCACCAATTATTGATTTGACTAGAGATTAGCTAGAAGTAGAAGACACCTTAGAGCCACCATTAAAAAAATAGAAACTTGAGGTAGGTGAGCCTTGAAAAGGGGGAAAACAAAAAAAGATGGTTGATAGAGATTTTTTTCTAGTACCGGGTGACAGAGCCTACCATCACCAACTGAAGAAAACTATAAGGAAGGGAAAGGAAGTGGCATCTGATGAGGTAAATGAGGAAATGTCTTTATTGTTAGGGTAGGATGTCAAAGAATTGTATCAAGAGGAATTTTAAAGTTATGGCCAGTTCATCAAGAGTGATGAATTCAGGAATTTCCTCATTTGGAAAAAAATCTCAAGAGGTTGCAAAGGGTCTGCCTGAGGGAATGGCACCAAGTGAGGAAACCATGAGAGCTCTCACATCATATGACCCAAGCCTTGATACGATTACTATTTAAGAGGCTAGAGAAATGGTAAAGGAAAGTGGGATTCTTCTGACTCCTAGATGGGACCTAACCTCAACTTTCGTCATAGACCACATCAATAAATAGACATAGGGAAGCTTGTCATATGAGGTACACATCAGTGATATGAGAAGGGGAAGTGGGTATGACCCCAAATCTCAAGCAGTTGAAATGTGTTCTCTTGCTCCTAAAACCCATAAGCTTTCTTTGTTGAGCATAGAAGACAAAATGGAGGGAGATAAAATTATATGGACTATGAAAAATACAACTAATTTTGAGGTGTCAAAGGCTGTGACCCATTTTTCTCACCTAAATGAGGCAAAAACAGTCCAATTGTCAGAAAGATATGATAAATTATTTGAAAATTCAGCTAGGGTAGCCAAATATAGGGATTTCAAGATGGTAAAGATTAAACAAATGGAGGATGAATTGAATGACTTGAAAGCTAAGCTTGAAGAATCCTCAAAGGAAATCACTCCTCTTGTACTACAAATTGAAGCCCCTCCTGAACAAGTGGTAGATGTCCCTGATAGGACCTCTGAAGATGTGGAAAATATAAGGCTTGATGCAGCCTTGAAGACCATGGAAAATGTTATGAAATATAGATAGAACAAAATAAAGGAGAATATGGACTCAGTCCATCAGTCAATTGTTTTGTTACATAAGGAAAATGAGAAAGTAAATTAGTTACTGGCTACTTTGGAGCCACTTCACAGTATCTAGTCTAGGGGGAATTTTTTATTTGAGAAGCTTGATGCCCTATAGGAACATAGGTTTGATATCCCTAAAGTGGTGATAGAGGTGTATGAGAAGATTTGGTTGGTTAGTGCTATTTCAAAGTTCTTCAAAGGAAAGTCAAATCAAATAAACACTAGGATGGCTATGTTTGATAAGGGTTATAGTAAGTATTTTACCTTGGTATATAATGATGATGGAATCATCATCAGTTTGGAATAATGGAGGTTAATCATGGGCCAAATAATATTTAAGAAGGAGGCTTTCCTTGGGGGTGACAATTATCTGAACTTACAAGGCTATAACAACACAATTAATAACTTGATAAAAGTTGAGAATGATTGCACAAAGTTTATTGCAGATGTTAAAGGCATAACTGATTCCAGGTACAAAGTGAAATTGAAGACACTATAGGAACTATAGAGATTTAATTGGCCATCTAGTGATGACGTAGCTACTTGGGACAAAAGTACAAAGAAACAGAAGAAGCCAACTGTTCTAGAGCTAGAGGAAAAAGAAGAAGAAGAATAGAGTACATGTGGCACCTGGTCCAAAATTCTAGGGAGAGCATGTGTCAAACAAAGAATGATTTAAGTTATCCTGTAATGGTGTTCATCATTCTTGTAACCAACTTAAGCAACTGCTCTGAAATATCCTCAGATAAAGGTGCTAGCTATAAACACTCCATTTGTATAGAAGTTTTTTTGTTTCTCTAGTCTCTTTATCATAATTGTTTGTACTTTTGTCTATAGTGTAAGTCACTTTCCTAGCCATCTGAAGCTTGTTGCATCCTTTCTTTGAGGATTCCAATATGCCCAGTGATATATATAGCATTGTTGCTTCTTTTGTAGGTGGTTGATGTTTTTTGTAAAGAAAGTGCTAAATATAGGATTTGACTTCTTACAAGTCTCTATTGAAGGTGTACTAATACAATTGAAAATTAATACAAAGATACTGGAATTTCATTGCTATCTCTTGTTGTCTTTATGTATGGATGCTTTTTTTTTTCTTATGTGTTAAATTGTAAGGATCTTTAATGCATTTTTTACAAGGTAAATATAGGGGTTGAGCTTGAGTTTCTTTCAAGGAGAGAATATGTCTTAGGGGAGGTCTTTGGGAATTAAAGATCCATATATGAATTTGATGGCAGGGTTAGGAATTGGGAGAATGGATTGTTAGGAATTTCATTTAAGTTTCATTACTTTTATTTTGATAGGATTCTGTTGATGTAGGGTTTGACTCTAGCCCAATGAATAAGGCACTGGTTTTATCTTGATTTGCATTTTCTAAAGATAAAAAACATCAAAAATCTATTCAATTTAAATTTACTATATGTTTCTGAAATGTATCACTATGTCAAGCACATAGATCACTATTTTCATGCTTTGTAGAAGTTGTTGAGAAAGGTAAACCCACTTGAGTTTCATAATCAAAGTGAAGAAGGTTTTAGACCTTATTACCTTAGCATTTAATTGTGCTAGATGCATCTATTGGGAGTATATGAGTTCTAATTTTAGAAGTGTTCTAAATCTTTTGAATCATCTACATGTTTAAGTGCTAACAAAACTAGTGACTCTACTACGGATTTAATAGGAGTACACAATGTATTTGTTATGTTCATGCTAGGTAATCCATTTTGTTTGTTGCATACCAACTTTATATTTTCTATTCCTATTTATTTTTGGGTGGTGACTCTAAAAGTCTATGTTTACTAGTTGTTGGTATCCATCCAAAGATTTGTTGCATCTTGTTGTAATACATCACGAGTCTGCAAAGACTTATCATGTCTTATTTTAAAGACCATCCAGAGAATAATGTGGGTGATCAACTTCACACACCCAGTAGGAAACAATGGTCTAGGAGAGGTCATTTCACTACAAATTCTCCCAGACCCTCTAGAGAAAGAATTCCTACACCCATTCCTCATGAAGCCTCCTCTTCCTTTGATGACTTAGAACTTATTAGAAAATTCAAGCCTAGTGCCAATAATCCTTCTCAGGAAGAAGAATCCTTAGATGTAGGTTTTCTCCCTTTAACTAAAACTTTAGAACACTTAGGGGAAACCTCAATTGCAAAAACTACCTCATATGGTTTAGAAAAGTTGAGGGAGTAAGTAGCGGCCTTGAAGAAAAAAGAACATGAGCAATTGATAGAAATTGCAGAAAGAATGAAGGTGCGAGAACAAAAGATCTATGATTTGCTAATGGAAAGACAAGATCTCATAAGGAAAACAAAGAATAATGAGATCCAAGCTAAGAGTCTGAATCAAGATGTCTAAGGTTTAAATAAAGAGTTGTTTGGTGATATGGGAGCTTTGAGAAAGTAGGTGGATGGTAGTAGACCTAATCCAAAAAAAGATGAGTTTGTTGAAGAGGGTCCTGTTATTAGGAAATTGCACCCATCAGAAATTAAAATAAATGAAGACCTTAGATATGCCATGAAAGATGTCTTTGATAAGAAAAAGTAAAAAATAGTTGTAATAAGTATTAATGAGCCTAAGAAAAATGTTGTTACTTCTAATATTTCTTCCCTAGAAAGCTTGGAATTGGAAAAGGCTTGAAAGGCTAAAGAAGATCTAGCCCTCCAACTCGAGAAGTTGGAAATGGAGGCTGTTGTAGAGGAAATGAAAAGAAAGATAGCATTCTTGCATGCTAATATGAATATGAATTATAGTAGCTCTGTCCCTATGAATTTAGGAACAATTCCTTCAAATTAGCCTTGTAATACAATTCCCAGTACCGAACTCTCAAATCCCAAACAAGATGTACCTGAATATGTGTCAAAAACCAACCCAACAGTTTCTGTGATTAGTGGTCAAACTACAACTATATCTGGTCAAAATGTTGGAATAACAACCCTGATCCCACCAAATTTCCAAAGGAGACCAGTTCATTTGGATAGGTATAGGCCTTTGTTTTTTATGGTATCCTTGGTCAGCCTAATGTCATCCCAAACAAGATCTTAGAAAAAATCCCTAAGTTCACTAGAAACAATGTGATCACATGTGAAGAGCATCTTAAATTCTTCATAGATAAAATCAATGACTATGAAATTGAACATGATGATGTTGTAATGAAACTCTTTATTCAGTCATTATTTGAAGATGCAAGGATTGGTATAGAGGTTTTCCAAAAAACAACATTGCATCATGGGATGAGTTTGTGAGAAGTTTTAAGGAACAATATGTTGAACATGTTAATTCAAGTTACATGCTCAATGATTTTAGAAATATCAAAAAGCATTAGAATGAGAGCATGTCAAATTTTAATGGTAGGTTCCAAAAGGCCATGTACAAAATGTTCCAAGTATTGAGGCTAGATGATGTTGTTTTCTTGACTACTTACTTGAATGCCTTGGATGGAAAAATGTCATACCTTCTGAGAGATAAGAGTTCTCACACTTTGAGAGATGCCTTTAAATTATCTATAAATATTGAGAGAAATAGGAAGGCATCTGGTCAAATGTAGAAAAGGGATGAGGGAAGATTATGGAAAGAAACTAAACCACAAGTTGCAAGGCCACCCGAGGATGAAGACAAAGTTGATAAATTAGCTAGTGTAGTTAAGGATCTTTCAAAAAAGTTTGAAAAGGGTGGGAGAAATTATCAAGATGCTAGACCACCTTATCAGAGGTAGGAAATAATCCCTAATTTACATGATATGCCTAATAAAAAAAATTGGAAGGATGGGAAACTAGTCTTTGATAATAATGAGCCTTAAAAGGGGAGAGATACACTAGACCCTTTGAAGAAAAATATAGCACACAATGTGGAGAGCATTCCTTGTTGTATGGCTTGTAGCATGCCTCATTCACCTTACCAATGTGTTATGGCTCAAGCTTTAGGGGATGAAGCTAAAAAATAACATGCAGGAGATTATGAAGAATCTAAAAAGCCTGTTGTTAACATGTTTACCACCAAAAGGGTGGAAGATCTTTTATCTTCAGCTGATGAAGAAATTTGTACTGATGTTGATCATAAAAGAAGGATTCTCTCTGATTATGAGAAGAAAGTCTTTACTCACTTTGATCATGATGAATCTGATAATGATACATGTAAAACTAATATGGTTGGATTAGGATGAGAAGATAAACAATGGAGAAAGCCCAGTGAAGAGGACATTAGAACTTTGATTGTGGCTTCTATAACACAAGCTAGGTCCTCATACAATTTGAGGAATAGAGGGGTGATGCTGATCAAGGAGTGCCAAGGTCAGTAGTTGTTAAGGATAACGCTTAGACAAAGATTCCTCAAAGCCAAGTGTTGTTAATAATAAGAGAGAAGGCCTTATTGCTGAAAGAAAAAAAAATGAGGAAATTGTTGTTAACAAGGCTAAGAGGAGGGTTGGTAGACTGAAATATTCTCCTAATATTTCTACTGATCACCCTACTTTTGATATGAGACATGCCCTCTCTCAAATGAAGTTTTTTATCCCTTTACTAGAAATGTTGAAAATCAAAGAGCACAAGATAGTGGTCCTGGCTCTCATAAGTAAACAAGGAGTGAGTCTTGTTATGAAGAAAAGGGGAATGCAATAGAAGGGCCTAATTCAACTAAAGATATTTCTAATGCATGTGTTGGAAATATTGTGACACAAGAGCCTTCTTCTATTGACCCCTTCTATGTCACATTGATAGAGAATAATTTTCTACCAAAAAATTGTATGATTGATTCTAGTGTTGCTGCTACTGTAATGCCCTATCATGTGATGAAGGAGCTAGGATTGCAAGTTGACACATAAAATGGTAGATGTTATGCCATGGATAATAGGGTGGTACCTATTGTGGGAACCCTAGTTGGGATTGAAGTGAAGATTGTTGCATTCCCAAAAGCCACATACAAGATGGATGTGGTTGTTGTTGATACAAAACCCCATTATGGCATGCTTTTGCCAAGAAAGTGGGTTGCAGAAGTAGGTGGAAAATTGAAATTGGATTTTTCATATGCCACTATTCCATTCAATGGAACTGAGGTGAAATTGTATAGGGATTCCCACTCCTTAGTGATGGTTGAAAAAGTTGCACTAGAGGATTTAAACTATTTTGTGGACATTGACATGGACAACTTCATGGTTGAAGAAATAATGCCTCAAATGAAAAATTAACCCAATAGTGGATGAACTAATACTACAACAAGATGGGCTCTGGAAAATGTATTTTGATGGTGGCTGCTCCAAGGAAGGTTCAGGAGCTGGTGCTATGTTTATCTCTCCTTCAAGTACTATTTTCAAATACTCTTTTCTATTAACCTTTGAATGCACCAATAATACCACTGAGTATGAGGATTTAATATTGGGTTTAGATGTTTCTATAAAACATGGTATAATATGCTTAAAAGTACACGGTGATTCCCAATTGATTATAGCCCAAGTTAGATCTAAATATGCTGATAAGGATGAGAGATTTAAATTGTATAAGCATGCTATCTAGGATATATTAGAATTCTTTTAGGCTTTCAATATACTTTGGGTAGAAAGATCAAATAATGTCATGGCTGATTTCCTTGCCAATGTAGCCTTGAAAAGCAATGATATTACTCTGATTGGTGTCTCCATGTTAGAAATCAAAAGTAGGCCTACAATACCTGTCAATGTGTATAATTGGTAAGTCTTTGAAGATGACTTTGATATCCTTAGGTTTCTTCAAGGTCTAGATCAATATGATGGGCAACAGATAGATTGCAATACTTTACAATAGACTATTGATGGAAAGCAATGTGTTATAGGAAATGAGATAGTCTAGTTACCCACCAATCATATACCAAAAGGGTTAGTGGAATTAGAAGGTATGTTTAAGATAAATGATGGATATCTATCTCAAAAGTCTAATACCAAAATGGAGGACCTAGAGGAAATAAACTTAGGATCTGAAACATCCTCTCAAATGGTATACATTGGGAAAAAGTTGAGTATAGAGGTTAGGGGAAATTTGATAAGATTTTTGAAATGGTACAAGCATGTGTTTTCCTAGTCTTATGATGACCTCAAAGCTTATAGAGAATATATTTTTCAACATGAGATTCCCTTAAAGGAAGATACCAAACCATTTAGATAGAAGCAGAGGCCCATCAATCCCTTATTAGCCACAAAGGTGCAAGTTGAATTGACAAAATTAAGAGATGCTAGTATTATTGAGCCTATTAGGCATTCCTCTTGGGTTTCTAATATTGTGCCAGAAAGAAAAAAGAATGGTGATATTAGACTCTATGTGGATTTAAGGAATTTAAATGTTGCCTCACTTAAAGACAATTGTGGGTTTCCAAACATGGAAGCTATGTTGGATAGGGTAACTGGTTGTGAACTATTTGTTGGTGCTCAAAACTACAGATTGGAATTCCTATGGGTTTGCCTACCCAATGCTAAGAAAACCAATTGCTCTGGCCAACTAACAGGTTTTAGCCCTTGGGAAGTGACTAAAAACCTCTGCAATTCAGGCTCTGCAAGACCTAGGCTGGTAAACCTTTCCCTTGAATTCTATCTTCAACTTCCAAGGTATTTTATAGCAGATAACAAGATCCTCCAGTTACTAATCCTCTCAAAGTTTGGCAAAAGAGAACTTGAAAGTTATTAGAACTGATAACAATAGATCATAAATATGAAACTGTAATAAATTATTGAAATTTTATTGAATATATAAATGAATTTAATGGATAAGTCTTCACAGCAATGCAAATCAAAACCAGATGACTGAAATCCTGTATGCAATAATAGACTAGTGCTTTGCTTCCTTTTGGGCAATAGAGTCAAAATCATCCAACCTTAATGTTCAACATTAGAGACTGATTCACAAGGAATCAATCACCTCAAATAATCAGGAAAATGGATATACAACTTAGGAAAAACTCTAAGCTATTCCATAATTCTCTCAAATGACAGACCAATTGATTTATGCATCAATCAAAAGGATTTAACCATGCAAGATGAGCAGACAAACTAAAAATAATTGCAAAGAATCTGACTCAGAAATATATATATTAAATGATCATACCGAGGAAGTTCTAAATGATTTATCTAAGGGACTGATTGCAAATGATAGGAATCTACTTCCAATAAGAGAACAGGTCTACTCATGTATTGATAAAAGAAAACAATTACAAAAAGTTTGGGTTGCAGTGCTGATCAGAAATTATCTAAATAATGATGGTAAAAAACTTAGTTCCCCCCCACTCTACATCAACCTTGATACCCTTTATATAATATTCGATCCAAAGGGTGCAACAAGCGAAGGGTTGATGCAACGGTTGATAATCCAGTCATAGACCAGCAACTGAACCATTAAAAATTACAAATTAGAATGATTTAATCATTCCTAATCAATATTTTATAATCTGGAAAAATTGGTGCCAGCAAATATAATATAGTTATTTCTGCATATTTGCAAATTCAAAAAATGCCAAAGTCTTCATGTCTTTATGTTTCATATCTCGGCTAGGAAATCTTCTTTATATTATCCTGCCAAAACAAGTTAAAATATCAGTCTTTTATAAATTCTCAGTCATCAGAAGTTAAATAATAATAATAATATATGCAGATAAATTAATTCATATAGTCATTTGACTATGCTTTATTAAAAATTTATTATTTTATGTCAAGTAAATCCCTTAAGTTGTCCTCGGTCATTGACGAGACACGACCGCACATATATATATAGTTCATCACCTTGCAAAACAAAATTGATATATTAGATAATTGAAAATAAAAAATACCAAGTTAACGTAACAACACAATGACACTAATATATATATTTAAAAATCATCTAAGTCAACATGACTACGAAAAATGAAATAACGCTTTTAAAATATAAAATTTTAACTTCCCTGTTTATCGTTAAAAACTATCGCTCTTTGGACACGCGTCATGATCGCGTAGTTTCACATAACACTTCCCCAGCACTTGCGAACTAGTGACAACCGCTTGATCAAAAAGTTTATTTCGCTTTATGAAACCGGGCCCGCATTTACAAGTCATCCCTCGCCATCCAATCAAAGGCCGCCAACTAAATCCATGCTATCTTACCGGTTTGAGAGCATCGTGGGACTGATGGACAAGTGTCAAGATCATGCAAATTCGCATAACATTTCCCAAGTGCCTCCGAACTAGCGAAAACCGTTTGATCTTAACCACTTTATTCACGGTGCCAATAAAATTTAAAGGGGGCCTAGTGACACGCGTCGTGATCTTGTATTTTCGCTTGGAATTCCTTCATTGCTTGCGAACTTACGCTATTCGTCAATTTGTATTGGGTCCCATTTATATGAAATTTATGTGCTATAAAGAAATATTAAATAGAAAAATAAAACCCGCGAAGGACTTTGGAACGGTTTAAATATTTAAATTCAAATATTTTGCAAACCCTTAGTAATTTGAAAATTAAATAACTTTTAAACTATTATATATAATAAAATGAAATTTTTACCATGCGTATTTTAAATGATAAAGAGCATAATAATATTAAAATAATGAGGAAAATATTAAATTTTAGGAAATATAAAAATGCATTAAAAATACTTCCCTGACTGCTTTAGGTATTAAAATTTATCTCAAAATTTGTGCAACACCAGTGGCTCTTTCTATGGGATGTGTATTTATACCTGAATACAACAAGATCCTAGCTTTCTCTAGAGAGCAGACCATTAGAAATAATAAAAAAAACAAAAACAAAGAAATGAAACAAGACTAAAAGGAAGTAGTGAAAAGATTTTAGGAATAGAAAGGTTTAAGAAATTGACCATGCACTGGTAATTGATGAACATATCCTTCTAGATCTTGTAAAAGATAAGAATTCTCACCTCCCTTACCTGTGATGATAAATGGACCTACCCATAAAGCATCAAACTTTCCATGTTTGCCTTTGTCTTGATCTTTAACGTTCCATCTTAATACTAGGTCTCCTTCTTTGAATTTTTTGTCTTTAGCCTTCTTATCAAATAGATCCTTAACTTTCTATTGCAATGCAATATTCCTTTCTTGTGCCTAATTTCTCATTTCATCTAATTCAGCCAGCTCATATAATCTATCTTCCATGAAATCAACCTCTTCCCACTGTTCATCATTAATGAATTTATATACTGGTAACAAATTATTCAAAGGCAAATGAGCCTTCTTCCCATACATCAATTCAAAAGGGGCAAAACTAGTGGACTTCTTTATTGTGATCCTATCATCCCATAATGCTAATGGTAACTTCAAATCCCAAGCTCTTTTGTTATTATCTAACATCCTTCTGATAATTTTCATAATATTTTTATTGCTAGATTCTACTTGACCATTACCTTGGGGATGATAAGGGGATGAATATGATATCTTAATGCCATATTTCTCATTAAATTGAGTGAACTCCTTAGATCTAAAAGACATAGCATTGTCACATACAATTTTATGAGGAACTCTGAATCTAGCCAATATGTTCTCAGTTAAGAATTTTATCACAACTTTAGTAGTGGCTTGTCTAGTTGGTATAGCTTCCACCCATTTGGTGAAATAATCAGTGGCCACCAATATCCATTTATGTCCTCCACTAGAAGCATCATTGATTTCCCCTATGAAGTCTATTCCCCACATCTGAAATGGTTCTTCTATATTCATAGGATTAAGAGGCAAAGCACCATTACAATTAAGTTTTCCTGAGAATTTCTGACATGATTCACATTTTTGAACATATTCATTAGAGTCCTTAAAAACATTAGGCCAATAGTATCCAGCATTCAATATTTTATGTGCAGTGGTCATAGCTGAAAAATGTCCTCCACACTAACCATCATGAAGCTCCTTAAGTACTTCTTTACTCTGAAACTTTTCTAAACAAAAAAGAAGAATACCATCTATGTTTTTCCAATATAAGTCACCTTGAATTAGAACATATTTAGATGCTTTCAATTTCAATGTTCTTTTCTAATTATCATTAAAGTCTTCAGGACATTTCATGTGCTTAAGAAAATAAATAATATCAGTATACCATGAACACATCTCAATGCTGGTTTGTGTTTTACTTAAATCCATCTGATTAACCTGCAAAGCATCCATATTAGATTCTACCATTAATTTAGCCAATCCTTGACCTCTGATAATTTTTGTAATTTGTATTTCTATATCAAACTCTTGTACTTGGTTAATCCATCTGCACCTCCTGCCAGTGACTTCTGATTGCTTGAAAACATCCTTAACTGCTGCATTGGGAACATATGCTATAATCTTTGCCCCAACCAAATAAGGTCTAAAAGATTTAAGTGCCTTAACAAGAGCATAAGCCTACTTTTCATTAATATCATAATTTAATTCAGAAGCCTGCAAGGTTTTGCTAAAGAAAGCAACTGGTTGTTCATATCCTTCATCATTTTTCTGTAGTAAAACAACAGCAATAGTATAATATGAAGCAAATGAAAATAGATGGAAAGGCTTGCTATAATTAGGGGACTTTAGGACTGGTGCCTCTTTTATTGCCTTCTTGATATTAACAAAAGCTTCTAAAGCTTCATTTGTCCACTTAATATCTGCAACTTTCTTTAACATAACTGCAATTGGTTTAATTATCTCAGAAAAGTTAGGAACAAACCTTCTAACAAAATTTATTTGCCCAAAGAAGGATTGAATCTTCTTGATAGTTTTAGGAACTTCTATTTTATCAATTGCAACAATCCTTTCTGGATCTATCTTTACTCCTTCCTTAGATACAATATGTCCTAACAATTTACCTTCAGTAACAGAAAATTGGCATTTTTCAGGATTCAAAGAGATCCCATATTCAAGAGCTCTTTGGAATATCTTCTCTAGATGTTTACAGTGATCATCAGCCTTCTTGGAGTAAGCAGTCAAATCATCTTGATATATAACCATAATTATATCAATGAAATCCTTAAATGCAACATCCATTGCCCTTTGAAAGGTAGCCCCTGCATTAGTTAAACCAAATGGCATTCTAGCATATACATATGTGCCCCAAGGTGTAGTAAAGGCTGTTTTAAATTGTTCCTCTTCTTTAAATTTTACCTGATTATATCCAGAGAAACCATCCATCATAGACAATAACTCATTCCCTGTGACTTTCTGCAATAATGTTTCCATGTTAGGCAGTGCATAATTATCTTTTAGTGATGATATGTTAAGATTTCTAAAATCAACACAAAGTCTAATATCACCATTCTTTTTTCTCACAGGAACCAAATTAGACACCCATGTAGAATGCCTTATAGGCTTAATAATACCGGCATCCCTCATTTTAATTAATTCTTCTTTCATTTTGGGGGCAAGTGTGGGATTTATAGGCCTTTGCCTTTGTCTAAAAGGTTTAGTATTAGGCTTTAAAGGGATTTCATGCTGAAATAAATCTTCACGGTAAGCTTTGAGGTCATCATATGACCAGGCAAATACATGTCTATATTTCCTCAAAAGTCTGATAATATCTGATTTTATTTTAGGGGTCAGCTTCTTTCCCAGAAATATTTCCCTAGGAGCCTTTTCACTTCCTAAATTAATCTTTTCTATATCATCAACTTTGGCATCATAATCTTTTTTATTATTCCTAGCATCTTTATTATCAAATAACCTCTCCATCTCCACCAAGCCTTGTGGAACTTTATTTGTTTTAAGCTGAATGATCTCTTGCCCAAATAATGATTCTTTTCCATTAGTAACTTCAACATGTGCATTCAGATCAATTAAATGATCTTCATAATCCTCTTCACATGCCAGAAACTTTATTATATCCCTGTCATCTTGAAAAATTTGCAAATTTTTTATGTTGTCAGGAACAACTGGCCTAGTCTTAATTTCAACCTGCACTATATCTTCACAAGGAATATCAATATGCTTCAAAGCAAGGTTAGCCATAAAATCTACAAGAATATTCTCAGACCTATCTATCCAACTTATGGAAAAAGCATCGAAACATTCAATAGAATCCCATACTTCATTTTTATATCTTTTAAGAAGGGTCTGTTTAGTAGCAAATTTGGCTTTAACCTGAGATATGATTAATTCAGAATCACCAAAAACACTTAGGCATTTTATACCATGTTTACTTGCTATTTTTAATCCAAGTAAAAGGGCCTCATATTCAGCCATATTATTAGTACATTCAAAGTTCAAAAGGAAAGAATATTTAAACATTCTTTTATCGGGGGCAATGAAAACTATACCAGCTCCATTTCCATTCTTGCAACATGCTCCATCAAAATACATCTTCCATACTGCATTGCTAGTTGAATCTACATGTATCTTGATGGGATCAGTATTTAACATAACATTTTTAGAAATACTTACTTGAAAGTTATCCATGTCAGAATGGCAGAAATGAGTAACTAAACTCGGATCCACATCCTCAATAATATAAGGACTTCTAGCTTCCCTATCAATTCTCATATTCCTGCCATTCACTGGTATAGAAGCATAAGATAAATCTAATTGAATGCTACCTCCTACTAAATTAGACCATTGCCTGGATAGAAGCATACCATAATTTGCTGGAACATCAACCACAGTGATATCCATTTGATAAGAAATTTCAGGACATATAGGAAACTTGAATTCAACATTTTTCATAATTCCTATTACAGGGACAGATCTATTGTCCATAGCATAACATTAACCAAATTTAGTATCTACATCCATGCCTAATTCTTTCATTACATCTTTTGGCATAATATTCATAGCAGCACCATAATCTATCATGCAATTTTTTATTAATTTATTATTTATCAGGAGGGTGAGATAAAAAGGATCGATTTGATCTCCATTATTGCTTAAAGAAGTTCCTAGATAAATAGCTGGATTTTCTTTTACTTCTTGGTTAAGATCTTCCTTATTACCTACATTAGACAATATTTTCAATGCTTCATTTTTACATTCAGGAATTTTAACTATTTCAAGTAAAGGAACTGATATTTTAACTTGAGATAAAGCATTAGTCATAAATGAACAATTATTAGGAGAAGTTATACTGACCAATTTTTCCTTTGCTATCTTTGGATGGTCCAGAGGTTCTACCTTTTTATCTTGAGCAATACCTTGCTGACTTGATTTCCTTTGATTGTTCTTACACTTCTCTTGATTTGTATTGATAGTTCAGTTTCTTAATTTATAATTACTTTTTGCTTCTTCCACTGCTACTACTGTATATGCTCTTCTTTCCTCTTTTGTTGACTGTCGTACTCTAGGCATATCTTCCTGATTACTTCCATATTGATACATTCTATTCAGATCACCATGATTGAAATATTCATTAGAAGAACTTTGATCATCATAAGACCACATAGGACTTGTAGATAAAGCATTTATTATAGGCCTTTGATTGTCATGATAATTTTCTTTTTCTTGCAAACTCTGGGCTACTATGCAATATTCAGCAGAATGAGGCAATTTGCAGGGCTCACACCAAGGTTGATCATCCACCAAATGATTGTTTTTAATTAATGGATCAGGAGTATGTAATTCTTTATTTACAGGTTTCCCATCTTTCCATTCTATTTTGTAAGGCATATCCTGTAATCTATATTTATCATTCTTGTATGGTATTTTGTTATTTTGGTTATACCTGAAATTATCCCTGCCATTATTAACTTGAAGATTTTTCACCATATCCATTAGCTTATCAAACTTATCTTCTTGCTGTTTGTGTTCCTTGGGATTGAACAATCTATTATCCTCTCTTTTAGTAATTATGCCTGCTGCTCTTCTATTATTTTCAATCATCATTGCAATTTTAAGAGCATGTGCCAAACTTTGAGGTTTATGAGATCTTATCTCATAACTAGTTTTATTATCAAAAGCACTCATATAAAAGTTGATCAAAAATGCATCAACAGGCTGAATTTCCCTTGGAATTTTATTTAAAACTTTGTTAAATCTTTTATTGAATTCAGCCACTATTTCATTTTGATTTTTTTCATACTTGTTATTTCATGGGAAGCAAAAGAGGTTTCATTTTGATTACCAAATTGTTCTGTAAATTGATTTACAAATTCATCCCAGCTTGAGATAGATCTATCTGGCAAACTCCTAAACCATTCAGCAGCATCTTCTATGAGAGATTGAGCAAATAACTTCATGTAAATGTCTTCATTAAACTCCTCAAATTCTTGTATAATACTTTTTAAATTTATGCAATGACTCTCACCTGATTCTATTCCATTCCCTGAGAATTTTGGAATAGCTTTCCTTAATTCTTTAGTTATATCATTTGGGAATCCTCTTATGCCATAAAAATCTAATTGCCTGTATCTATCTGAAACCATTGGAGCTCTATAATTATTTACATTCTGATTAAACCCATTTCTTTGGTTTTGATTATTATTCCTAACTCTCTGATTATTCCTTAACCCAAAATTCTGATTAACATTATTATCCCTCTGACCAAAATCTTGATTCCTATTATGAAATCCATTTTGTATTCTTCCATTATTTTGTCCCAAGTGAGACTTATCATGGTGTTCTCCATTGTTCCAATTCCCACCATAATCTTTATTATTTCTTTTAGTTTTATCTCTATCACATGGCTCAAACAAATGATTATTGTAATCACTAAAACCGATTCCATTATCTTTTCTATGAGGAGGAAAGTAAGTTTGATTTACATTACCTTCAATGATAGAATCTTTCCTTGGAGATTTAATATCTTCTCTCTGTATTCCCATTTTCCTTAATACATCAGGAGGCTGCCTTTTCAGAGCTGCAATCATATCTTCATTTGCTTCACCAGCCTCAGCCATTTCTTGGAACAAAATATCCCATTTTTTTATTCTTTTTTCATTTTTCAAATCTTCAGAATTTGGTTCATGTTGAACCCCATCATCCCTAGAAGATGGATTACAATCTTCATTGTCTTCTTCACTATTTTTAAGGCTTGGGACAGGAAATTGTTCACAAGCATATACTATATCATCTTTGTCAGAATAAGTCATCTTTGATGGCATTTTGGAGTTTGTGGTCTTTTTCACACTCCAATCCAATTCAATGTGATTTGGTTTCAAGGATCTTCTACCTTTCATGAAAATAGAGAAAGAACCTTGAATAATAATTATTTACTTCAAAAACTTTGTGTAGAGTCGCCACTTTCCTCTTGGAAAGAATAAATGTTTATCTGGATTTGTCCCTCTAGCAGAGTGCACTATCAAACAAAATCTGGTCTTCAATACTAAAATTCTGAAAAATAAGTCCCAGCAGAGTCACCAATCTGTTGGTGCTCGAAACTACAGATTGGAATTCCTATGGGTTTGCCTACCCAATGCTAAGAAAACCAATTGCTCTGGCCAACTAACAGGTTTCAGCCCTTGGGAAGTGACTAAAAACCTCTGCAATTCAGGCTCTGCAAGACCTAGGCTGGTAAACCTTTCCCTTGAATTCTGTCTTCAACTTCCAAGGTATTTTATAGAAGATAACAAGATCCTCCAGTTACTAATCCTCTCAAAGTTTGGCAAAAGAGAACTTGAAAGTTATTAGAACTGATAACAATAGATCATAAATATGAAACTGTAATAAATTATTGAAATTTTAT
Organism: Chamaecyparis obtusa; assembly: GCA_027943335.1. Taxonomy (NCBI): domain Eukaryota; kingdom Viridiplantae; phylum Streptophyta; class Pinopsida; order Cupressales; family Cupressaceae; genus Chamaecyparis; species Chamaecyparis obtusa. Next base: position 191,888 of record BSBK01003321.1, on the reverse strand, counting down.
TGAATATATAAATGAATTTAATGGATAAGTCTTCACAGCAATGCAAATCAAAACCAGATGACTGAAATCCTGTATGCAATAATAGACTAGTGCCTTGCTTCCTTTTGGGCAATAGAGTCAAAATCATCCAACCTTAATGTTCAACATTAGAGACTGATTCACAAGGAATCAATCACCTCAAATAATCAGGAAAATGGATATACAACTTAGGAAAAACTCTAAGCTATTCCAGAATTCTCTCAAATGACAGACCAATTGATTTATGCATCAATCAAAAGGATTTAACCATGCAAGATGAGCAGACAAACTGAAAATAATTGCAAAGAATCTGAGTCAGAAATATATTTATTAAATGATCATATTGAGGAAGTTCTAAATGATTTATCTAAGGGACTGATTGCAAATGATAGGAATCTACTTCCAATAAGACAACAGGTCTACTCATGTATTGATAAAAGAAAACAATTACAAAAAGTTTGGGTTGCAGTGCTGATCAGAAATTATCTAAATAATGATGGTAAAAAACTCGGTTCCCCCCCCACTCTACATCAACCTTGATACCCTTTATATAATATTCTATCCAAAGGGTGCAACAAGCGAAGGGTTGATGCAACGGTTGATAATCCAATCATAGACCAGCAACTGAACCATTAAAAATTACAAATTAGAATGATTTAATCATTCCTAGTCAATATTTTATAATCTGGAAAAATTGGTGCCAGCAAATATAATATAGTTATTTCTACATATTTGCAAATTCAAAAAATGCCAAAGTCTTCATGTCTTTATGTTTCATTTCTTGGCTAGGAAATCTTCTTTATATTATCCTGCCAAAACAAGTTAAAATATCAGTCTTTTATAAATTCTCAGTCATCAGCAGTTAAATAATAATAATAATATATGTAGATAAATTAATTCATATAGTCATTTGACTATGTTTTATTAAAAATTTATTATTTTATGTCAATTAAATCCCTTCAGTTGTCCTCGGTCATTGACCAGACATGACCGCACATATATATATAGTTCATCACCTTGCAAAACAAAATCGATATATTAGATAATTGAAAATAAAAAATACTAAGTTAACGTAACAACACAACGACACTAATATATATATTTAAAAATCATTTAAGTCAACATGACTATGAAAAATGAAATAATGCTTTTAAAATATAAAATTTTAACTTCCCTGTTTATCATTAAAAACCATCGCTCTTTGGACACGCGTCGTGATCGCGTAGTTTCGCATAACACTTCCCCAGCGCTTGTGAACTAGCGACAACCGCTCGATCAAAAAGTTTATTTCGCTTTATGAAACCGGGCCCACATTTACAAGTCATCCCTCGTCATCCAATCAAAGGCCGCCAACTAAATCCGTGCTGTCTTACCGGTTTGAGAGCATCGTGGGACCGATGGACAAGTGTCAAGATCGTGCAAATTCGCATAACATTTCCCAAGTGCCTGCGAACTAGCGAAAACCGTTCGATCTTAACCACTTTATTCACGGTGCCAATAAACTTTAAAGGGGGCCCAGTGACACGCGTTGTGATCTCGTATTTTCGCTTGGAATTCCTTCATTGCTTGCGAACTTACGCTATTCATTGATTTGTATTGGGTCCCATTTATATGAAATTTCTGCGCTATAAAGAAATATTAAATAGAAAAATAAAACCCGCAAAGGACTTTGGAACGGTTTAAATATTTAAATTCAAATATTTTGCAAACCCTTAGTAATTTGAAAATTAAATAACTTTTAAACTATTATATATAATAAAATGAAATTTTTACCATGCGTATTTTAAATGATAAAGAGCATAATAATATTAAAATAATGAGGAAAATATTAAATTTTAGGAAATATAAAAATGCATTAAAAATACTTCCCTGACTGCTTTAGGTATTAAAATTTATCTCAAAATTTGTGTAACACCACTATTGTCTATGATGGATGGTGTTTTAGGGTACAATCAAGTATTGGTCAAAGAATTAGAACAATTAAAGACATCATTCACTACTCCATGGGGAACTTATGTATATGTTTGAATGCCATTTGGTTTGAAAAATGTCAGGGAAACCTTTCAGAGGGAAATGGATGTTTCTTTCAAGGATTTGATTAATATCCTTATGGTTATATATCAAGATTATTTAACTACATACTCTATGAAGCTTGAAGATCACTGTAACAATTTGGAGAAGGTGATTGTCAAGGCTTTGGAGTTTGGTATCTCATTGAATTCAAAAAAGTGTCAGTTTTCTGTAAGTGAGGGAAAATTGCTTGGTCATATAGTATCAAAAAAGGGAGTTAGAATTGACCCTGAAAGAGTTGAGGCAATCAAGAAGGTCTGTCCCCCAAACAATATCAAAGGTGTACAATATTTTTTAGGAAAAATTAATTTTGTTAGGAGGGTTATTGCCAACTTTATAGAGCTAGTCAAACCCATAGTAAAGCTCTTGAAAAAGGATATAAAATTTGATTGGAACTGTGATGCTCATCAGGAATTTAAAAAGTTTAAACAAGCAATCTAGGAGGCTCCTATCTTGATATCCCCTAATTATTCCAAGCCTTTCTCTTTATTTTCCTTTTCATCTTTTCACATAATTGCTGCTATCCTATTTCGGAAGGATGAAGAGGTGTTTGAACATCCTATTGCCTTCTTTAGTAAATCACTACAATCTATAGAGCTTAATTATGAATTGATGGAGCAGCAAGAACATGCACTAGTAAAGGTGGTCAAGGCTTTTAGACCGTAAGGGTAAGTGCACAAAGATGGGGGACCAAAAAGGGGGTATAAGATGCCACTTTTTTCTTGAAATCAGAAAACTTTGAACTTCAATAAGAAATTGAAGATAGTTAGACTCAAAATTTTGAGATGTGACAAAAAAAAGAGTTGTAATACTCTAAATCTAGTTCCTAAACTACTAACTTATTATGAAAATGGTGCAGATTAAGGCCCTCAAAAAGGGGGAGCACAAAAAGTGGTCCTATTTTTTGTCCAAAAACATAACATAGTGTCTAGTGTGCTCCCCCTAAAATGTTAACTTTTTTTTTGAATTTTTTTAATCGCTCTAGTGAGAAGTTAGCTGACACCATGTAGTTTATCTTAGATTTTTTTGGTCATTTTTTTATGAATTTATGAAGTGCACACATCTTGAAAACATGAAATTTCTGTGTGCTCCCCCTAGAAATCATTTAAAACTAATTGAAAATTAATTTTTCTTTTTTTTTCAAGTATGTAGAATGGAGTCTAGTTTCTAAAAATGTAACTTATTGCAAAATTCGATGAATGAGACAAAATCTATGCCCAAAATACTGCATGTTGGTTTTTAACAAAAAATAGACATACACACAAAAGAAATTAGAGTTGGAAAACTTAACATAATCATAATTCAAAATAAATTATATGATTAGATAGCTAACAAAGAGATCTACAATATCGTGTCGTTTGATTTTTATGTTCTTGAGCCATGAGTAAACTTGACAAGGAGCACACAAAAAAAATGTAATTTTTTTGTATGTCTACTAGAAAACACATCTCAGACCTATTTCAATTGTCCAAGCCTTTGGGTTGAATCTCCAACAAAAATCCAAGCCTTAGGATTGGTAAATTCAAATCCTTTACAAAGCACACATGCCCTAAAGTGCACACGCCCTATAGGGCATGCACCCTATGTAAATTTATGAGATTCACATAGTGATGAGAAATATTCAAAGTGGGAGGATGAGAGAGAGAGAGAGAGGGAGGGAGAGTGAGAGAGAGAGAGAGAGAGAGAGAGAGAGAGAGAGAGAGTGTGTGTGTGTGCTCTATCTATCTCTCTCCCTCCCCCATACTCTCTCTCTCCCTTTCTCCCCCTTATCACTCTCTCTCTCCTACTTATCATGCTCACTCTAACCTTCTCTCTCTCTCTCTCTCTCTCTCTCTCTCTCTCTCTCTCTCTCTCTCTCTCTCTCTCTCTCTCACACACACACACACACACACACACCTCTTTTTCTCCCTCTCTCTCTCTCTCTCTCTCTCTCTCTCTCTCTCTCTCTCTCTCTCTCCTTACCCTTCTCTCCTATCTCTATTCTCTCTCACTCTCCCCTTCTATCTCCTTACCCTTCTCTCCTATCTCTATTCTCTCTCCCTCTCCCTCTCCCTCTCCCTCTCCCTCTCCCCTTCTCTCTCTCCTTTCCCTTCTCTCCTACTCTCTCCATTATCTCTCTCTCTCCCTCTCTCTCTTTTCTCCCTTTTTCTTGTTTTACATAGGGTGTATGCCCTATAGGGCGTGTTCCCTATGTTTAAGACTAGATGCGCATGACGTGTTTTTTTTTGTATAGGGTGCATGCTCATGCTATGTAAAACTAGAAGAAACAATCATATTTGGCAAGGATCTCATTAAAGAGGCCCACTTTTTGTTATGTTGTCTGAATTCTGCATTTTCTCCAATAAGCTTTCACTTTTCATGGTGTTGATAGTGACAAATCAACATTGTTTTGCACCATAGTGACAAATTTTCACTTTGCACCATCGTGAAAGTCAATTATTGGAATCAAAAAGACAAAAAGAGATTGAGGTATGTTTTTTATTTTTACATGTCAAATGTTAATAGTGTTTTGGTTTATAATTTGTATGATATAGACTTTTTCTTGATGCATAATTTGATATAAGTGTAATAAATTTATATTATAATTTTTCATATTGTAAGAGGTTTATATTATAATTTTACTTATTGGTTTACATTTATATTATATTTTTAAAATTGTAATCAATTGATATGTAGAAATCATCATCATGCTAAGGAAATGAGCAATGAATTTAACACCAGAAGAGCATGAAAGAGACAAAGAGAAGAAAAGGGAAAGAATGAGACAACTTCCTGAACAAAAAAAATTAGATACTATAGAAGAAGATTTTCCTTTGGATGAGGAACATGAAACATCAATACAAAGTAAGAGAGAATTGGAATTGGAATAAAAAAGACAACAAATGAGAAACTTGTGTGCAATGAGACAATTGAATTATGAAGATGCGGGGACATCATCTACAAGTTCCCAAATTCAAGAGACATTATCATCCAATGTTTGAGGCACAACAATGTATCATGTTGAAGGCACACCATTGTCTACTTCCAAAGGTGGAGGCACACCAATGTTTCATGTTGAAGGCACACCATTGTCTACTTTTGAAGGTGGAGGCACACCAATGTTTCATGTTGAAGGCACACCATTTTCTACTTCCGAAGGCGGAGGCACACCAATGTATCATGTTGAAGGCACACCATTGTCTACTTCCGAAGGTGTGGGCACACTCTTCTATCATGTTTAAGGAACATCATTTTCTACTTCCGAAGGTGTGGGCACAACATCATCTCATGTTGAAGGCACTCAAGATGGTACACAATTCACACATAATATTTTTGATGCTCCTAGAATTATTAAATATAGAAAACCAAAATATTTGATTGATATTGATACTAGCATTTTGCAAGCAATGCCTGACAAGATTCCCAAGTGTACTTGTCAAAGAAATGTTAATCGTATTTGGAGATCATTTTTTAAACATGATAGGAAGATGTCAACTATTTTTTGAAATGATGAGAAATCTGAAATTTAGGCCCATCATGAAGATTCTTGGGCTAAGAACGACAAACGAGTCAAGTGAAAAATCTATTGTAAAGAATCTAATGACTGCATATTAGAGTGTGGGTTCTACATCATGCATGAAAGATAGTAATGTCACATGACATGTACTTACATCAATGATAGAAAGCACTCAAATGAAGAAATCTAGACTCATTAGAAAGACAAGAAAAACATTGAAAATAAGTAGAAAGTCTCTCATGAGAACCCTGGGAAGGCATCAAAGAGTGGAAGATCCAAATAGCAATGAGTTATGGGCATTTTCTGGTAGACTACCACAAAAAGATAAAGCAATTGTTGAAGCTTTGAAATCCTTGATTGAAGAATTTTGGAAGAATAATACACAAGTATCTCCTAATCAAAGAGATGTTGTAAGAAGGAGGATTGGTAGTCAAATTCATGTTCCACATCCAAAACATTTTTTGGATTCAACTCAAACACAATTCTTTGCAAAATTTATGCATACGTATCCTCAAATTAAAATTAGTCAGAGATATTTTGAAATGTGTAAACCTTTTTATGTCAAGATAAATCACACATGCACAACTTCTTGTTGTAGGGTACATTTTGAATTTTCTAACCATTTTGAAGTTTATAGGAATATATGTGTATCTTTTCACTCTAACAATGTTTTACAGGATTGTAACATAAATGTCCCACCTAGATCTTCAAGGGAATTAATATCTACAATTTTATGTGAAAGAGTGGATGGTCAACAATTTTACAAGCTCTTGTGCTTCAATGGTACATGCATAGATTGCAGAGGTTTGTGATGTTTGCCAATTTGTCAACATATGGAGAGTACACATGCAATCGATAATGAAATAGTGTAATTTGGAAAATATTAGACCATGATATACAATCTAAAAGATGGAAAAGAGGCTAAAAGATGTGATTTAGTAATTGAAAAAAATCCAGTGTATCAGTTCATGGACATTTTTTTGTAAAAAACTTATTTATGAGTATGCAAGGCATACACATAGAGCGTGATGGTTAGATATGCAATTCAAGTTGTGCAAGGACACATTCCTACTTGATACCATTATTTTAGTTGTGGACTTTGCAAAGAACTACACACTACAACCACAAAATGAGGTGCAAGAAAAGTATTACAACTCTCAACAAGTTGCTATATTTGTTCATATAGCATTCATGCATGCACTAGATAGTACAGAGGAGAATAGGAAGATATTGAGGGAGTATCAATTTTATATCAGCGATGATCACTCACATTCTATAGAGTTTGTACATGGTTTCTTTCAACTATTTTATGGTCATTTGGAAAATAGGGGCATAAAATATCATCGACATATCATTTGGACAGATAATTGTGCCTCCTAATTCAAGAATTCACGGATGTTTTATTGGTTGTATAGGATGCATAAGATTACTGGAATTCAATATATGTGGAATTTCACATAGGCCAGTCATGGAAAGGGAGAGCATGATGGCATAGGTGCATGTATTAAAAGAGCCTTAGCATGTGAAGAATTAAAGTACAAAGAGAAAGCAACATTGTTAGATGTGGGATGTATTGTCCAATGGTGTAATGCTACAATGGGTCTAGGTAATGAAGGTGAGTCTACGGTTCATGGATTTTTTTGGTTGATGGATGAAACTAACATTACACCATATGAGGATTGTTGTACTTTAATAGGATCGAGTGAGCTACACTCTTTTAGAAGTTGTAATGCATGTTCATGGAGTATCCACACACAACATATGGTGTGCTTTTGTTCATCATGTGTAGATGAAGATTGGGATGGGTGTGAGTCAAAGGAATGGGTTGATGAATGGTATACACATATTTTGAGTCCACTTGCTTCCTATCATCCCCATGAATCGCTACAACTAATAGAAATGGAATCATCCATTTAATTTGATCACTTATCTGATCTAGTACAACCAAGTTGGTATTTTGAGCATACAAATAATCTCAAATTTAGTATTTTATCATAAATATTTAGTAAACTAATGTCCTCATTATGTTTATATCATTATAGGCCATGTTTTTTCTATTATTGCACATAGAGACAATGAAGAAGGGACATATTATTATTTGTGTCATTTTGTAGAGGCAAAAGAGAAATTGGATTGCTCAGTTATCGATGGTGAAGAATTAGAATACCCTATAGGAGCAGTGGTTGTAACTAGTACATGGCTTAGATGGTATGCTATGAAGAACCCTAGGTTGTGGTTGTTCAAGGATTGGGAGACACACAGAAATATTCTCCATTATTAAAACCTCGTCGTTGCATCAAATTTCCACTTAATCAGATATGGGGAAAGACCACAAAATAAAACTCTTTCAAAGGTTGATGAGTTAGACCACAAGGTAATACTTGAGACAATCAAGGGTAGGGTAGATGCAATTGGTTCATTGGACTAAATGGAGATACAAAATATCATAACATGTCAAATTTATATCGGACTATAAATTGGGTGGATTGTAAATTGCTCATACATTACCCTATATGTATAATTCGACACATATTATTGACATAGAATTAGATCCCAGTTCAACATTAACTTCCACACATAAACCCAAGCCAAAACCAACTTCTAAACAAGCCTACCATAAACACCACATACAAAAAACCTAAAATATTGCAACAAAATCTAACCCAGAGTAGTAGGAAACTTGGTAATAGTCTTACTTCCTTTAAAAGAAGCATGCCTAGCCAGCTCTCTAGGCAGAATAAACTTGATAGCAATCTCAATTTCTCTGGAGGAAAGTGTCACGATCTTGTTATATTTCAAAAAAGAAGCAGCCTTAGGAGTAATCTTATCAAAAATATCAATCATGAAGCTCTCCATGATATCCATGGCAGTACTAGATATTCCCTTAGAGGGATGCACTTGTTTCAACACCTTTTATATTAACCTTTTGTAACTCCCTACACTTCTCTTCCTCTTCTTTTTCTTATTCTCTTCCTTTTGAACATCACTTTCTTTTCTTTTCTCAGTGTTGGAGAATCCTTTACTTCATTCTCTCCTTTCATACCATCTACTTTAAGACCCAAAACCCCCTAGAAACTAGGGCTCACCCAATGTCTCATCTCCCAACACCATAGAAACTGAACCAAAGTTGATTCACCATCATTTGACCATCCTATGATGGATTCATGCATAAAATACCCCCTCCAATGGCTAGAATGTCCAATGCTCTGGGTGGAAGATTATAATTGTTAAGAATGAATGCAAAGTATTTTGGTAATCATTCTATAACAGTTGTTGTTGCATTCATGACTTGGATTGTCATTGATGTCAACATAGTGATATTCTGGATATCAGCAGGAAAGTAGGTACAGTTTTGTTTTGCACACATATTGTATTGTAGATTGGCTTTTGCATAGTTGATGGTATGTTCTTTGGTGTGTTATTAACCTATGGTTAATAGCACAAAAAGAAATTCATTCATTCATGAGAGTTATGAGCATTTTGGTGAAAGCAGTGTTTGGACAGTGTTTTTGTGTAGCGGTTTTCAGAAATCAGAGGATATCTCTTAGCTCGGATGGAATCTGATTTTGTGTAGTTAAAGGGATGTTGGAGACTCATTAATGGTGATGTGGTTCATAGAAAAAACTTTGAGGATTTGTTTGGAGAAAGTTACAGTATCTGGAAGCCGACAGTTTTATGTGAATTTTGTGTGTAGCATGTAGAAATTATTATTTTGTAATTGAGGACTGACTCATTTGTAATTATTTGAGTTTGGTATATAAGAAGGAATTTTTTCCTTGTTGTAAAGTGTATTATGAGAGTTGAGATGCGAATATATGCATGAAGTGAAGAAGAGAGCTAATTCAGTGATGAAGGAAGACTTGTGAGCACAGAGATTAGGAATTGTGATCTTGTGTAGTAGAGAGTACAGTTTTGGCATAGTGTGAAGGAGGTAATATATTTCATATTATTCTATTGAATAATTCTAAGATCTTTTGGATAGTGGTTTCAAAGATCTTGCCTTGAAGTTGTTTGGGCAGTGGGTCCTTTTGTCTTCCATAAACTCTTAACCAGGTTAGAATCTTTTAAAAGGGATTCAAAATCTCCTAACAAGGATTTATATGTACTAAATGTATTTCATAAGACTCCTAACAGGGTCCATCCTCTAACAAGGAACTTTCATATTAGTGCATCATTTTGTGGGCATCATTCCCACCGGGGTTTACTCTTTTCAAGAGGTTCCCTAGTCAACATATCTTGTGTTATTGTGCAATTGTGTATGGTTATCTTTCTATGGTTGATTACTACATTGATTATATTGTTTAAAGCAATTGAATGGTTAAATTATCTAATAAATGATTCACCCCCCCCCCCTCTCAGTTATCTTGGGGATCTTTACTTTCTAACAATTGGTATCAGAGCAGTAGGTCCTTGAAAGAAAAGTTTAACAACTTAAGGAGATTCATGGTGAATTTCAAGAAACAAAGCCATAAGTTTGATGGAGTAAATTTTGATAGCTGGAAAGAAAAGATGAAGACACATCTATTATGTTTAGGACCAAGTTATTGGTTGATTACAAAGAATGAGAAGACTATCATTGAGGAAGACAATCTAGAGGTAGGAACTAAAGATGAGCTAGATCTATTCATGTGTAACATACTTGCAAGAGAAGCACTTTGGTCAGCACTACTGGAGAATGAATACACTCAGGTAAGATGTTTGAAAACATCTCATGCAATTTGGAAAGCTTTACATTCTACTTTTGAAGGTGATGAACATGCAAAGAAGGCTAGATTACATAATTGGATTTGTGCATTTGTAGATATCAGAATGATGGAAGATGAATCTATTAGAAGCTATATTGGTAGGATGTCTAAGATTGTAATAGGAATAAAGTTTTGTGGAGGAGATAAGATAGAGAATGAAACAATATAGAAAATTCTGAGAACTTTGACACTAGTATTCAAGCAGACAACATAGATGATTGAACAAGTGATACCTTGTACATCAAACTTTTCAAGAGAGACTCTTCTTGGAAGATTAGAGATAGTAGAGATGAATTTTAGATTAGCAGGAGAGCTACCTAGAATGGAGACAACATTCAATGCTCTTAACATTATACCTACATTACCAAGAAGTACTAGTGTGAGTGGAGATTATGCCAGCAGTAGCAGATCTAAATCTGAGGAAGATAAGAAGATTGAAGAAGGTATTGCATTACTTGTAAAAAGAGAACCAGATGGTAAGAAAATATTTAAATGTTGGACTTGTCAAGAATATGGTCATTTTGCATCTAAATGTCCTAAAAGAGTTAAGAAGTATAGAAACAACTTTAAACCTAGGAGATCTAAAGAATGCTATTATGCAAATGATGAAGATCTTGAAGCAGGAATTGAAAGACATTTAAGTGACAGTGATAATGATAACTTTGAGGAAATAGGATTTGTAGCAATTAAGGAAGAAAGTTCTGAATCTGATGAAAGGGAAGAAAAAGCGTTAGTTTCTCAAGTTGAAAAGAAATCTTATTGGATTATAGATAATGGTTGTTCACATCATATGACTAGAGATAAAAGAAAGTTTGTTAAGTTAGACAATTATGATGGAGGGATTGTTAGAGTTGGTAACAATGCACCTTGTTTGATTAAGGGTATAGGATCTATTACTCTTGATGGAAAGACTAACACTGATGATGTTTACATTGTTGATGGATTGAGACATAATCTACTAAGTGTTGGACAATTGGTTGATAAGGGTTATCAAGTTTGGTTTGCTGAAGAAACTTGTGTGATAAAAGATAGAGATGGAAATCTGATTGGAAAAGGATCCAGAACCAGAGGTAATGTATTTCAGTTAAATCCTACTAAGATGACATGTTTGGTAACTAAGATTGACGACAGTTGGTCATGGCATAAAAGGTTTTGTCATATAAACTTTGATAATATTGTCAAGGTGAGTACTACACTTGCGGTAAGAGATTTACCTAGAATTATGAAACCTACTAACATGATTTGCAAAGAATGTATGATGGCAAAGAAGAAAAGGAGTTCATTTCCTAGCAAGAAGTTCACATCGACAGAGAAGCTGGAGATTGTTCATACAGACTTGAGTGGTCCTACTAGGACTAGAGGATTCTATGGAGAAAGGTATTTTATGATTCTTGTTGATGATTTTACAAGAATGATGTGGATTGCATTTTTGAAAGAAAAATCTGAAGAATTTGATAAATTTAAGATCATGAAAAGAAAAATTGAAAATGAATCTAGAATGAAGATTAAGTGTCTAAGATATGATAGAGGTGGTGAATTTACATCTAGAGAGTTTAATAATTTTTGTGAAATGAATGGTATTAAGAGACAACTTTTAGCCCCTAGAACACCAGAAAAAAATAGTATTGCAGAAAGAAGGAACATGTCAGTAACTGAAGCATCAAGAGCTATGTTATTTGAAAATGATTTGGCTAAGACTTTTTGGAGAGAGGCAGTGAACACAACAGTATACACTATGAACAGAGTACAAATCAGAGCAGATATAAACAAGACACCTTATGAATTATGGTTTAGACATGCACCCTCAGTTAAGTATTTTAGAATTTTTGGAAGTAAATGTTATATAAAGAGAGATGATGATATAGGAAAGTTTGATCCTAGAAGTGATGAAGGAATATTTCTTGGATATTCTTTAAAAAGAAAAGCATATAGATGTTATAACAAAAGAACTAAGACTATTGTTGAAAGTGCAAATGTAAAAGTTGATGAGAAGTTTAAAATTCAGGAAAGAATGCTTGATTATGAATCTAATGGAGAAGCACAACCTCAGCCTAACATTGAAAATACAAAATTATTTTTTGAAACTAACAGTGATTTGTTGAATGAAAGTCATACTAAAGAAAATAGAGAAGAAAACAGAGAAGAAAACAAAGAAGAAAGCAGAGTAGAATCTACAGTTGGAACAAGATCAGTAACTATGACACCTAATAGGTATACTTCAAGACATCACCCTGTTGAGAAAGTTATTGGAAGTTTAGATAGAGGAGTTTTGACTCGAAATAAGGTACATTTATGTTTGATTTCTCAAATTGAATCTAAGACTACTAATGAAGCTTGTGAATATGAACATTGGATTATTGCTATGAAAGAAGAACTAGAGTAGATTGAAAAAAACAAGACATGGGAATTGGTCCCTAGACCTAAAGACAAGAATGTGATTGGAAAAAAGTGGGTATTCAGAAACAAGATGAATGAACAAGGAAAAGTGATAAGAAACAAAGCAAGATTGGTATGTAAAGGATATTCACAACAAGAAGGAATTGACTATGAAGAAACTTTTTCACCTATGGCCAGACTTGAAGTAGTGAGAATGTTTCTAGCATATGCAGCTTACAAGAAATTCAAAGTGTATCAGATGGATGTGAAGTTAGCATTTTTGAATGGAGATTTGGAAGAAGAAGTCTACATTGAGCAGCTGGAAGGTTTTCCTTTGACACAAGAAGGAGATATGGTATGTAAGTTAAAGAAAGCTTTATATGGATTAAAAAAAGTACCTAGAACCTAGTATGCAAGATTGGATAAGTATTTACTGAAATTGGGATTTATAAAAGGAACATCAGATAGTAACTTATACACAAAAGAAATTGAGAATGGTTTGTTGGTTATAGTTATATTTGTTGATGATATTATCTTTGGAGGAGAAGATGAAGCTAGTGATAAATTTGCAGATGAAATGAAGACTGAACTTGAGATGAGCATGATTGGAGAAATGAAATGTTTTTTGGGATTACAAATAACACAAAGCAAGGAAGGTATATTTTTAAGTCAGACTAAGTATTTGAATGACTTATTGAAAAGATTTGGAATGGAAGATTCTAAACCTGTTGGAACACCTATGGTAGCTGGACATAAGTTATCTAGCAAAGATGAGACACCAGTAGTTGAGTAGAAAAAGTATAGATCTATGATTGGAGGATTGCAGTACTCGACACATACAAGACCTGATATAGAACATTCAATTGTGATTTTAGCAAGATTTCAAGAAAAACCTAGAGAATCACATTATGCAACAGTAAAGAGGATACTGAGATATCTGAAAGGAACAATGGATTATGGATTATGGTATGAGAATTCTGATGATTTTACTTTATGTTCCTATACTGATGCAGATTGGGGAGGCAGTGTTGATGACAAGAAAATCACTAGTCGTGGAGCCTTTTTTCTTGGAGGAAAATTAGCCTCTTGGTTAAGTAAGAAGTAGAATTGTACTTCACAAAGTACGATAGAAGCAGAATATGTTGCAGCAGCAAAAAATTATAATCAGATTATTTGGATGAAGCAAATGTTGAAGGCTATTGGAATAAAGTTTAATGAGCCTATTTTTATACATTGTGATAACACCAGTATAGTGAGTATGTCAAAAAATCCTATTTTGCATTCTAAGACTAAACATATTGAGATCAAGTATCATGTTGTAAGAGAGAAAGTTGTAGAAAAAGAAGTAAGATTGGAGTGCATAAGTACAAAGGAGTAGATAGTAGATATATTTACAAAGCCTTTACCTAAGGATACATTTGTGTATCTGAGAGGTATGCTTGGGGTTATGCCCCAACCTATTTCTGAGAATTGATGTAGATGATTGCATCCATCCAGTGGTATATGAGCCCTATCTTTCTTCTGGATTGGATGTTGGAACTTCCTCTATGGGGGAGTTTATGAGCTGAGTCATGAGGACTCTTGTTATTGTATTTTTCTGAAAAGTGTCTTTTGACATTAAGTTGTTGTTGACTTAGTGATGGAATCTCTATCATTGATGTCAATGGGGGAGAGATAAGATACATGAAAAACATTATGGATTGTATGAGAGATCTGAATAGGAAAACAAAGCAAGATTTGATTTGATATTTTGCAGTGATGTTGCAGTATTGGATTTTTGGAACATTTGATGATTTTCATCTATGTTGCCATCAATTCCAGTGGGGGAGATTGTTAAGAATGAATGAAAAGTATTTTGGCAGTCATTCTGTAGCAGTTGTTGTTGCATTCAAGACTTGGATTGTCATTGATGTCAACACAGTGATATTCTAGATATCAGCAGGAATGTAGGTACAATTTTGTTTTGTGCACATGTTGTATTGAAGATTTTCTTTTGCATAGTTGATGGTATGTTATTTGGTGTTTTATTAACCTATGGTTAAAAGCGCAAAAATAAATTCATTCATTCATGAGAGTTATGAGCATTTTGGTGAAAGCAGTGTTTGGATAGTGTTTCTGTGTAGAGGTTTTCAAAAATTGGAGGATATCTCTTAGCTGGGATGGAATCTGATTTTTCATAGTCAAAGGGATGTTGGGGACTCATTAATGGTGATGTGGTTCATAGCACAAACTTTAAGGATATGTTTGGAGAAAGTTACAGTATCTAGAAATCGACAGTTTTATGTGAATTTTATGTGTAGCATGTAGAAATTATTATTTTGTAATTGAGGACCGACTCATTTGTAATTATTTAAGTTTGGTATATAAGAAGGAATTTTTTCCTTCTTTTAAAGTGTATTATGAGAGTTGAGATGCGAATATATGCATGAAGTGAAGAAGAGAGCTAATTTAGTGATTAAGGAAGACTTGTGAGTACAGAGATCAGGAATTGTGATCTTGTGTAGCAGAGAGTGCGGTTTTGGCATAGTGTGAAGGAGGTAATATATTTCATATTATTCTATTGAATAATTCTAAGATCTTTTGGATAGTGGGTTTAGAGATCTTGCCTTGAAGCTGTTTGGGCAGTGGGTCCTTATGTCTTCCATAAACTCTTAAATGGGTTAGAATCTTTTAATAGGGATTCAAAATCTCCTAACAGGGATTTATATGTACTGAATTTATTTCATAAGACTCCTAATAGGGTCCGTTTTCTAACAAGGAACTTTCATATTAGTGCATCATTTTGTGGGCATCATTCCCACCGGGGTTTACTCTTTTCAAGAGGTTCCCTAGTCAACATATCTTGTATGATTGTGCAATTGTGTATGGTTATCTTTCTATGGTTGATTACTACATTGATTATATTTTTTAAAGAAATTGAATGGTTAAATTATCTGATAACTGATTTACCCCCCCCCCCCCCCCCCCTCTCAGTTATCTTAGGGATCTTTACTTTCTAACAATAATTTCCATATTTCCACAAGCCTTGAAATATTTTCGTCGTTATCACTCTCTGCCTCCACTCTCTCAATTTATTCCTCTCCCTCTCCGCTGCACTCAACTTATCCATCCTTACCTACTCTTTAACAAAGATTCTCCAAAGTTTGTATACAAAGGCATCCTATAGGAAAAAATTGGCTATGGAAAATCTAGTTATCAATTCTGTTAAGAATGAAACTATTAAGGAATTGCATGATATATTACTCAATAGTGCAAGGAATATTCTTGATGAACATGGAATTGCAACTACATCTATTCAATATATAGAGGAAGATAAAGAAAATCTTCTTAATAGAGATATTAATGTGAGAGAAAAGGAAATTTCAAAAGAAAATGGTTATCTTGGTGCCATCCAAGGTATGCCAATTACTTATGATGAAGAGACAAAGCCAAGAGTTAATGGGAAAGAGTGGGAAGAGCTTCTTGGACCCATGATACAAGTTATAGATAGGGAGGAAGAGCTAGGAAGGGGAAAGTGACAAAGGAAAGAAGTAAGATATGCGTGTGAGCATATGTCAGATGATGATAATGATTACTCACCATCTTCTAGTAGCTCAAGTAGTGACAAAATATTTTCAGTGCACATGTACACTGACAACAAAAATTCAGATAGAGAAGTAACAAGTGTTGTGGAATTATCCACAGAGCAATGTGAAATGAAGCCTCAAATTGGTTCATTAGCAGGCAAAGAATTTGGTCATGCACTTCATTCTAGCACCATAAATATTTCTATTAGAAATGCATATTCATCAATGGCCTTACATTTATGGCACTTGGGCATTATCATTGAAATGTAAGTTCATTGCCACCTTTGGCAAGGTAGTCTCACTCCTCATTTTATAACAAAGGGCAGCCATCTATGGTTGAAGGTTTTAATTTAGCTAACAAGTGGAGAGATTCTCAAGGTACTGATCTCTTTCACAGAGAATTTCCTACTTCATCTCAACATTCTCATTTAGGTGACCAACTCCTTTGAGGTCCACAAATAGACCCATTAATTTCCCAAATTGGTTCGTTAGCAGGAAAAGAATTTGGTCATGCACTTCATTCTAGCACCACAAATATTTCTATTATAAATGCCTATTCATCAATGGCCTTGCATTTATGGGACTTGGGCATTATCCTTGAAATGTAAGCTCATTTCCACCTTTGGCAAGGCAGTCTCACTCCTTATTTTACAACAAAGGGCAACCATCTATGGTCCAAGGTTTTAATTTAGTTGACAAGTGGAGAGCTTCTCAAGGTACTGATCTCTTTCATAGAGAAGTTCCTACTTCATCTCAACGTTCTCATTTAGGTGATCAACTCCTTCAAGGTCCATAAATAGACCCATTAATTTCCCAAATTGGTTTATTAACAGGAAAATAATTTGGTCATGCACTTCATTCTAACACCACAAATATTTCTATTAGGAATGCCTATCCATCAATGGCCTTTCATTTATGGGACTTGGGCATTATCCTTGAAATGTAAGTTCATTGCCGCCTTTGGCAAGGCAATCTCACTCCTCATTTTACAACAAAGGGAAACCATCTATGGTGCAAGGTTTTAATTCAGCTGACAAGTGGAGAGCTTCTCAAGGTATTGATCTCTTTCATAGAGAAGTTCCTGCTTCATCTCAAGGTTCTTGTTTAGGTGACCAACTCCTTCAAGGTCCTCAAATAGACCCATTAATTTCCCAAATTGGTTCATTAGCAAGAAAATAATTTGGTCATGCACTTCATTCTAGCACCAAAAATACTTCTATTAGAAATGCCTATCCATCAATGGCCTTGCATTTGAGGGACTTCGGCATTATCCTTGAAATGTAAGTTCATTGCGACCTTTGGAAAGGTAGTCTCACTCCTCATTTTACAACAAAGGGCAACCATCTATGGTCCAAGGTTTTAATTCATCTGACAAGGGGAGAGCTTCTCAAGGTACTAATCTCTTTCATAGAGAAGTTCTTGCTTCATCTCAAGGTTCTCGTTTAGGTGACCAACTCCTTCGAGGTCCACAAATAGACCCATTAATTTCCCAAATTGGTTCTTTAGTAGGAAAATAATTTGGTCATGCACTTCATTCTAGCACCACAAATATTTCTATTATAAATGCCTATCGGTCAATGGCCTTTCATTTACAAGACTTGGGCAAATTCCTTGAAATGTAATTTCATTGCCACCTTTGGCAAGGCTGTCTCACTCCTCATTTTACAACAAAGGGCAGCCATCTATGGTCCAAGGTTTTAATTCAGTTGACAAGTGGAGAGCTTCTCAAGATACTTATCTCTTTCATAGAGAAGTTCTTGCGTTATCTCTAGGTTCTCGTTTAGGTGACCAACTCCTTTGAGTTCCACAAATAGACCCATTAATTTCCCAAATTGGTTCATTAGCAAGAAAAGAATTTCATTATTTAGTTCATTCTAGCACTACAAATATTTCTATTAGAAATGACTATCCGTCAATGGCCTTGCATTTATAGGACTTGGGCATTATCATTGAAATGTAAGTTCATTGCCACCTTTGGCAAGGTAGTCTCACTCCTCATTTTACAACAAAGGGAAGCCATCTATGGTCCAAGGTTTTAATTTAGCTGAAAAGTGGAGAGCTTCTCAAGGTAATGATCTCTTTTGTAGAGAAGTTCCTGCTTCATCTCAAGGTTCTTTTTTAGGTAACCAACTCCTTCAAGGTCCACAAATAGACCCATTAATTACCCAAATTGGTTCGTTAGTAGGCAAAGAATTTGGTCATGCACTTCATTCTAGCACCACAAATATTTCTATTAGAAATGACTATCCATCAATGGCCTTGCATTTACTGGACTTGGGAATTATCCTTGAAATGTAAGTTCATTGCCACCTTTGGCTAGGTAGTCTCACTCTTCATTTTACAATAAAGGGCAACCAATTATGGTCCAAGGTTTTAATTCAACTAACAAGTGGAGAGCTTCTCAAGGTACTGATCTCTTTCATAGAGAAGTTGCTGCTTCATCTCAAGGTTCTCATTTAGGTGACCAACTCCTTCGAGGTCCACAAATAGACCGATTAATTTCCCGAATTGGTTAGTTAGTAGGCAAATAATTTGGTCATGCACTTCATTCTAGCACCACAAATATTTCTATTAGAAATGAATATCCATCAATGGCCTTGCATTTATAGGACTTGGGCATTATCCTAGAAATGTAAGTTCATTTCCACCTTTGGCAAGGTGGTCTCACTCCTCATTTTACAAAAAAGGGCAGCCATCTATGGTCCAAGGTTTTAATTTAGCTTACAAGTGGAGAACTTCTCAAGGTACTGATCTCTTTTGTAGAGAAGTTCCTGCTTCATCTCAAGGTTCTTGTTTAGGTGACCAACTCCTTCGAGGTCCACAAATAGACCCATTAATTGGTAAAAGTGTAGATGCATTTGGAAAGGGTACCCAAACATGCCCTAGTCGAGCAGATGAACCAGATGTTTCTTGAGTAAAGAAGATAATGGTTTATTAAAGCATCTGCATTATCCCACTTGCTATCAGTTACTACTTTTTGAGTGGCTTGCCAACTACTTCTGTGCAGGATTTTTGTAACCTATAATGTCCTCATGCAAGTACATGCCATGCATAGTCATTCCAACTCCATCGACAACTCTGTGCTAAAGTGTCCCTTAAGGTCCCTTAAGCATGAAATAAATAATCTTTTTGGGGTCATATATCAGAGCTCATCTGATGTAGAATCAATCTGTTAGGTGCTATGGGACCGTGTTTCCAGGGCCTACAAAAGCCTATCTCAATTTTTGGAGATTAAACTTCATTTAAAATTGTCAACATATTCTTGATTGGTGTCAGAACGCAAGGTGTTCCTTAGCTAAAATGACCAACATTGCATATCTTTCCAACCATCAGTCATAGCATCAAACCATCTATTCCAATAGCTTCGGATGGCTAGGTAAACATTAGGGGTAACCTCATTTTCCATGCACAGTCATTCAAACCCTACCAATGACTCTATGCTGAAGTGTCTCTCAAGGTCCCTTAAGCATGAAATTAGTGATCTTTGTCAGGTTGTATCTTAGAGCTTCTGCAAGGTAGCATGGATCTATCAATTTCTATGAGAGTGTATTACTGGGGCCTACAAAAGCTTGTCTCAATTTTCGAAGATTCAATTTCATTTAAATTTGGCAACACATTCTCAGTTGGTGTCAGAACTCAAAGTGTTCCTTAGCTGAAATGAACAACATTGCATATCTTTCCAACGATTGGTCATAGCATCAAACTGTCAGTTCCAATAGCTCCAAATGGATAGGTAAACACTAGTGGAAACCTCATTTGGCACCCATAGTTGTTCGATCTCCGCTGATGACTTCGTGCTAAAGTGTCCCTTAAGGTCCCTTAAGCATAGAATCAGTGATATTTGCGGTGTCATATATTGTATCTCATGTGAGGTAGAATCAATCTATCAGGTGATACGGGACCTTGTTACTAGGGCCTACAAAAGCCTCTCTCAATTTTTACAGATTCAACTTCTTTTAAGTTTGGCAACACATTCTCGGTCGGTGTCAGAACTCAAAGTGTTCCTCAGCTGAAATGGCCAACATTGCGTATCTTTCTAACTATCAGTCGTAGCATCAAACCATTAGTCCCAATAGCTCCAAATGGTTGGGTAAACACTAGTGGCAACCTCATTCCACACCCATAGTCATTCGATCCCCGCTGATGACTCTATGCTAAAGTGTCCTTCAAGGTCCCTTAAGCATAGAATCAAAGATCTTTGCGGGCTCATATCTCGTATCTCATGTGAGGTAGAATCAATCTATTAGTGATATGGGACCATGTTTTTAGGGCCTATAAAAACCTCTCTCATTTTTGAGAGATTCAACTTCATTTAAGTTCGGAAACACATTCTCGATCAGTGTCAGAACTTAAAGTGTTCCTCAGCTGAAACAACCAACATTGCATATCTTTCTAATCACCAGTTGTAGAATCAAACCATTAGTTCCAATAGCTCTGAATGGCTGGGTAAACGCTAGTGGCAAGCTCATTCAACACCCACAGTCATTCAATCCCCGTTGACAACTCTTTGCTGAAGTGTCCCTCAAGGTCCCTTAAGCGTGGAATTGGTGATCTTTCTAGGCTCATATCTCATAGCTCATGTGAGGTAGAATTGATATTTTAGGTGATATGGGACCATGTTGCTACGGCCTACAAAAGCCTCTCTCAGTTTATAGAGATTCAACTTCTTTTAAGTTCGGCAACACATTCTCAATCGGTGTCAGAACTTAAAGTGTTCCTTAGCTGAAATGGTCAACATTGCGTATCTTTCTAATAATCAGTCATAGAATCAAACCATCAGTTCAAATAGCTCTAGATGGCTAGGTAAACACTAGTGGCAACCTCATTTAGCACCCACAGTCGTTCGGTCCCTGCCGACATTTCTATGCTGAAGTGTCCCTCAAGGTCCCTTAAGCATGGAATCAATGATCTTTGTAGGCTCATATCTCAGAGCTCATGCAAGGTAGAATTGATCTATCAGGTGATAAAAAAACCATGTTGCTAGAGCCTACAAAAGACTCTCTTGATTTTGAGAGATTCAACTTCATTTAAGTTTGGCAACACATTCTCAGTTGGTGTTAGAACTCAAAGTGTTCCTTAGCTGAAATGGCCAATGTTGCATATCTTTCTAACTGTCAGTTGTACCATTGAACCATCAGTTCCAATAGCTCTAGATGGCTAGGTAAAGGCTAGTGGTAACCTCATTTGGCACTCATAGTCATTCAATCCTCGTCGATGACTCTGTGTTGAAGTGTCCCTCAAAGGTCCCTTAAGCATGGAATCAATGATCTTTGCGGGGTCATATCTCAGAGCTCGTACAATGTAAAATTGATCTATTAGGTGATACATGACTATGTTTCTAGGGTCTACAAAAGCCTATATTTATTTTCAAAGATTCAACTTCTTTTAAGTTCAGCATCACATTCTTGGTTGGTGTCAAAACTCAAAGTGTTCCTTAGTTGAAACGGCCAACATTGCGTATCTTTCTAACTGTCAGTCATAGCATCAAACTGTTAGTTCCAATAGCTCTAGATGGCCAAGTAAATTCTAGTGGAAACCTCATTTGGCACCCACAGTTGTTCAATCCCCGCCGATGACTCTATGCTGAAGTGTCCCTCAAGGTCCCTTAAGCATGAAATTAGAAATATTTGTAGGGTCATATCTCAGACCTCATGTGAGGTAGATAAATCTTCTAGGTGCTATAGGACCATGTTCTTAGATCCTACAAAATCCTATCTCAGTTTTTAGAGATTCAACATCTTTTAAGTTCGGCAACACATTCTCGGTCGGTGTCAGAACTCAAAGTGTTCCTCAGCTGAAATGGCCAATGTTGTGTATCTTTCTAACCATTAGTTGTAGCATTGAACCGTTAGTTCCAATAGCTTTGAATGGTTGAGTAAACATTAGTGGAGACCTCATTTGGCACACATAGTCATTCAATCCCCACCAATGACTCTGTGTTAAAGTGTCCCTCAAGGTACCTTAAGCATGAAATTAGTGATCTTTACAAGGTCATATCTTAGAGCTCGTGCAATGTAGAATCAATATGTTAGGTGCTATGAGACTATGTTGTTGGGGACTACAAAATCCTATCTCAATTTTTAGAGATTCAACTTCTTTTAAGTTCGGTAACACATTCTCAGTCAGTGTTAGAACTCAAAGTGTTCCTCAACTAAAATGACCAACATTGCGTATCTTTCTAACTGTTAGTCATAGCATTAAACCATCAGTTCTAAAAGCTCTGAATGGCCGGGTAAATGCTAATGGCAACCTCATTTGACACCCATAGTCATTCGATCCCCGCCAATGACTCTATGCTGGAGTGTCCCTCAAGGTCCCTTAAGCATGAAATCGGTGATCTTTGTGGGGTCATATCTCAGAGCTCTTATGACATAGAATCCAACTGTTAGGTCCTAAAAGACTATGTTGCTAGGGCCTATAAAAGCCTATCTCATTTTTCAAAGATTCAACTTATTTTAAATTTAGCAACACATTCTTGGTTGGTGTCAGAACTCAAAGTGTTCCTCAGCTGAAATAGCCAATGTTGTGTATCTTTCAAACCATCAATGGTAGCATCGAACCATCAGTTCTAATAGCTTTGAATGGCTAGGTAAACTCTAGTGACAACCTCATTTGGAACCCATAGTCATTCGAACCCTGCCACCGACTCCATGCTAAAGTGTCCCTCAAGGTCCCTTAAGCATGAAATCAATGATCTTTGTGGGGTCATATCTCAAAGCTTGTGTGACGTAGAATCAATCCCTCAGGTCCTACAGGACCATGTTTTCGATGCCTACCAAAGCCTCTCTCAATTTTTAGACATTCAACTTCTTTAAAATTCAGCAACACATTCTCGGTCGGTGTCAGAACTTAATGTGTTTCTTAGTTGAAACAGTCAACGTTGCGTATCTTTCTAACCGTCAGTCGTAGCATCAAACCGTCAGTTCCAATAGCTCTGAATAGCCAATTAAATGCTAGTGCCAACCTTTTTCTCCATGAAGATTTATTCAAACACCACCGACAACTCCATGCTAAAGTGTCCCTCAATGTCCCTTAAGCATGAAATCATCAATCTTTGCGGGGTCATATCTCAGAGCTTGTGTGAGTTAGAATCAATCCATCATGTGCTACGGGACCATGTTTCCAGAGCCTACAAAAGCCTTTCTTAGTTTTCAAAGATTCAACTTATTTTAAATTCGGCAACATATTCTCGGTCGGTGTTAGAACTCAAAGTGTTCCTCAGCTGAAATGGCCAACTTTGTGTATCTTTCAAACTGTTAGTCGTAGCATCAAACCGTCTATTTCAATAGCTCCAGATGGCTGGGTAAATGCTAGTGGAAACCATGTTCACCACACACAATCATTCAAACACCACCGATGACTTTGTGCTGAAGTGTCCCTCAAGGTCCCTTAAGCATGAAATTAGTGATCTTTGTAGGGTCATATCTCGGAGCTCGTGCAAGGTAGGATCAATCCGTCAAGTGATACAGGACCATGTTGCCAGGGCCTACAAAAGATAGTCTTAGTTTTCAAAGATTCAATTTCTTTTAAATTTGGAAACACATTCTCAGTCAGTGTCAGAACTCAAAGTGTTCCTCAACTGAAATAGCCAACATTGCATATCTTTCAAACCATCGGTCATAGGATCAAACTAGTAGTTACAATAGCTTCAAATGGTCGAGTAAATGCTAGTGGGAACCTCATTCACCATGCACAGTCTTTCAAACCATGCTGAAAAATCTATGCTAAAGTGTCCCTCAAGGTCCCTCAAGCATAAAATTAGTGATCTTTGCGGTGTCATATCTCAGAGCTCGTGTGAGGTAGAATCAATCTATTAGGTGTTACAGGATTATCTTGCCAGGGCCTACAAGAGCCTCTCTTAGTTTTCAAAGATTCAACTTCTTTTAAATTCAGCAACACATTCTCAGTCAGTGTCAGAACTCAAAGTGTTCATCAGCTGAAATGGCCAACATTGCATATCTTTCAAACCGTCAATCGTAGCATCGAACCATCTGTTCCAATAGCTCTGAATGGCTGGGTAAACACTAGTGGAAACCTTGTTCACCATGCATAGTCATTCAAACCCCACCGATGACTTCATGTTGAAGTGTCCCTCAAGGTCTCTTAAGCATGAAATCAGTGATCTCTGTGGGGTCATATCTCAGAGCTCATGCAATGTAGAATCTATCCATCAAGTGCTACGGGACCATGTTGCTGGGGCCTACAAAAGCCTATCTCAGTTTTCAGAGATTCAACTTATTTTAAATTCAGCAACACATTCTCGGTCAGTGTCAGAACTCATAGTGTTCGTTAGTTTAAATGGCCAACATTGCCTATCTTTCAAACCATCAAGTCGTAGCATCAGACCATCTATTCCAAAAGCTCTGAATGGATGGGTAAATGCTAGTGGCAACCTCATTCACCATGCATAGTCATTCAAACCCCATTGACAACTACATGCTGAAGTGTCCCTCAAGGTCTCTTAAGCATGAAATCAGTGATCTTTATGGGGTCATATCTTAGAGCTCATGTGAGGTATCATGTGAGGTAGAACCTATCTGTCAAGTGCTACGGGACCATGTTGTCAGGGCCTACAAAAGCTTGTCTTAGTTTTCAGAGATTGAACTTCTTTTAAATTCAGCAACACATTCTCGGTCGGTGTCAAAACTCAAAGTGTTCCTCAGTTGAAATGGCCAAGATTGCATATCTTTCAAACCATCGGTCATAGCATCGAACAATTTGTTCCAAAAATTTTGAATGGTCGGATAAATGCTATTGATAACCTTTTCTGGCACACACAGTCATTTGAACAACACTGACGACTTTGGGGTGAGTAGTAGGATGAGTGCAAATATGTATTCTAGTGTTTGTCATTGACAATCAATCAGTTAGGGGACAATTAGAAGTTAGTTTGTAAAAGAATAAGGTTGCACATCCACATCTGTCATAGTAATCTTATTAATAAAAGAACTCTTTCCAACATTAGGGTACCCCAAGAATCCTTATATTATGTAATGTCCCCAATTTAGCAAGTACATGTGCTTGCTATTATCAGTTCATTAATGCTATTCCCATGAGCTAATGGAATGTTTAGGGGATCTCTGTGTGCACTTACGATTTATAGTAAGTCAGTTAGTGGCTCCTATTTTAGGCAAGGCAGTTAGATTTTAGTTTGATCTTCATTCTTCTTCAGTTGGGTTCATAATGTGCATCTATCTTCATATCTTATACAATTAAGCTTGGCTTAATTTATTATCATGTTACTTTATGTTCTAATTAAAAAGTGTGTGCTTGACACTTCAAGGAACTTAAGTGAGAAGTGTTTATTTGAAGATGGAGTTTGGTGTGATGAAGAAGATTGAAGTTTTTTCTTAAAAAGCCTTTGACTTGCGAAAATGGATTTCATTGATTATGTTATATTTTGATGAAATGGAGAATTTTGTGATGGTTTGAAATGCTTATGAGACTAGGGTTTAATTGCCAAGAAGAACATTCATTCTTCTAGGCACTGTGTTGTGAGATGGAGTCTTGTGCCATTGAATAATACTAAGAATGCCATTGAGTTTTAAAAGTGGTGGGCGGCTAGCAAATTTGGGTGCGTTTCTAGTAGTGTTGTGAATTAACGAAAGGAGGTTTGTTGTTTGAAGGTTTTAATACAGAGACTGACTAGACTTAATTATCATAACTATAGGGTCTTTCAATTCTCTACCAGGCGTAAGTCTTCTGCAAATGGTTCTTCCTAGAAGGGGCAAGTTTGATAACATTATTGGGTGTGTGAGTTGATGCTTTGTTATTACATTCCAACAACTGCAAATTCAATAACAAAAGTTGTGTGAGCAATTTCAGCTAGAGATTATACTTTCAGTCATAGTAGATGAAATAACAGGTGCATGAATGTTATTTTAATTTGAGGAGATTATGAAATATTATAAATTATAATAATGAACATGGAGTTTCAATTTATTGAATGTCTTGAAATTTAAATGAAGAATTTTCAACTAAGCTACAAATAAATTGTTGAAGCATTAGTATCCGGATTTGTCAGAATTTCTTTAAAAAATTATCATTGCAAGAACATGAGCCACTTAGGCTTCTTACATATTATATTTATACATTTATGCATTCATTTCATTACTTTTTTTATTATTATAGTTAAGGAATTGACTGTTATTGAGAACAGTGACTGGCATTTGTAAAGCACAGTCAACAAGTTAAACATACAAGCATAATTATAAGGCATGGGAAATTTACAAATCAAAGACATGAACATAAACATAATTTAGTATACATCAATACACCAAACACATGAATTACATACCTAAAACATAAAAAAAAAATATTCGTAGGGCATGAAATCAAATATATATGTCCAATAATGTCATACATTGAATATATTCAATATAGTAAAACTGGCTTCCTCAAAGCCAAATGGATGTATAATGTATCACTGATACAATATACAAAGAATATCTCCACTAATGCCATATAGGCATATAATCCATATCCCTAATCTAGTCATTTCCCGCTAGGGGAAGAAAACAAATCTCAAGTTGTCTTTGATCGTTGCATCGATGGAGATGCAGTGGATGTCATAGTCTTTCGAGTGCGATCACTTGACCTCCTATCTAGACTTTTCTATAGCTCGACCTGATTAAAAAAAAAAAATTAGATAGAGATAACTAATATACATCAAAATTGAATATTGGCTTACTGCTAGCAAATAGTCACTATATTCATCCATTGAAGGTGCATGCTAGCGATCTGGAGTCATAAGTTCCTACAACAATGATCAAAATAATAATTAAAATACATACATGGATATCATTATAAAATTCAATAAAAAATATTAAAATAACAATTAAAGTTAAGTGATCTCTTTCATACCTTAGTTAGTGCTTCAGAACTAGCAACTCCTACAACTACTCCATGATCCAAAGTATTACAGATAGAACGAGGAGTCTCTGATGTCAAAAGCTGAAAATGAAACCAAAAAAGTAAATTATGTAGTTATCACGATTACATATATTTTTTACAACCCTACTAATGAGTAAATGGTACCTTTGTGAAGGTTCCACCGCGTCCTCTAGTGTGTGGTGTCAAAGTCGAAGCTACAACATTCAACTAGTGCACATGTACATGGAAAATTATAAGATAACCATTCATATAAGAACATACTACTGACATGTTAATTATAATGCATTATTACATGTATACCTGTGGACTCAATGGTGACCTCACAAACCTAGGTGAAAGAATGTAATCATCACGCCTCTGGATTTTGATCATAATTTATCTAGTAATTTAGTCATTCATTAATTAATTAAATATGATCAAGTAAATCCAATTAATATGCAAATAAAGATACCTCAAGGAAAGTTGCACGATGCCCTTCAGTGTTTTTTGTGAATGCCAATGGTCCACCAGTGCACATCTAATGCACATGCATAATAAGTTAGGATACAATTATTCATATAATTACATAATAATCAAATATGTTAATTAAATGTTTTATTTGATACATACTTGTGCAATTGACGATGATGTGTAAAAGGGGACATTAGGATCATTGCCACTTCCACTGCCACCACCACCACCACTGACACTCT
Source organism: Chamaecyparis obtusa (assembly GCA_027943335.1). NCBI lineage: Eukaryota > Viridiplantae > Streptophyta > Pinopsida > Cupressales > Cupressaceae > Chamaecyparis > Chamaecyparis obtusa. Next base: position 164,032 of record BSBK01003321.1, on the reverse strand, counting down.
TGCCCTGAATTTTCATCAGAAACAATAGATACTAAATTAAATAGTTATTCTTTTATAAATGAAATATGATCAAAGCAACTTAATGAACTTGGAAATATTTACTTGTGTGTCAATGCCAAATGTCATATTTAGAAAGTTATCAGTCATCAATCTAGAAGCCTCTTGCTCTCTCTCGCTAGTACCAAATGTGCACAAGCATCCACATGATTGACAAATATGCCCCCTCGAGGATTGACCATAGTCACCCTCAACTAAAGGAGTCGCACACTGAATGAGAGTTTGTATCAGAGCACTAATGTTGCCTAGTGTGTCTGCCTCTACATGTTCCTTCACAATGGAAGGAATACTAACATGATCCAATGGTGGCTTGCCACTAACAACCCTAGGTGGATTAGGGTCACGATGTGCCCCTGCTTGATCAAATGATTAACCCCCTCCTCTACCCTATGAATCCAGCATGTCAAAATAATTTGGCACCTCCTTGAGTACAAACTCGCAATAGAGTTTCCTCAAGAAATATATAGGAACCTGATGATTGTTACAAGGAGGCAAATCAAAGACCATCCACCATCTCTCCCAAAACAAAATTTTAATGTCTTCATTTACGCACCAATGAATTGGGAACCTCCTTGTTGTAGTTCTAAGAGTATTTGTGTCCCTTGGTTTTTTAAATAGCTGGCAAATGTCATCTTTTGTATTTTTTTCTTTTTTATGTCCGCATAAGATAATTTATTTGCATAATATTGTTTTTGTTCTTCTCTTTTATCCCGCCATAAATTAATTTGCCCACTAACTATGCTTACATGGGTCAAGATTGCTTCCAATGATTTTGCAAGTCTTTCCCTTCTGGGATTTGTACCACTAGAATCTTTTAACCTATTAATTAAAGATTCTAATTATTTTTTCCCTCTTTCAATTTGGTTCAACATATTTTGTTGTGTTCTAGGAGGAGGTTTCTCGATTGTTGGAGGTAATTGAGGTTCATTTTCTTCATTTATTTCTTTATTTGGTTCTTCATGAGGAGACAGAGGGTTTCGTGGAGGGAGATTATTTCTCCCTAGTAATTAAAAAAATTACATTTTAAAATATTGATTACACAAAAAATTTAAACATCAACAAATTTGAACAAAAAAAATTTTTAAAAAAAATAAATTGCAACAAAACTAAAATTATAAACATCGTGGAGCCATTTGATTGATGGGTGAACAAAAATAATCAACTCGCAAACAACTATAATAGGACATGTGCACTTTCAAATCTTCTCTTAGCTGAAAATGTGGGTTTGAAAAAGAAAAATGAGCTCAAACCCACATGCAACAAAAATGTAAGTTTTTCAAAAGGCCGTACGCCCTTTGTAAAACACTAAGTTTTCAAAAGTCCATGCGCCCTATAGGGAACACGTGCTTTGGCTTGGATTGCCCAAGCCTAAGGCTTGGGAAACCCAAGCCATAGGGTGTGTCCCCTATAGGTCACACACCCTTTAGTGCGTGCGCACTATGCGTGATGGGGGGCCAAAAAGAAAAGTGGCATCTTTTTGGTCCCCCATCTTTGTGCACTTACCTTTATCTTTTTTGTGCTAAAGTGAATGCATATGTAACTTGTAAGGAAACTCAGGTGCAAAAACAGCTTCCTACGCTAATCTCTATAGGAAAGTATTGTGCAAATTCTTTTAAATCCTTACAATTTCAGATTTGTTAACTACTTTAACAAAGATATTGCAACCACATACCATGCATATAAAAAAATAGAGAATGACACAATGATATACCCTAGGGAAACCTTTCGGTAAAAACCCTAGCACTCCAAAACCTGCACAATGTATTGATCAAAACTATTACAACTTACAATATACTTGCAATGCAAGTTCTTTTAGAAGATTTCAAAACCCTTGAAGACAAATCATGAAAGCATAAAAAATTCCAACAATACACTCACATCACATCTCTTCACAACCCTAAAAAATGCTTATATCATGCGCTTCACTTTTCAGGGCTACTCCCAAAGATAACCATATTAGGGTTTTACCATTCTCTAAGAAAATAGGAACCCCAAATTTATCAGTTGCCACATGTCTTCACCTATCATTAAAGTTTCTATATATAGCTCTTACGTGTCATAGGAATCCATCATAACCATTTTAGCCATGATCTCCTTACACACAATTCAAGATGCCAACACATCAACATTATTTGCAAGAAATACATTTTACAAAACAAATAATAATAATAATAGGAATTATCCAAGGTTAATACACCTTATTCCTAACATTCTGCCACTTGTCAAACACCTTGTAAGAGCAACAGGAACATAACAGGAACTAACCGCTATAGGCCAAAAGGCCCATAGACTCCGAACACCATCTAAACTTCTCAGTGCCAACTGGTTTTGTTAATGCATCTGCAACATTCTTCACAGTATCTACCTTCTCCAAATTTACCTTTCCATCTTCCACCATATCTTTCACAAAGTGAAACTGCACATCAATGTGCTTCGTTCTGGCATGGAAAGTTGGATTCTTCACAAGGCAAATAGCGCTCTGACTGTCACACCAAATAGTAATCTATTCTGCATCAACACCAACATCAGAACACAATCTTCTAATCCAAATGGATTCCTTACAAGCATGAGTAGCAGCCATGTACTCAGCTTCTGTAGTGGAAAAAGCAACCACAGGTTGTTGCTTACTCATCCAACTAATGGTACTGCCAAACATAGTGAACACATAAGCACTGGTGGATCTCCTACTGTCAATATCACCTGCCCAATCTAAATCCACAAACCCATGAATACAAACTGAATGTAGAGATCCAGAAGAGTTACCATGATAACATATGGAGTAATCTAATGTACCCCTCAAATATCTAAATACTTTCTTAACTACATCCCAATGTACCCGTCCAGGATTAGCCATAAACTGACTCAGGACTCCCACTGCTTGGGCAATGTCTGGTCTAGTACAGACCATAGCATACATAAGACTGCCAACTGCACTAGCATAAGGTACTCTACTCATGTTCTCCACCTCACTAGGAGATTTTGGACAATCATCTACAGATAACTTTGTTCCCACAAAAATAGGAACACATAGTGGTCTACAATCTGTCATGCTGAACCTGTCCAACACAGACTTCACATACTTACTCTGACTCAACCAAAGTTTTCTATTAGACTTGTCTCTATTGATTTCCATACCCAAGATGTACCTTGCTTCCCCAAGATCTTTCATCTCAAACTGTGCTGACAACTGAGATTTAAAATTAGAAATCATACCCTTACCCTTCCCAAACAACAACATATCATCAACATATAATGCAACAATAAGAAGGTGATCATTTTCAACTCTGAAATAAACACAATGATCTGATTTTGATCTTACAAATCCAATTGACAAAACAAAGGCATCAAACTTAAGGTACCACATTCTAGGAGGTTTCTTCAAACCATATAGAGATTTCTTTAATCTACAAACAAAGGATTCTTTACCTTTAATAATGTAGTGCTCAGGCTGTGACATATAAATCTCTTCCTCCAAATCACCATGAAGGAAAGTTGTCTTCACATCCATCTGTTCTATCTCTAAATCATATGATGCAGCAAAAGATAACAAAAATATAATGGATGTCAACTTTGCAACAGGAGAGAATATTTCACCATAATCTATTCCCTCTACTTGTGAATACCCCTTTGCAACCAATCTAGCTTTGTACCTTTCAACACTACCATCTATATAGAATTTCTTCTTGAACACCCATTTACAGCCAATATATTTTCTCCCTTTAGGAAAAGGTACAAGGTCCCAAGTTTTGTTTTTCTCCAATGAAGCCATCTCATCATCCATAGCCTCAATCCAGGAACCTGCATCTTCCATGCCCAAAGCCTCTTTCACAGATCTAGGCTCATCAGTGTTAGTAATCAAAGAAAAGGCACAACTGGAATCTAACATAGAATAAACAAACCTTTTTGGTTGCTTTCTTTCTCTCATGGATCTCCTCAAGGGCTGCAGTTTAGGTTGTTCTTCCTCTTCTTTTGAACTATCAGAGCTGCTAGAGCTCTCCTCATCATTAGGCCCAACATGGTCTCTCTGTTCAGTCCTCTTAGGGGTAGGAGGCAACTGAACAACATCTTTTTCCTTTTCTTTTTCATCTGGTTGTAGCACAATAGGAGAAGATGTTAGCTCTTTGAAAATAACATTTCTACTATACAACACCTTACTAGTCACAAGATCCCAAAGCTTGTATCCTTTCACACCAGTACTGTATCTGATGGAAATACATTTAACAACTTTATTTTCCAACTTAGATCTTTTCTCCTTTGAAACATGTGCATAAGTTTCACAACCAAAAACATGAAGATGTCTAATTGAAGGCTTCTTACCAGACCACACCTCCATGGGTGTCTTACCAACAAGGGCTGATGTAGGAGATCTATTAACCAAATAGCAGGCAGTGGCCACAATTTTAGCCCAAAACCTTTGTTCTAAACCAGCTCCACTAAGCATACTCCTAACCTTCTCCATCAGTATCCTATTCATTCTCTCTGCAAATCCATTTTGTTGTGGGGTATAAGGAGTTGTCTTATGCCTCTCGATACCTTGTTCTTTATAGAACTGTTCAAACTTTGCTGAGAAAAACTCACCACCATTGTTAGTTCTCACACACTTAATCTTCTTACTAGTCTGATTCTCTACAAGAGCTTTAAATTCCTTGAACTGACTAAAGACTTGTGTCTTACTTTTAAGGAAATAAATCCATATCTTTCTACTATAATCATCTATGAAAGATACAAAAAATATAGACTTGGAGATTGAAGGAACTTTTATAGGACCAAATACATCAGAATGAATAAGATCCAAAACATCAGAATATTTGTGAGAACTAGAGTAAAACTGAACACTATTTTTTTTACCATAGACACAGTGTTTGCAGAAGTCAAACTCAAGATTGAAATCATTTAACCCCTCAATGAGGTTTTTATTTTTCAGGGTTCTGAGACCCTTTTCACCAATCTGGCCAAATCTCATATGCCACAACATTGTCTTTTCTGCAGGAAGCTTACCTTCCAAAGTGTTTCCACTGCCATCGGAACCAATAACCATAGACTTCTTCACTTCTTGTTCAGATGGTGAGGATGAAGAAGTATTACATAGAGGAATACATGCATCTAGCTGAAATAAGGTACCTCTCCTAGTACCCCTCGCAAGTACTATCAATCCTCTCATCATCTTGCATCCTTCTTTCAAAAAAAAACCTGCACACCTACATCATTCAACATACTTATAGATAATAGGTTTTGTTCCAAACCTGGAATGTGCATAACTCCATTAATTCCCTTTACTCATCCATCAGGAAATCTGATAGTGACCCTTCCACATCCAACTATCTTTAGGTGAGAATTATCACCCAAGTACACCTTTCCACCATCGAACTCTTCATATTTTGAGAACCAGTTTCAAAGAGAGGTCATGTGAAAAGATGCACCCAAGTCAACCAACCACACATCATCAGATGCATGGGCTGCCAAAGTTGCGATGAATGCATCATCTTCTTGAGATCTTTCTGAAGCTGAATCTGAACCTTTCTTCTTCTTCTTTAGCTCTTTGCAGTATTTACAGAAGTGCCCAGATTTATCATAGTTCCAACATTTTTCCTTGGACTTATTGGAAGTCTTTGACTTCCCACGGGATTTGGATCTACCCTTACTGTCAGACTTATTGTCATTTTTCTTCCCTCTTTTAGTGGATCTCCCACGAATAGCAAGGGCTTCTTTTTCTGAAATGGGAGCCTTTCTCTGCATCTCCTCTAATAGAAGTGAATACACCACATCATCCATTTTGAAGGTGACTAGCATGCTTCCGAGAGCCATCACAAGATGGTCCCATGAATCTGGTAAAGAACACAAAAGTGTGTAGCAATGATCCTCCTCCTCTAACTTGACACCAGCTGATGTCAACTATGCAGCCAGTAGATTAAATGCATTTAAATGATCCGTTAAGGATCCACCTTCCTCCATTCATAGAGAGTACAAATTCTTCCTCAAGAAAAACTTGTTCACCAGAGATTTTGCCTGATACACGGCTGCAAGTCTTTCCCATAAACTATTTGTAGTTTTCTCATCTAGAACATTCAGAAGAACTACATCAATTAAACAAAGTCTTATGAGACCCTTAGCTTTATGGTCTTTGATATCCCAATCTTCTTGAGCTATAGTTTCTAGTCTTGTAGCACTTGAAGTCACTTCCCATAGGTCATGATCTTCCAACATGTCTTCCATCTTGAGTTTCCACAACTCAAAATTAGTGCCATTAAATTTCTCCACCTCCATTCTTCCATATGATGAACTCGCCATCTCAATCTGCAAATAAGATTTACAATGCTCTACAAAAAACTCCCACTCAAACTTGAGATCAGCTCAAACAACCCTACCCAACAACTAGGATCAAAAGTTGATCAAGCTCTGATACCACTTGTGAGGAAACTCAGGTGCGGAAACAACTTCCTATGCTAATCTCTATAGGAAAGTATTGTGCAAATTCTTTTAAATCCTTACAATTTCAGATTCGTTAACTAATTTAACAAAGATATTGCAACCACATACCATGCATACATAAAAATAGAGAATGACACAATGATATACCCTAGGGAAACCTTTCGGTAAAAACCCCAGCACTCCAAAACCTGCACAATGTATTGATCAAAACTATTATAGCTTATAATACACTTGCAATGCAAGTTCTTTCAGAAGATTTCAAAACCCTTGAAGACAAATCACGGCAGCATAAAATGTTCCAACAATACACTCACATCACATCTCTTTGCAACCCTAGAAAATGCTTATATCATGCGCTTCACTTTTTAGGGCTACTCCCAAAGATAACGATATTAGGGTTTTACCATTCTCTGAGAAAATAGGAACCCCAAATTTATCAGTTGCCACATGTCTTCACCTGTCATTGAATCTTCTTGACATAGCTCTTATGTGTCATAGGAATCCGTCATAACCATTTTAGCCATGATCTTCTTACACAATTCAAGATGCCGACACATCAACATTATTTGCAAGAAATACATTTTACAAAACAAATAATAAGAATAGGAATTATCCAAGGTTGAGACACCTTATTCCTAACATAACTCATGTAGTAGTAAAAGACATCTTAAGTTAGAGTGAGGTCACTAGAAAAAGATGTAAATGGATTAATAGGATCCAGAAATTTGATATAGAGCTCCATATTACCAAGCTTGTAAGAGGCTTGGGGCTTGCAAAGTTGATGATAGAGGAGACTATGGATCTTTTACAAGTAAAAAATGTTTCCATTGTTAGAGGCTATGTGACTAGCATTGAAATGCAGCCATGGTACACAAACATTGTTCATTTTCTCAAGCATGCTAGCTACCCACAGGAGTTGAATGACAATCAAAGAAGAAGCTTAAGATTGCAGGCTCAAAGGTATGTGTTAATACAAGGTGATTTATTTTGGAAGGACAATGATGGGATATTACTCTTTTGTTTAGACAAGCACCAATCTCAAAAGGTTTTGCAAGAGATGCACTCAGGATTGTGTGGAGGGCATCATTCAGCTAGGTCTACAGCTCATGAAATTTTGAGAGGTGGATATTATTGGCCAGTATTGTTCAAGGACACTCATTATTTTTTTAGGAAATGTGAATCATGTCAAAGATTTTCAAAGAAATTAAAATTCTCAGGCACCTTACTATTGAACCCTATGGTTGCAGAAGCCCCTTTTGCTATGTGGGGCATGGATTTTATTGGAGAATTTGCTGAGAAGTCTAGTGGAGGGCATAGTCACATCTTGGTGGCCACTGATTATTTTACTAAATGGATTGAATCCATTCCAACAAAGAAGGAAACCAGTGCAATAGTAATTGAATTTATGATGAACAACATAATTACTAGGTTTGGTGTACCCACGAAACTGGTAATGGACAATGCTATGAGCTTTAGGTCACAAGAATTCACTGACTTTTGTTCTGAAATGGGAATAGTTCCATCATATTCATCCCCTTACCATCCACAAGCCAATAGGCAGGCATAATCTAGTAACAAGAGTATTCTGCAGATTCTAAAGAAGACCTTGGAAAAGAACAAAAGGAATTGGCATGCAAAACTAAAATTGGCACTACGGGCTGATAGAATTTTTGAAAAGAAGGAAATAGGAAAATCCCCTTTTGAGATGGTTTATGGTGTAAAGTCTAGGCTTCCTGTCAATAATTTTTTTCCTATCTACCAGTTTATAAGAGAAGAAAATATGGAAGTTACTGACCCATTACAGGACAAGATGATTCAATTAGTGGAATTGGATGAACTAAGGAGAGAGGGTCAAAAAGAAAATGTAAACTTGTAGCAGAAAATGAAGTATCTTTTTTATAAGAGAGCAACTATTAGAAAGTTCTAGCCTGATGATATGGTGCTTCAGTGGAATGCTAGGGCTAAGGAAAAAGGAAAGCATAAAAAAATTGAATCCTTGTGGTTAGGACCTTTCATTATTCATCAAATTCATGGAAAGGATTCATATTGCTTAAGAAATTTGAATGGTGAAGAATAGGAATTTCTAGTGCATGGTCAATTCTTGAAGTATTTCTTCAATTGATTCTCAATTTCTTCCATGCAGAGTAGTTCTATATATATGTACATGTGTGTTTTCTTCTTCCCTTAGGTTAGGGTTTTGGTGTTTGCCACCCAAAGATTCATGGTTTTTTGCTATGAACTTGCATTCAAGCATCCTCAGATAGAGCCACTATTGGATATATTTTAAGTTTTCTAAGGTTTTTCTTTAGGTCATTGTTCTTGTCTCTGCAGTGTCTTCATTTGGTTTAGAGTTTTAGAATTGCTCAAAATCTATCATATTTATATTGAAAAACCCTTGCCTTATGTATTTTTGCCTTGGTATGGTCAATTTCTTGGTTGATCTTGAAGGTTCCCTAGTTCCTTCTATTTTCATGTTAATTTTTGGTCACTTAAGTCCTCCAATTTGCATGTGGTCTTTCTTTTCCTTGTCTTCACTGAATCACGCAATATTTATCATATCCTCAAGTCTTTTAGCAAACTAGTGATAGTGGTGAGTCCTTTATTATCCTTTTCCTTAGATGTTCAATATCCCAGTTTATGTCATGGTTAGTCTTAGTATCCAGTGATTCAATGATTGTGTAGTCTCATGTTCTCTTATTTCCTGGCAGTTTGCTCTTAACATTTAGCAAACAGGCATAGCGGTTATCTCTTGATCATTGAATTAAGTGATCTTGCTCTTTGTTATTTGGTGACTCAACGAAGATCGTTGATTATCTTCTACATCAATTTTGAGGTTTTAATCTCATGATGAATGGGCCCTACCACATTCTATTCAATGATTCAATGATTGGTTCATGGTCTCATATTCACTAGGTCTAGCAGCTCTGATAAAGTAATTTGGAAAAGGATAAAGTTCCTTTCAGTCGCTTGATCTCAAGAAAAGTTGGGTAATCTCTGAATCATTTAGCGACCTAGAAAAGTGAGCATTTGTACAATCTCATGATCAATTAGTGAAACTCCAAGTCTTTTAGCGATTCGATGAACAAAGAAAATTTAGAGGTGTGTTTCCTTCAGTCGTTGAATCTCGTGATAATGTTAATGTTTCAAAATTTGGGAGATCTAGTAAATGTAGCGTTCACTAAATCTCATGATTATGTGACCTAACTTTAAGATTTTTGGCAACTTAGTGACAAATGTTGAATATTCCCAACATCTATGGCTAGTGCTCAATCTCTAATTAAAAAACAACTTAAGGAAAGCTTTCAGCGAACTAGCAAATACCTTTCATCACCCAATCTCATAATGAACTCAGGGTTAAGTTTTTCATATAGAGATTACGAGATTACCTCATTCACTAAATCTTGTAATAAGTCATGAGTTAAGCTAGACATTTAGAGATTATGAGATTACCTTGTTCACTGAATCTCTAGATTTGACCATGGTAAAGATTTGAAGTGCATGGGCTTGAATGTAGTGGTCGTTGAATCTCCAAACCAAACCATGAGTTAGAAAACCATTTCGAGATCACATGAATAGCTATTTCCTTGAGTCTACAAGTTTAACCCGAGGTTGGCATTTTATTCAGAGATTGTGATAAGATTTGTTTGCTAAATGTCTGAATCAAGTCAAGTTAAGATTTCATTAGTTAAAGGTTAAGCACCATTGCCTATGTGGAAAAGTACATTTCCAAGTTGGAAAAAGGGTAGAAATACATCCAATCATATTTTAATGAGGGTTTTAAAGCCAAAAAATCATAATGATTTAATTTGTGCTTTATTTCTGAGTTTTAAAATCAACCTATCCACATCGGCACCACAACTAGCCTCAATTTGAAATTGATAAGATGTTGAATTGAATGCAAAATTGTTTTGAGATAGATTTTTGACAATTTTGGCAATTGTACGCATTCAATTTTCAATGATAAATAGGCAGATCCTCATTGTTTTCTGTGTTCAAAGTCATTTGAGAAGAATTGTAGTGTCTTGAGAAATTGTAGAGGTGTGAATCAAGTTGAGCTTTCAGAGCCGAGAAGAAATTATACAGTAAATATGAGTCAACCAGAATTAAGTGTGGCTTCCTCTAGTGGTGAAGTGAAGGTGAAAGGTGGTGAGTTGATAAATGCAAATTGAATTATTCAGATGAATTTCTTTAGTTTTTACTAGGCTTGAACTAGAACAAGAAAGATTTTGATGAAGCTTTCAAAGATATTATGGAGTATTGTAAGGATCCTATCACTCCATCATGCACAGGTTACACTCTTTTCACCTACTTTTACAATAATAGAAGTAAGGTCATACCAATTTGTATTGTAATGGTTGGGTTTTGGGATTAGGAAAGCTAATTGTCCCTAATGTCTTCCTAGATGTAGATTTGATTATTGGACTGGTCAGGTTGTATGATACTATTTGAAAGACAATTAGGAGAGAGGATTAGTCTGCATTGGTTACCCTAGATAGGGGCTCATTGATGAAAGCTTTTGATTGTTATGCTTCCTCCTCAACTGAGATAGACCTAAGAAAGGAAAGAGAAAAATATGAAAGTCATATAAGGTTAGTGAAAAGCCAGATGGTCAAGCACATTCCCAACCAAGATAAATATATATCCCCTCTCCTGAAAAATATGAATGCTCCCTATCAATTCAAATCCCTCCATTTTTACATGAAGCAAACATGCTATGGGTTGTGTAGAGTTTTAGGGATAGATAAGGATGAAGAAAAATTTCCTGCTAATCTATTAATGATGATTTTGGATATTCAGAACCCGCTAGTTAACACTAATTATGATTAAATTTAGCATGTAATTAATAGGATGCATGAGGGTTTGATGTCCATCAAAGAAAATAGGATACTTGTTAGGTTCATGCATTATTCCCTCTTAATGCATTTGATTTTATATTACAATGTCAATAGTCTAGATCAAAATATGCTGAAGCTTAGGACCACTTTTCAAGGCCATCATAATCTAGTGTAATTGTGATTGAGAGTGTGGAATTATACTTCAAATGAGTGTGACTTCTATTTTTTTCAAAACTATTTTGTGTTCCCAATTCTGAGGTTTCTAGGAGTCAATGCAACAAGATTACCAACCAAGGTTTTGAAGCTCCTGAGACCAATACAATATTAGGATAAGTGGGAGGGAAACCATAATCAGTGTGATTTTTACCTCAGGGAAAATTTCACAATTCTTAGAGTGTACGGTTTCCCTCAACCCCCACATTTGTTACCAAAATTTGTTCAACCAAGGGTGGCTTATTTAGAGTTTATCTGGAAGTTTATTTGGACAGATAAATAATATCTAGCTCCCCATAGAAAGGGAACATTCACACTGAGGTAGTTCAGGATAGGTGGTTTCCTGATTAGAAAGAGAGCTTACCTACAGCTCAGCACCTAGCCTAACTATTTCAAAATGATCTCCTGTACCTGCAGGTATGTTGACACTAAGTATTTCATCAGAGTTGCTATAATGACATTGATTCCAAGCATTGGTGTCATAAGGGAACATGAGGGCCTAGATGAAGAAGATGTAATTAGAAATATCTCAAAGAAGGATGAGGCAAGAAAAAGATGGAACAATTACTTTGACTTGTTAGACTTGACAGCCCAATTGAAGAGAAACAACATTGCTTTTGAAGGATTCTTTCCTGATCTCCCTTATCTTAAGAGAATGGATAAGATGATTGAGATGTATGACACATTGTCCAATCAATTGGAAGGGATGATAGAAGATAAATAGCCTAAGAAGAATAATTATTCCTCATCAAATAATGATGAATTATCTAATGAATCACAAGAAGGTGATAGTCCACCCAAAGCTAAGGATGCACCAATTATTGATTTGACTCAAGATCAAATAGAACTCAAAGACACCTTAGAGCTACCATTAAAAAAGTAGAAACTTGAGGTAGGTGAGCCTTCAAAAGGGGGAAAACAAAAAAAGAGGGTTGATAGAGCTTCTATTCTAGTACCTAGTGATCGAGCCTACCATCACCAACAAAGGAAAACTATAATGAAGGGTAAGGAAGTGGCATCTGCTGAGGTAAATGAGGAAATGTCTCTATGGTTAGGGCAGGATGTCAGAGAATTGTATCAAGAGGAATTTTTAAGTGATGACCAGTTCATCAAAAGCGATGAATTTAGGAATTTCCTCATTTGGAAAAAATATCAAGAGGTTGCAAAGGGTTTTCCCAAGGGAATGGCGCCTAGTGAGGAAACCATGAGAGCTCTCACATCATATGACCCAAGCCTTGATAAGATTAATATTGGAGAGGCTAGAGAAATGGTTAAGGCAAGTGGGATGCTTCTGACTCCTAGATGGGACCTAACCTCAGCTTTCATCATAGACTGGATCAGGGAAAAACTAGAGGGAAGCCTATCATATGAGGTACACATCGATGATATGATAAGGGGAAGTGGGTATGACCCCAAATCTCAAGTAGTTGCATTGTGGTCTCTTGCTACTAAAACCCAGAAGCCTACTTTGTCGAGCATAGAAGACAAGATGGAGGGATATAAAATTATATGGATTGTACAAAATATAACTGATCTTGAGATGTCAAAGGCTATGACCCATTTTGCTCACCTAAATGAGGCAAAGATAGTCTAATTGTCAGACAGATATGATAAATTATTTGAAAATTCAGCTAGGGTATCCAAAGACAGGGATTTGAAGCTGGTAAAGACAATCACTCCTCCTGTACTATAAATTGAAGACCCTCCTAAACAAGTGGTAGATGTCCCTAATAGACCCTCTAAAGATATGGAAAAGCTAACGCTTGATGTAGCCTTGAAGACCATGGTGAATGTTATGCAACATAGATAGAACAAAATAAAGGAGAAGATGGACTTAGTCCATCAGTTAGTTGTCTTGTTACATAAGGAAAATGAGAAATTAATTGATTCACTGGCTACTTTGGAGCCACTTTACAGTATCTGGTCTGGGAGGAATTTTTTATTTGAGAAGCTTGATGCCCTGCAGGAACATAGGTCTGATATCCTTGAAGTGGTGATAGAGGTGTATGAGAAGATTGGGTTGGTTAGTGTTTTTTCAAAGTTCAAGTCAAAGGTAGGTCAAATCAAATAAAGTCTAGGATGGCTATGTTTGTGTGTGCAAGGCTTTTGAGGATCTTGTTATCTATTTTGAAAGGCTCAAATCAATCAAATGTTAAGAGTCTACTCTAGCATGAAATCAAATCAAAACAAGGAAACTCTAAGCTAAGCCACCTCAGATTGAGCTAAAAATAGGTGCACCCAAGAACTGTTCGATTTTCTCTTGCTTAAGGGGATGTGGGTGTACTCTCTAAGCACTTGGAGCATACTTTAATGCATTCTAAGATGATTTGAGACTCATGAAAACCCCAAAATGGTACAAAAATAGGTATAGAACACCTAATTTTCCCCTAAGGCTTCAAGAGCCTCAAGATTATGCAACTAAGAATGATTAAGTAGATTTTTAAGCTTAAAGTAGATGTGATATGCTATGCAAAACAAGGAAAATAAACTATGTTAATCCATTATTACTAAGCTATGATGAGCTAAAATGCTTGAAAGTAGGTTAAATTAGGATGATTATGCTAAGTCTAGAGCTAAATGGGCATGATAACAATGCTTGAAAATGAAAGATGAATATTAATTTTCTCTTGGAAGGAGGAGCATTTATAGGATTTGGGAAGGAGGAATGAGTGGCCAGGATCAAAATATTTAAGAGAGGCCAAGATTCATTCAAAGGGAAGCACATGGATTGTGCTAGTTCAAGGCCACCTCCTTATGACAAGTGTCACAAAGGCATTGGGTTGAAAGATGGGAGGGATGTGCACAATTTGGGAAATGTGCCTAAGGTCAAAGGGTGTAAGAAAATGGGTGAGGGGCTTGTTAAATGCATCATAAATGCATGTAAGAGGGATAAGGAGGCTTTAAATGCATTTAGTGCATGTAAGAGAAGTTTCTAGAAGTTTGTTGACTTTGGGTTAAGCTTAGGAGTTGGCCTTGGTTAGGGAATGTGACAAGGTTTAGGGGGGGGATTAGAATTAGGATTAGGATTAAGACTTTCTAGAAGAGTCTAGAACTTCCTTATGATAAATAGGATTTTAGGAAATAAATAAAGATTCATTTATTTCATGGTTTAGTTTTGAGAATATTCATTAAAAATAAATTTAATAAACATAAGGATTAAATATTTAATCTTAATTAAATATTTTGAGTTGGGATTAGGGTTAAGGAATGATGGGATTAGTCTTTAATCAAAATTAAAGAGGGATTAGAAGATTCTGGAAGAGGTTAGTGGTCTATAGGAAATTGGCCAAGTTTTGGTCAAAAAATAAATAAATTATTTATTTTGGGATTTTTGGTCAATTTATTAATTAAATAATTAATAAATAGGGGAATAATGTTTAAATAAGATTTAAACATTTTTGGGAGGGATTCCTTAATTAAATATTTTTAATTAAGATAAAGGGATTTAATGACATAAAAATTAATTAATTAATTAATTAATTAATAAATGATGATGTCATTAGGGAGCTTTTTAGAAAATAAAAATACTTTATTTTCTAAATGATTTTTAGGTGTCTACATTTTGCCCCTCTTTGATGTGATGCCGCAAGTGGCATGGCATCAAAGACAAGAAAATAAGATGCCCAAGGCTAGAATTTTGGATGAATAAGGGGTTGTGCCCCCTCGAGAAAATAATGCAAGGAGTAAACATTGTGAAATTTTCTTGGAAGGAAATAGAGAAGGAAGGACCTAGGAAGAAGGGGAGATAAATAACCAATCTTCCAAGAGAAAAGATGAGTGAATGCAATATGAGATGTAATGCAAAAGGGAGGATGCAGCTACATGAGGATGCAAGATGCAAAAGTAATCTATAGGATGCATGATGCAGGGGATTTGGGGAATCTCCATGCTTTTTAGAGAGCAAAACCTAGTTTGATATAGCAACAATAGAGACCTGCCAAGGTTATGAAAGAACACAAGGCCTTGTCACCAGTATTGCAGAGGACTGACGCTAAAAAGACATGTAGAATTGCCCCAGCATCACACATGAAACCCGAAGGAGGCATGGTGGAAACGATGCTGAAGAAACCACAAACACATGGCTTACTCACAGGCAGAAGCAAAAGATCAAAAGACCTTGCCCCAGATTATCCTCATTTGTGGTGCACCATGATATAAAGGATCATGGAAACTTTGAGTAGAGAACAACGAGAAGCCATAAAAGATTAACAAGATCCAAAGGACAAAATCCAAGACCAAAATAACAACTCCCAAAAGACATCCTTTTCTAAGGAGAGAGATTTGAGGTGACTGATTGAATTGATGGTGCGAAAAATGGTCTGAACATGTGGAAGGATGCATCGACACGGACTAGGTGTGATTGGCAGAAGTTTAGGTCTGATAGGAGGAAGGATACATCTGCAAGGACCCACTGATTAATGAGAGAATGAGTGTTCTTGTTCGCTGGAAAATGATGAAGTCAAAGAATAATCACTGTGATCAAGAATAGTTGACAATTGATGTTGCTAAAGTACAAGGATATGGAGGACAAAGTGTTCTAATCAAATGCTATTGCAGGACTGACAAGGGCTATGTACAACAAAAATGGATGATATGTACAGTGGATGGGAAAAGATATACAATGAATATGTATAGAAGCTGAGGATTGGGGATAGGAAGATCTTTCTATACAAGACAGGACAAGATATGGAACAAGATATGTGCAAGATATAGTACAAGAAGGACATCACTATACAAGAGATACAGGAGATGGTAAAAGATAGAGTATAAGATATGTGCAGGCGGGAATGGCGGATTTTCTTGAGGATTGTGAAAAAGAGGAATGCTGGGGATGGTGGATGGGGATGGGGATGGAAAAAAAGGACTAAGATGGTGGGATGGGAGTTTGATAGATAATGACTCAGTCCACTATGTATGGTGCTTGTTTGCCAGGTTTTCACCAACATACTTGTCCAAGGTGCTTGAATTGCCAAGTTTTCACCATTGGACGATTATTTTCTTTTCTTTTCTTTTCTTTTCTTTTTTTTTTTACATTTTTTTTTGTATTTTTTTGCTTTTTCCAATTTTTATGGATTTTCTGAATATGTAGGATCTGGTTCAGGCATAGAACCTCTTCAGATGTATGATGTTGATTGGATCATTCAAAGGCTCACCTTATGGTGTAGATAGTTGATAAGCTCTAGACCTGAAACATGTTGTGACAACATAGGGGCCCAGCCACGTAGGCTCAAACTTGCCTTTCTTTTCTCTATTGGCTTGGACTTTTTGATTTTCTTTGAGAACCATGTCACCGACCTAGAGCTATCTAGGATGGACCTTCTTGTTGTAACTCCTTTTGAGTTGATTTTGGTATGCAACCAGGTGATCATATGCTTGCTGTCTCTTTTCAGCTAACAGGTCTAGCTATGTGAGACAGGCTACATGATAGTCTTCATCAATGGTGTAGTTCTTCATGGAGACTCGCAATGATGGGAGCACGACCTCGATCAGCAGAATGACTTCAGCACCATATACAAGGGAATATGGGGTGGTGCATGTGGGAGTGTGATAAGAAGTGCGGTAGGCCCAAAGGGAAGGATTGATTTGGAGATGCCAGTCACATCCAGAATCATTGACAACCTTCTTGAGGATTTTCAAGATATTTTTGTTGGTTGCCTCAGCTTGGCCATTTCCTTGAGGAAAATATGGACTAGAGAAATGGTGATGGATGTGGAGTCTGGCACATAGATCATCCACATGCTATTTTTCAAAAGGTGTGCCATGGTCGGTGAAGATGGTAGATGGTATGCCAAAGTGGTAGATGATGTGGTAAAGGATGAACTTGGATATTTGGATGCCAGTAGTTAGGGTGAGTAGAATCACTTCAACCCATTTCTTGAAGTACTCTATGGCAGTGATTATGTACTTGTGTCTATCTGAGCAAAGGGGAGTGATTAAGCCAATAAGGTCAAAGCCCCAGCATGAAAATGGCCAAGGTGGCACAATGGGTTGTAAGTCTTGTGCTAGTTCATGAATCAGATTTGCATGCTACTGACATGATAAACATTTTCTGACAAACTCACAAGTATCGTGTTCCATGGTTGGCCAATAATACCCAACTTGAAGAAATTTATTAGCTAGAACCATGCCACTCATGTGAGCACCACAAATTCCAGCGTGGACCTCTTGTAAAGCCAAGATGGCCTCATTTGAATCAAAAAACCTAGAGAGGATATTGTGATATCCTCGATGATAAAGGGTGTTGGCTACAAGAGTGCAGTGGGAAGCTCTACAAATAAGGTTTTGGTGTTGGTTGTTGGTGAGATGGGGAGATATGATACTATTCTTTAGATATGCATGGATGTCATGGTACCATAGGGACTGAGGACCAACAAGGACACACACCAATTCTGCATCGACGTTCTCATAAGCTGGAGTGTGTAGCTGCTCGACTAGGAATTCATACTGTGATGCATTGCATGGGGTTTCTACCAAGGATCCAATGGTTGCCATTGTGTCTACTACTTTGTTCTAAAGTCTTGGGATCTGTGTGAGCTGTAGATTCATGAAATACTCTTTTAGTCGATTCGCCAGCTCTTTGTAGGGTAGCAACTTGTCATCCTTTGTTTGATATTCATCTAGGATTTGTTTGATAATCAACTATGAATCTCCAAACACTTGTAGTTCTGTGATATTCCACCGAATGGCTATTTTGAGACCTGAGATGAGTGCCTCATATTCTACAATGTTTTTAGTACATGGGAATCCCAACTTGAATGATTTTGGAATGTAGTCACCTTGAGGTGTGACAAATAGGATTCCTGCCCCTAATCCATGTGATGTGTAGGAGCCATCAAAGTATAGTTTCCACATGGGTTGTTCTTCGATCATACACAAGTGTTCATCAAGGAATTCCATGATTAGTGGATAAGCATCCACCAGTGGTGCCTCTGATAGCTGATCGAAAATGACTTGCCCTTTGATTGCTTTCCTATCAAAATATTGGATATCAAATTCACTGAGTAACATGACCCATTTTTCTATACGGCCTGTGAGAGTTGTCCTTGATAGTAGATACTTGAGGGGGTCTACCTTTGAAATGAGCTTGATTGTGTGACTGAGCATGTAGTGTCTAAGCTTTTGAGTGGAAAAGACCACCACAAGGCATGCTTTTTCCATGGGTGAATAATTAATCTCATAGTCGACAAGAGTTTGACTGATGTAGTAGATGGCTCTCTCTTTATTTTCATCATCATGCTAAGCTAGAAGTGCCCCTAATGCTGTAGTGGTTGCCGAGATGTAGAGTATGAGAGGGCATCCTGGAACTGGTGGCACTAGGGTTGGAGAGTTGGCTAGATACTCCTTGAAATTATCAAAGCTTCTCTGACATATGGGATCCCATTTGAAGCTTGTGTCTTTGCATAAGAGATGTGTGAAAGGTTGGCACTTGTCTGCCAATTGAGAAATGAACCGACGCACTAATTGAAGCTTTCCTTGTAGGCTTCTAAGCTATCTGAGTGTTCTGGTGGGGGCATTTCTGTTATTTCTTTGACCTTTTTGGGGTCGATCTCTATGCCTCATCATGATACTATGAAACCTAGGAGCTTTCTAGATGTAACACCAAAGACACATTTCTTTGGATTGAGTTTCAAGCCATAATGATGTAAGAAATTGAACACACTCTCAAGAATTCTTAGGTGTTCACCTTGTGTTTTTGATTTTGCAAGGATGTCATCCACATAGTCTTCTAGGATCTTGTGGATCATGTCATGGAAGATTGTTGTCATCGCTCTCTGATATGTGGTTCCTGCATTCTTTAGCCCAAATGGCATCATGTTGTAGCAGAAGATACCCCATGGAGTTGTGAATGCTATTTTATGTTGATCTGCTTCTGCTATACAAATCTGATTATAGCCTAAAAATCCATCCATGAGTGATAACATTTCATGACCTACTATAAGATCTACAATCATGTCTATATTTGGTAGTGGGAAATCATCTTTAGGACATGCCTTGTTTAGGTCCCTAAAATCTGTGCATATTTTGATGTCACCGAAAGGCTTTGTGATAGGCACCATGTTGGAGATCCAATCCGAGTAATCTATTTCTCTGATAATCTTGGCTTGGAGGAGTTTTTCAAGTTCTACTTTGACTAATAAGGAAACTTTTGGATGCATTTTCCTTAGCTTCTGCTTTACTGGCTTGACATTAGGAGCCACTACTAGATGATGGACTACAAGATTAGGATCAAGCCTAGGCATGTGTGCATATGACCATGCAAAATTTATAATTGATTCTCTAAGGAGTGCAATCAAAGCCATTTCTTCACCCTCTGTCAGATTGACCGCAATGTAGGTGATCCTCAGACATTCCTCGGTACCCAAGTTGACTAGCTTGGTTTCTTCTATGATGATAGGTGACTACTCAGGTCTATAGTCCTTTATAGGAGGAAGAGGCAAGTCTTCATCTTCTAGCACTTGAATTGCCAAGTTTTCACTAGAAGATACGCTCTTTATTTTTACTATTTTGGAGTTAGAATGTGCCCTAGAAGGGTTTTCACATAAGGACTCATGTTGTACTTTTTCAATTTCTCTTTTGCAGCTAAAGCTTGCCTCCTCCCCAAAGTATCCTTCTCAGTCAAGCTTATAGATGTGATTTGACTTTGAATCCTAAACTAATTGTACACCTGATGCCCCCATGAATGCTAGGAGTGCTTCTGTGCATTGGAACTCATTGATGTGTGCGATGCTTGGTTGGTCCTAGTCTATGAGTTGAGGGTGAATGAGGGGAAGTTCTATGAGATTGATGGAAAGTTATCGGAGGACAGAAGTCCCTAGGAGGGTGTCATCATCAAAGATATCATTATAGGATCTGATTTATTTCTCTTCAGGGATGTCTTCAATTTCTATGAGGTTGTCCTAGCTATTCAAGAGGGGAACGATAGTTATGTCAGTGCCCCTAGTTGCGGTATTGGGCCCTTGTATATGCAGGCAAGGGGTATTAAAGCCAAGACCCTAATGTTGTGGGTTCTTTGATGCTGTGATAGGGTCTTTTCTTCTGCCTTCTTGTGGTCCTAGACCACCGCCTTGGTAGTTCCATTGCTTAGTAGTGTATTTGTGAGATTGTGGGTATTTATCCTTGAAGTAGCCAAGAAGTTGAGTGTCAGGTAGTGGGGGATCTTTATACAACCACCTATTAATTTTAGGATCCATCTCTTGACTATTTAATATGCCATGGGATTCAAAAGTCATAGGTCCCATTCTCTTGATTACATGATGCTCTTCAATAGGCTTGCTTTGGTGACTCGGGCACCCTTGAGTATGTGGATCAAGTGGGAGGGCCCCTATGGAAAATGCATCATGTAGGCTATATTCACCATAGCCCTGGTTATTGGTCTTGATAGAAGAGAGGGTGGAGGTGAGGATGGTTTCTGGGTCGCAATGGGATCAGGATGAGCTGGCAACAGAAGTGTCAACATCAGTTCTAAGACAATGAGTGGAATGAGGAAATGATGCTTCCATCGTACGACAGTATGAAAAGGGTTAGGGATCAGCATGGATGGTAACCTCAACACCTTGATGTAGAAATTTGATACACTGATGGTATGTAGATGGTAAAGCCTTGATGGAATGAATCCATGGTCAACCGAGGAGGATATTGAATGGTAGGTCAAGATCAACAACATGACAAATGGTATCTTGTGTTGCTGGGCCTAACTGAATAGGAAAAGTAATAGTACCTTCAAAGGTATGCTCCAAGTTGTCATAGGCTTTGATAGTGATTACTTCATGTGCTATATCAGCCTGTGTGAACCCAATCTACTGAACAAATTTCAAAGTACATAAGTTCAGGGCTGAGCCATTATCTATTAAGACCCATTTGATGGTAAAATCTTTGACCATGACAACGATGCGGAGGGGGAGAGTGTGGTCAGGTGCAATGTCTGGTATGTCAGATGGTTTGAAGGACAAAGCATAGGCTATGGATAGATGTCCCACAAGGGTCTCAAACTGGGTGGTGTTAATGTTTGTGGGAACATGTCCCTCTTTGAGAGCTCAGTCAAGGATCTCCTGATGGAGGGGTGAAGTGCAGAGAAGGTCTAAGATGGATATTTGGGCTGGTGTGTTTCCAAGATGTTCTATGAGGTTATACTATGCATTATGTACATTGTGTATTGGCCTTGGACAGGCACCAACAATAGTGATCCGGCGTCTGTGGGTGGTAATAGCACATTGACTATCTGCCCCTCTGACATGGATGACATTTACTATGGGTTCAACTTGGTTTATACATCCAACTAATTTATCATAATTGATATACGCAGTAGTGTGATCTTCTTTCTTGCCTTTGCCATGATTCTAGGGATTACTGGTATTGGCTTGGTTCTTCCTAGCATTGTGTTGTGGGAACATATTCTGATAGATTTGTAGGTTGGCATTTGGCGAGGCTTGAGCGGGTGTATCTACCTGGATCTCCTTTTGATCAATGAGATCTTGGATATAGTTTTTGAGTCTCATACACTTCAAGGTAGTGTGTCCTTTGACATGATGATAATCATAGTATTCATGATCTTTGTACCAATTGGGCTTGGGAGTGGTATCATCAACTGGTTGGATTGGTGGAAATGTGATTAGGTTAGCTTTGGCCATTCAGTGGAAGATAACATCCAGGAACTCACCCAGTGGTGTGAAGTTTCTTTTTGGATTGTTCTAAGCTCTGGGCTTGTTTTGTTTGGGAGAAACTTTAACAGCATTGACGTGATTGTTTGGATTGCCTTGATAAGCTTGATGGGCTTGCTGCTAATAATTCTATTGATTATTCTAAGAATGGTATTGTTGCATGGGTTTCTGAGGGACTTGAGGAGGTTTCTGATAGATGGGTGCTTCGTTTTGGTATGCAGGAGTTGACGCAGGACTAGCCATGACAAATTGAACATGCTTGGTATCAGTGGCTCCATCAGTAACAATGTTCTTTTTATGATTCCAATAACAAGATTTATCATTGCTAGGTTTATTCTAGGAATCATTTTTTAAGTGTCAGATTGTGCCATCATCTAGGAGGGCCTTTTCAATGCCTATCCCCTTGCTTTTGATATCTTGATAAGTTTGGAGACAATTCATCCTCATGGAGTGGGATAGCTTAGGATGTAGGTTATCAATAAAGATTTTGGTTAAATGCTTTTCAAGTGGCTGGTATGATAACCTAGTGGTAAGGTTTTGCCATTGTTGCCAGTATTCTGCTAGGCTTTCTCCTTTATTCTACTTTGAGTTGTAGAGATCTAACAAGGTCAACTCATTCTCAACATTGTGGGCATAGTGGGCAATGAACTTCTCAGAAATTTCAGCAAAGGTTGTGATAGTCCCACATGGTATTTTATAGAACCACTCAACATCAGTTCCTCCCAAGCTTTTGGGGAATAGGCGTAAGAGATAGTTATCACTGTAAGCCACTTCTTGGCATGCCATATAGAATTATTTAATATGGTTGACTGGATCTCCTTTCCCCTAATATTTATCAAACTTAGGTGTCTCAAAGTGCTTGGGGAAAGGAACAACAACACTTGATTATTCAAATGGATAAGGACACACCTCCTCAAACTTGTAGATTTTGTTCTTGGTACCAATTTGAAGCTCTTTAAGAGCGTTCTTCATGGATTACCACTCGACATTGATTGGTGTTTGAGTGGGTACTCCCATTTGAGGTGGGTATTGTGGAGTGGGATATGGAGATGACCTAGTGGGATAGGCAGTTTGGAGTGGATTTTGAAGTGATGTTTGCTGGGGAGGATACTACTGATGTAACACAGGGGGATATTGTGGTGGAGGATACGGGACTACTTGCTGGTGTTGTGGGATGATAGGGACTTGCTGTTGTGACTGATAGGAGGAAACTTGCTACTGCTATGGAATGATGGGAGTTTGTTGCTATGACTGGAAATGAGGTTGTTGTGTGGGAGGCTGGTGGAATGACGCCACTTGCTAGTAAGATGGTCCTTGCTAAACTTGGCTCTGTGGTTGACCGATATAGGTCAAGCGCATTCCCGCATTGCTTAAGGGTGGAACTGATGTAGGGAAGCTTGAAGCAAAGGGTGGCTGGGCAAGATATCTTGTGAAATGGGATGAACTTTTCTACTAAGGTGGATGAACTTTTTGAAAAGCACTAGGCATTGGGAATGGATAGTTTGCAAAGGATGGAGCTAGTGGAGACTGTGATGGTTGTTGTTGTGTTTCTTGTGAGAAGGTGGCTTGTTGGTTTCCAAACATGGATGTAGGAGAATGGCTTGGTATGCCCCAAGCTTTCATTTCTTCTTGAGTGAGACCCCAAAAAGAGCTAGTGTGTGGTGGGAATTGTGTTGCAGTGGATGCCGGGAATGTAGATGTGATGGGGGTTTGGGGCATGAATGGTGGATTGGAAAAACCCATGGAAGGCATTCCTATGGTGAAGGCATTTTGTTGGGCTTGTACCTGGGTAGATCCTTGCTGGGGAGGAAAGGAAGGGAATGGTTGTGCTCCCCATGAAAAGGGGGATGTTGATGCAGCAGCTTGTTGAGCATGAAAGGGGAGCAATTGCACTACCCTCAGAGTAGATGATGTAGAGGTTTGTTGGGTGAAGGAGGGAAATGATTGCATTGACCCTAGAAAAGATGGTATGGATGCTGATGCTTTTGGAGGGAAAGGGGAAGATGATTGCGTCCATCCTAGCATAAAAGGTGTGGATGTGGGAACTTGTGAAGAAAGGGGGAAGGATGAATGCATCCCTCTTGAAAAGAATGGTGTTGCTTGGTTTATGGCGGTGGTGGAACTGCTTGGGTAAAGGTTTGTGTAAGAGGTGGGAGGTTGTTTTGTGACAAGCATTGGATTTGTGCAAGAGCTTGGGCGGCCATGGTGGATGATGAAGTATCTATGATAGGGAATGGAGTAGATGGTGTTACAACTTGTGTTACAGGACTGGCGAAGCTTCCTTGCAAAAGAAGGGGAATGGTGGAGGTTGCTTGAGATGTTTGCAAGGTTGGATTAAGGAATGGTTGGATGAATGGAGAGTATACTTGTGCTAGGATTTGGATAGTGCTTATGGGAATACAAGGATGGAGATATGGTGGAATGGGAGTATGCCTTTGTGCAAAGTTAGTGAACATGCTTTGCTAGTTTTGGGCTATGAGTGTATTGACTGCTGGTGGATTCTCTAGATGATTCAAAAATGTTTCTATTGCTAGGGGAGCTGAGGGGATATTAGGATCATCCCATGCATTGCTAGTTTGTATTTGGGGATCATAGGCTACCATCACGCTAGTAAAAATGTCAGGATCGGATGAGCCGGTGATTGGATAAGGATTCATGTGCCTTCGCTTCCTAGATCCAGATCTTGTCTCAACAAGCATGGAGATGTAGATGCTAGATGGATGCAAGATGTTCCTAAAAAGACTCTAAAGAATGATAGATGCAAGCTAAGAAACTTCTAAGGATGATGAATTTCTAAAATACAAATGAAAGGATCTGGCGGGATGATGGAAGATGGTGATAGATTGGTGAGATGCTCTGATTTGGGTCAAGATTGGGTGGAGGATTGGTGGGATGTTGGCGAAAGATTACTAAGTGTCAACAATAAGCTGCTGCTTTTCCCGATGGAGGATCGGTGATAGGTTTTGGCCAACCTAGGATAGAATTATGATCTTCGGTCAACTAGATTCTTATCAACGCAAGCCAATCTCTTGCTTGAGATAATGAGGCTATGCAAGGACAAGTTGGATTTCCTTTAGATAATGCTCTATCAAAAAGGGGATGATTTCTGATTTAGGATAAGGGATGGAAACAACTCAAAGGTTTTTCACACTAAGTGCTTGTGGATTTGGATCTCTGGATTTGGTGCAAAAGATGGTGGGTTCTGATTTGGATGACGGATGCTAGATTTGGATCAAGGATTTTGGGATTCTGATTGTGGATTGTTGATGGAAAGATGGTGAAGGATGATGGAACAATGTTCTTTCTAAAAGGATGATGCCGATGAAATTGGGATGGATGATCTATGATGTTACTAGATGATGATGTATGCAACTAAGAAGGACTCTAGGATGTAACTATGATTTGGTGATGATGCAGGGATGAAACTAGGATGAGACTAGGATGAAGGACTGCTGAGATAAGATTTTGAGATCTGAAGGTAAAACAAGTCATGTGATGGATCCATCTAATCTTCTCTTTCAAGGTTGACTTAGCGATGGTTTACTCAGAATTGGTAGGCAAACTATTTGACTCTTGCATTATAGCCAATATTAGCAAGCTTTTCTTGATATTTTTCTTCTGCTTGGGTTGCTTGGATAGAGGATTGATGGCTCTTGAGGTTTCTTTCTACAACTTTCTTCTCTTGATAATCTTTGGATTTGGGCAACTTAGCTTTCAGATGTTTGATCAAATTAGGCATAATTTGGGGAAATTCTGGTAAGCTTGGTTTGAGATAAAAGGCTTCTTTGGATATCTAATTTCTGAAGATTTTATGAGTATCAAGTTTTTAGGTTGATTCAATGTTTTCCAATGGAAAAGGATTAAAAAAGACTTTTGGAAAAGAAATCTCCACAAGGGACAAACCAACCTTGCGGGATACAAGAAGGATGATTGACTCTGATAAAGCTTTGAAACTGTATGTTCCAATAATGTTTTCACGCAGTATTTGACTATCGGGCACTTCAAGCAGATCTACCTAAGGAAGGTAAGTATCAAAATCACTTGCCCACAGCTTGGTATCCCCCAGAAGGGAATACAAATGGTGAGTAATCTTGAGGTGACCCAGTAAACCCCTTGGAATCAGTCCTTGCACAAGGATTTTGATACTTTCAGATGTAGATAGGATAGCCTCTATTTTATTAGGTTTCTAATAGTTCTATGGTGTCTCCATACCTAGTTATGCTGACTACCCATGAATCACTTAAGAGCCTAGCCAATAATGCTGGGGGAGAGGAATATTTACCATCCCCAGTCACTGTGTTTGGGATGAACACCCGATGATTAGGAGATATAAGTGAGTATTTTTTACCTTCACTTTATTTATATACAGGCTGGGGGGGATACCGGTTTGAGGTCATTCTCTCAGGAGGAAGCACTACTCCCTGGACAGGCCTCGCTAAAAGTAGAACAAGTGAACTTGTCCAAGTTCAAATGTCTTACGTTGCTTATTTTAACAAGGATTTACAAAAAAAGTAAAGCTCCTAAATGCACATCAAGCAAGTTGTTCTTTTTCCCAAATTGATTAAGTGATGTTTGAACTTTGAAATTGAAGACACAAGTGCTTAAGGTTTGATTTGTTCTTTCTCCAACACGTAAATGATTTGAGCAGTTTGCAAGTTCTTTCCTTTGGGAATTAAAGATTGAGATTGGCGTGTTGATTTAAGAACTTTGAAGATGTGCTTTATTTTAACCTTAGATCATTCAAGATTGATTTTGCGCACCTACTTGAATTTGAAAAAAAGAGGGAATAGAGATGTCGTTTCTTTTAGTGCATTCAAGAGTATGTTTTTTTTCAAATTGACAATGACTCTTAGGACTTAGCTTCTTTCCTTTAGTTTCATTCAAGATTTGTTTTGACCTTTGATTGCAATAAGAAAAAATGAATTCAGTCCTAAGCAAATTAAGATAGAAAAAACAAAAAGCGACACTGTCCAGCTCATACGCGACGCTGGAAAATGCAGAGGCGACACCAAAGACTCTCAAGAGATATTTAAATGTTTACAAGTGACAGATAAATGTGCAAAGGTGATGGAGAAATTTTCCAGGTGACAAAGAAATGGCTCTAGCCGATAAACAAAGATTTACAGGTGATGACAAAATGATTTCAGGAAATAGATAAAATACAGAACATGATAATGATTGATTACAGGTGAGACTTAAGTGCCCAAAGGTGTGAAAGTTTATCTCACAGGTGTGATTACTTATGTTGCAGGAGACAGAAGAAGAATTTTGAGATAGAATAGAAGTTATCAATGGTGGAAATCTGTCAGAAAATAGGCGTCGATACAGAGCTTGTAGGCATCATTTAATTGCTTGAAGGCGTGATTTAATTTCTTGCAGGTGGCATTTAATTGCTTGTAGGTGACATTTAATTTCTTGTATGTGACATTTAATTGCTTGTAGGTGACATTTCTTTGCTGTAGGTGACATTTCATTTGTTTCCTGCAAATACGAGAATACAAAGTATGATCTAATCAAAGTGATTGTGGTTTTGGTCCCACCGGGTGTGCCAGAATGTGTGCAAGGCTTTTGATGATCCTGTTATTTTTTTTGAAAGGCTCAAATCAATCAAACATTAAGAGTCTAATCTAGCATGAAATCAACTCAAAACAAGGAAGCTCTAAGCTAAGCCACCTCAGATTGAGCTAAAAAAAGGTGCACCCAAGCACTGTTTGAATTTATCTTGCTTAAGGGGATGTGGGTGTGCTCTCTAAGCACTTGGAGAATACTTTAATGCATTATAAAATGATTTGAGACTCATGAAAACCCCAAAATGGCACAAAAATAGGTATAAAACACCTGATTTTCCCCTAAGGCTTCAAGAGGCTCAAGATTATGCAACTAAGAATGATTAAGTAGATTTTTAAGCTTAAAGTAGATGTGATATGCTATGCAAAACAAGGAAAATAAACTATGTTAATCCATTATTACTAAGCTATGATGAGCTAAACTGCTTGAAAGTAGGTTAAATTAGGATGATTATGCTAAGTCTAGAGCTAAATGGGCATGATAACAATGCTTGAAAATGAAAGATGAATATTAATTTGCTCTTGGAAGGAGGAGCATTTATAGGATTTGGGAATGATGAATGAGTGGCCAGGATCAAAATCCTTAAGAGAGGCCAAGCTTCATTCAAAGGGAAGCACATGGATTGTGCTAGTTTAGGGCCACCTCCTTATGACAAGTGTCACAAAGACATTGGGTTGAAAGATGGGAGGGATGTGCACAATTTGGAAAATGTGCCTAAGGTCAAAGGATGTAAGAAAAGGGGTGAGGGGCTTGTTAAATGCATCATAAATGCATGTAAGAGGGATAAGGAGGCTTTAAATGCATTTAGTGCATGTAAGAGAAGTTTCTAGAAGTTTGTTGACTTTGGGTTAAGCTTAGGAGTTAGCTAACATTGGTTAGGGAATGTGACAAGGTTTAGGGGGGGGATTAGAATTAGGATTAGGATTAAGACTTTCTAGAAGAGTCTAGAACTTCCTTATGATAAATAGGATTTTAGGAAATAAATAAACATTCATTTATTTCCATGGTTTAGTTTTGAGAATATTCATTAAAAATGAATTTAATAAACATAAGGATTAAATATTTAATCTTAATTAAATATTTTGAGTTGAGATTAGGGTTAAGGAATGATGGGATTAGTCTTTAATCAAAATTAAAGAAGGATTAGAAGATTCTGGAAGAGGTTAGTGGTCTATAGGAAATTGGCCAAGTTTTGGTCAAAAAATAAATAAATTATTTATTTTTTGATTTTTGGTCAATTTATTAATTAAATAATTAATAAATAGGGGAATAATGTTTAAATAAGATTTAAACATTTTTGGGAGGGATTCCTTAATTAAGTATTTTTAATTAAGATAAAGGGATTTAATGACATAAAAATAAATAAATTAATTAATCAATGATGATGTCATCAGGGAGTTTTTTTCATAAAATAAAAATACTTTGTTTTCTAAAGGATTTTTAGGTGTCTACAATTTGATAAGGATTATAGTAAGTATTTTCCCTTGGTATATAATGATGATGGAAGCATAATCAATATGGACGAATGGAGGTTACGCATGGGCCAAATAATAATTAAGTAGGAGGCTTTCCTTGGGGGTGACAATTATTTGGACTTAGAAGGCTATAACAACATAATTGACAACTTGATAAAAGTTGAGAATGATTGTACAAAGTTTGTTATAGATGTTAAAGGCATAATTGATTCTAGGTGGGAAGTGTAGTTGAAGACACTACAAGAATTGCAGAGCTTTATTTGGTCATCTCATGATGATGTAGCTGCTTGGGACAAAAGTGCAAAGAAATATAACAAGAAGCCAAATGTTTTAGAGCTAGAGGTAGAAGAAGTAGAAGAATAGAGTACACTCAACACTTGCTCTAGAAACCTAGGGAGAGCATGTGTTAAACAAATAATGATGTAAGTTATCCTATAATGGCGGTCATCATTCCTATAACCAACTTAAGAAACTGCTCTAAAATATCCTCACACAAAGTTATTCTGTATGGAAGTTTTTTTGTTTCTCTAGTCTCTTTATCATAATTGTTCATACTTTTTTCTTTAGTGCAAGTCACTTTCCTAGCCATCCGAAGCTTGTTGCATCCTTTCTTTGAGGATTCCAAGATGCCCAGTGATATATATAGCATTTTTTCTTCTTTTGTAGGTGGTTGATATTTTTTGTAAAGAAAGTGCTAAATATAATATCTGACTTCTTACAAGTCTATATTGAAGTTGTACTGATACAGTTGAAAATTAATACAAATATTCTAGAATTTTGTTGCTATCTCTTGTTGTCTTTATGTATGGATGCTTTATTTTTCTTATGTGTTAAATTGTAAGGATCTTTAATGCATTATTACAAGGTAAATATAGGGGTTGAGCTTGAGTTTCTTTCAAGGAGAGAATAGGTCTTAGGGGAGGTCTCTGGGAATTAAAGATCCATATATGAATTTGATGACAGGGTTAGGAATTGGGAGAATGGATTGTTAGGCATTTCATTTAAGTTTCATTACTTTTGTTTTGATAGGATTTTGTTCATGTAGGGTTTGATTCTAGCCCAACGAATGAGGCACTGGTTTTAGATTGATTTGCATTTTCTCACCACCAAAACATCAAAAATCTATTCAATTTACATTTACTGTATGTTTTTGAAGTGTATCATCTATGTCAAGCACATAGATCACTATTTTCATGCTTTTTAGAAGCTGTTGAGAAAGGTAAACCTTCCTGAGTTTCATACTCAAAGTGAAGAAGGTTTTAGACCTTATTAACTTAGCATTTAATTGTGTTAGATGCATCTATTGGGAGTATATGAGTTCTAATTTCAGAAGTGTTCTGAATCTTTTGAATCATCTACATGTTTAAGTGCTAACAAGACCCAATCATAATATATTTTTCCATTCAATTTTACTGTAGACAAAGTAGTTCCAAGAGAGTCCATTATGTTTAATTCTCTCATTTTTGGATGAGAATGAAACACACTTCATATTTTCAATACTCTGGAAAAATATGAAAATTTCTCACCAAATTTGTGTAGAGATTCTTTAATCTACCCTCAAAAAGTCTTAGGGCTGCTCCACAAATTTGCAACCTAAAAAAGTGAGAACTTCACACTAACAAATCCCACATTACATATCCAATATTTAAAAATGATCTGATACCATGATAAAAAAAAATAGACTGGTAACAAAAACAAAACAAATATTTCACTAAACAAAGAAGAATTTTATAGAGTAAATACCGCAGAATTATACAGCAGTATGTTGTGATATTTCCTCACACCAATAATATAAGGAGGCTACAATATTTATAAGCTATCTGCAAGCCTCTAGAAATTTCCTACAACAGCTAGCATGAAGATAAGATAAGGAGAAATCCAGACATTATACAGATAGATCAAGAGGGTTCTTGACTATGTAATAAATGCTCAACTATTGAGCACTGTATAGATAAAATAAACATTATTGAAAGACAATTCCATACCAGACACTAGAGCCTATTAAGTGCCCTTTGCAGCTTGATAGAGCGAGGTCTATATATAAGAAAACAATTTTTGTTTTTTTTTTAAATTTTTAGGTGAAAATTGGTAATTGCCTCCAAGATGTAGGAGAAGTTTCCATGTTATTTTCAAGTGATGATACTTGCTACAAGCATGTGGGGTAGACTTGAAGAATAGTACACAAGAGTTCATTTTACTTCCATCATTATTTCACCAAATTTTAAAGGATTCAAAGGATTAAGTCAAAAGATGAATAAAACTTTAAAGGATTCAGTCAGAAGATGGATAAAAAATTTCATAGCAAGTTAAATTATAATATTGTTATTAGAATTTAAATGTATTTTTTAGTCAAATTTATTGTCTAAGTGAAAGACATGTATTTATGGTATACTTACTGAATAATTTTCACTTTTTATTTTTATATTTATTTGACCTATAAAATAGGAGATTGAATCTAATCCAAACACAAGTGTAGTACCTATTATCCTGCCTATTTCCAAATCTCCAAGATTGGACTAGGACACCTGGTTAACTATGACACTAGCCAAAAAAAAGGCCCAATTTTGAATATGATAAAGGTTGGGAGATGGTGAGTAGAAAAATACTATCTATGTCAGCCTTCTTCTACAAATGATCTAAGATACCAAAAAATAAGATTATATTAATATATGAACAAATAAAGTGCAGCCAAACATTAGAACCATATACTTTCGAGAGTGCCATGTTAATTGAAAACTGAATAAGAGATGCATTGCATCATGTTCCTACCTATAATTGTTGCATATAGCATAGAGTTATTGATGATTGTAGCTAGATTAGTCAATTATATTTGAACAAAATCAATCTTTTCTAAACTAATGAACATAGATTCATAAAGCCAACCAACTCTACCATCAAAGACTTATAAATTTCAGCAGCAAAATAAGCACAAATATATTACAAAATCCTTTTTAATGGTTCAACTTCTTGAAAGTATTAAGAAATATAGTTATTATCTAAGATAATATTAAATGTTATTTGTTCATATTTAATAATTAGATTTCATTGATGCAAAAACTATCGTTAAGGAGAGAAACTTATTTTAAAGTGAATAATGATATTTCTTATGATGTGTATAATGTGCTCATGTCACTCAATTCATCACTAGAAATGAAATTTAATTCAAAAAATTGAATAATATCAAAACATTATGAGATAGACATACATAAAATATTTAGGTATTCTTTCATTATATAATGTCTAAAGGTTTTTTAAATGATTTCATAATTAATTTTATAGATTTGAAAATCGTCATTCAAGAGAGAAATATAATATTAAATTCAAAAATATAATTTTCTTATGATGTACACAATAGTATTTTTGTCGTTCATTTCCTTAATTAAATTCACCAATAATCTATCAAATTTAATATGTTAAATATTTAACAAATATTTATTTTATTTTAACAAATTATTCCAACCTTAAAAAAAAAGTAACTGAGCCACTAAACTTTATTTAAAATAGAAGAGAGATTACATTAAAAAAAGAGATGACAAAGTATTAAAAAAAAATAAAAATTGATGGAATATGGATAAAGTGATTGAGAGGGGGGGGGAGGGGGGTGAATCAGTCAACCATAAAACACTTCACTATTATTTCTTTCCAGATCCCTTAGGATATCTTAAAGAATGTTATCTATTTTAGCACTCGGTAAATAGATTGCAGTAACTTTGAAGATGCAGAAAGTATTAGCAAAATTATCTTTAGATGTTCATCAGCACTTGTATATGATTAAGATAGCAATTAAGAACACAAGAGACACAAGATTTAATGTGGAAACCCAATATGGGAAAAACCACCAATGTATCTAGATACTGATTTTCATTTTTCTGAAGTGATGCCTGGTTAGAAGCCAACCCGGTAAAAGGTTACAAAACACACTGTTAGGTGTGACCTTGTTAGAGGATTTAATCACCCTGCTAGGAGTGGCCTGGTAAGAGGTCTTGAAAACAATTCAATGGAATTGTCACCTTGTTAGAGGATTTACAATATGGTTGTTGAACCAACTCGGTTAAGAGATTTAGAATTCACTGTTACAATGATAAGAAGATAACAATGAAAATGACCTATATAATAATGCAATTGCCTTGCTGATTACAGATCTCTGTTCTGCATAAGTGTGATCCTTCCTGATCGAATAAATCTCTGTTCTACATAAGTGTGATCCTTCCTGATCGAATAAATCTCTGCTGCACCTTAAGGATATCTGAACATCCTTCACAAATTTGCACACACCTTTCCTATCTTTCTTCTGTAAATCTTCTGTTATATATCTCTTTTATTTTTCACATTTGACCTTTTATTTATATGATTTTAGATTTGTCAAATCGACATTATTTAGTATAACAGTCGGCTGAATTAAGAAAACTTTATTTGCAAAAATCCTTCAAGGGCCGACAGTGCTCGGTGACCATAACTTTCTACAATCTTTCAGAGACCGAGGGAACTCGGTAAACACTGACAATCCTTTACCTTCGATAACCGACTGAACTTGGTAAATGCTAACTTTTCTTTGACAACCGACTGAACTCGGTAAACACTGAATTTCCTTTGACGACTGACTGAACTCGGTAAATTCTAACTTTCCTTTTACGACCAAGTGGACTCGGTAGACACTAATTTTCTTGTCTAGCAGACCGACTGAGCCCGGTAGAAACTGATTGCTGTGGACTATGACATTGTGTGACATCAAAGACAATACATAATTTGAGTAGCAATTTCCTTCAGACAATTGTTTCCAACAATCTCCCTCTTTGGCATTGATGGCAACACAATATGTCATAGCATAAGGAATTTGAAAGAATTAGCTCGGTTTAGATTCAAATCTCCCTCTGTCAGCAAACTTCCTTTTTCCTGAAAATTCTTCCTTCTGACTATTGAAAATTTCTTGAAGTAATAGCAAAGACATAGCAAACACTCCCTCTTTGACAACACATGCCAAAGACAATTCACATAATACCGGTGTAAATTAATGTACCTCAAGTACTGATTCATATGCAATGATTCCTTGAATATGCTGCATCAACTGGTTGATTTTCAATCATGTTCTGGTTGATGCATCACTAAAACTGTATTTAGTGAGCCTCGGATAGGGGAATGACCCCTAACTTACCTCTTAGATACACAAATGCATCCTTAGGTAATGGTTTGGTGAAAATGTCTACAATCTACTCTTCTGTATGAATATATTCTAATCTAATTTCCTTATCCTACACCAATTCTCTGACAAAGTGATATTTAATAGCAATATGCTTGGTTTTGGAATGCATCACTGGATTCTTCGAAATGTTTATTACACTGGTATTGTCAGAAAATATCACAACTGGTTCTTTGATTTCAACCTTCATACCTTCTAATAACTGGTTAAACCAAACAATATTTGAACAATTTACTACAGCAGCAACATATTCAGCTTCAGCTGTGGATTGAGATGTGCAATTTTTCTTTTTACTAGTCCAGGATACCAGTCTTTTTCCAAGAAAAAAATGCTCCACCACTTGTACTTTTTTTGTCATCAATGTTCCCTACCCAATCAGCATCAGTAAACACTTTTAAGTCTAGATTGCCTCCAAATTTATACCACAAACCATATTCTTCAGTTCCTCTTAAGTATCTTAAGATTCTTTTGATTGCCATCATATGATTTTCCTTAGGTTTTGCTGAGAATCTAGCTACTATACCAACTGCTAAGGCAATATCAGGTCTTGTATGTACTACATACTACAATTTTCCAATCATAGATCGGTATAGGGTCTGATCAACTTCTTTTGAATCATCATTTTTGGTAAGTTTCAGTCCAGTACACATGAGTGTACCAACTAGTTTTGAATCTTCCATACCAAACTTCTTAAGTATTTCCTTAATGTATTTAGATTGAGTAATGTATATACCATTCTTGCTTTGCTGAATTTGAAGACCAACAAAGAATTTTATTAAACCAAACATAGACATTTCAAATTCTTTGTTCATTTTCTCTGAAAATTCTTTGCATTGATCCTCATTCCCTATAAATATAGTATCATCTACAAATATTTCTGCCAATACAATTTTGTCATTTGGTCCTTCTTTAATATACAAATTGTTGTTATCATTGGCTCTTTTAAAATTAATCTGAATCAAATAGTTATGGAGTCTTTCATACCATGCTCTAGGAGCTTGTTTCAAACCATACAATGCTTTGTGTAACCTACAGACCATGTCCTTTTTATCTGGATCAACAAAACCTTCAGGTTGTTTAATGTAGACTTCTTCATCAAGAATTCCATTGAGAAATGCAGATTTTATATCCATCTGATATACCTTAAATCCTTTGTGTGCTGCATAAGCAAGTAGAGTTCTTACACCTTCTAATCTTGCAACATGAGCAAAAGTTTCTCCATAATCTATACCTTCTTCTTGAGAATAACCTTTACATACCAATCTAGCTTTGTTTCTAGATACTTGACCATCTTCATTCAGCTTATTCCTGAATACCCATTTTGTTCCAATTACATTCTTATCTTTAGGTCTAGGTACAAGAGTCCATGTTTTGTTCTTTTGTATTTGTTCTAATTCTTCATTCATTGCTTCAATCCAACTTTCATTTTCCAATGCATCTTTGATATTTCTAGGTTCAAAATTAGTAAGCAGACATGTACCTTTTAGCTTGCTTCTTGTCATAGTACCATCTGATTTGTTTCCAATAATTTGATCCGGTGTATGATGTCTTCTGACATATTTGGCTAGTATAGGTTCCTTGCTCTTTGAATGAGTCATGCTGTTGTCTTCTAGGATCTCTTCTTCAGGTTGCTCGGGCTCGGTAGATATTTGCTCGGTAACTTCAGGCTGAGACTCGGTCTGAATTTCTTCCTGTGACTCAGTTTGAACTTCTTCCCGTGACTCAATTTTTGACTCGGTAACTATGCTTGGCTCGGTAGATATAGTTTCCTCATTGATAGTTGTGTCTGCCAATGTTTCAGGTTCAATGTAAATGAATCTTCTGTAGTTCTCAGGTTCCCTTTTGCTTTCTTCTTTAGTCTTTTCTACAAACTCATCAAATTTTACATGTATACTTTCTATGACTTTGTGAGTAGATAAGTTCAGACATTTGTATGCCTTTCTTTTGCTAGAATATCCTAGGAATATTCCTTCATCACTTTTCACATAAAATTTATTTCTTCTGGATTCTTTTAAGATATAACACTTGCTACCAAATATTTTCATGTAACTTACATTGGGTTTATAGCCATACCATAATTCATAAGGAGTTTTGAATGTGTCTTTCTTCAATTGTACTCAGTTCAAGGTATGAAATGTAGTGCTGATAGCTTCCTTCCAGTACTTTATAGCGATGTTCTTTTCTATCATTAGAGTCCTTGCACAATCCATAATAGATCTGTTTCTTCTTTCTGCTATTAAATTCTGCTCAGGAGTTCTAGGAGCTGATACCTATCTTTTGATTCCTCTTTCAATGAAAAAGTTGTTAAAATCATGGGAGATGAATTCACCACCTCTGTCTGATCTTAAGCATTTCAATCTTTTCCCTGTTTCCTTTTCCACTCTTGCTAAGTACCATTTGAACTTTTCAAATGCTTCTGATTTTTCTCTTAAATACATAACAGTCATCATTCTAGAATAATCATCAACGAAAAGAATAAAGAATTTATCTCCAGTATAGCTTTGTATTCCAATAGGTCCACATAAATCAGTATGCACAATTTCTAAAATTTCTTTAGAGTGATAGTTCTTACTCTTGAAACTAGTTTTACTCATTTTGCCAATCTGACAATTCTTACATAGACCAGTATCAGGTTTTTTCAAAGTAGGAATGCCTCTAACCTTCTTGAATTTGCTTATTTTTATCATGTTATCAAAATTCACATGACATAACCTTTTGTGCCATATCCAACTTTCTTCAATTTGAGAAATAAAGCATGAATATTCACTGAGATCAAGATAAAATAAGTTACCTTTTGTTTGATTGCCTGATCCAATTAGTTTTCCTTTTTCATCTAGCAGTCTTGCTTGACCATTCATGAATTCAACCTTGAAACCAGTGTTGATTAGCTGTGCTACACTTAGAAGATTATGTTTTAGTCCTTCAACCCAATAAGCATTATCACATATGAGTTCTTTGGTTAATGAGATTCTTCCCTTTCCTTTTATACAACAAGGTTCATTGTTTCCAAATCTTACATTGCCACTATCACAGTCTTCTAGATATTCAAATTTTGTCTTGTCACCAGTCATGTGGTGTGAACATCCACTATCTATTATCCATATATCATCTTTGCTTATATGAGAAATAAGTGCCATCTTATCTTCATCATCATCAGATTCATCTTTTATAGCAATAAAGATAATTTCTTCTTCACTATCATCAGAATCTTTAGCCATAAAACATGTTTTCTTGCCTTTATCCTTGAATGATTTGAAATTATTTTTGCCATAGTACTTGTGACTTCTCTTTTCTTCCTTGACTTGCTTGTTTGGGCACCTAGCTGCAATATGTCCAATTTCTTCACATGAAAAATAGATTAAAGGAGTTTTACCTTTATATTTACCTTTCCCTTTAGAGTACTTCTTTGCAAGTAATGCTTCTACAATTTCAAGATCACTATCAGAACTTTCTTCTGATACTTCTTCACTTTCTGACTGAACTTCTTTAATTTTCTTGTTCTTCTTTAGTGAAACCTTGGCCTCAAATGCTGATTCAATATTTTTGGAATTTGGAACATAGTTGTCATAGTTGTCTAATTCAAAGGCTGTCAATCTTCCAACTAAAGCATCTAAAGTTATATTGTGGTTTGTTTCACATATTCTTTCTTGAATAGCTGATACTCTTATTGCATAGATAGGGAGTAATGTTCTGAGTACCTTACTTATAACAATTTCATCTGAGATTGTTCCTCCAGAAGCTCTAATTGCACTTACACTTGCTTTTGATTCTTTCAACATATTTTGCAATGTTTTCATCTTCCTTCATATTCATCTTGTCAAACTGTCCTCTTAGGCTTTCTGCTTTGGCTCTTTTCACATTTGCATCACCACCATATATTTTCTTTAGTGTCATCCACATTTCATATGTAGTAGTGCATTCTTTAATATCATCAAATTCTTCATAGCTGAGAGCAGATGCAAGGTCTATCATCATGGTGTTATGAGTCTTTTTCTCTGTAATGTCTTCAATAGTTAATGCGCCAGTAGGAACTGTGTATTCTTCATCAATGTATTTGCATCTTGACTCACCAATGGAAGCCAGATGAAGTCGCATGAGACCTTGCCATGCTGAAAAGTTATCTCTGTTGAGCTTTGGAATTTCCCTCTTATAAGACATCCTGATCTTTAGCTTAGGTCCTTGAAACCCTTCCTGCAAGCACCAAATGCTCTGATACCAATTGATGGAATATGGATAAAGTGACTGAGAGGGGGGGGTTGAATCAGTCAACCATAAAACACTTCACTATTATTTTTTTCCATATCCCTTAGGATATCTTAAAGAATGTTATCTATTTTAGCACTCGGTAAATAGATTGCAGTAACTTTGAAGATGCAAAAAGTATTAGCAAAATTATCTTTAGATGTTCATCAGCACTTGTATATGATTAAGATAGCAATTAAGAACACAAGAGACACAAGATTTAATGTGGAAACCCAATATGGGAAAAACCACCAATGTATCTAGATACTGATTTTCACTTTTTTGAAGTGATGCCTGGTTAGAAGCCAACCCGGTAAAAGGTTACAAAACACACTGTTAGGTGTGACCTTGTTAGAGGATTTAATCACCCTGCTAGGAGTGGCCTGGTAAGAGGTCTTGAAAAAAATTCAATGGAATTGTCACCTTGTTAGAGGATTTACAATATGGTTGTTAAACCAACTCGGTTAAGAGATTTAGAATTCATTGTTACAATGATAAGAAGATAACAATGAAAATGACTTGTATAATAATGCAACTGCCTTGCTGATTACAGATCTCTGTTTTGCATAAGTGTGATCCTTCCTGATCGAATAAATCTTTGTTCTGCATAAGTGTGATCCTTCCTGATCGAATAAATCTCTGCTGCACCTTAAGGATATCTGAACATCCTTCACAAATTTGCACACACCTTTCCTGTCTTTCTTCTGTAAATCTTCGGCTATATATCTCTTTTATTTTTCACATTTGACCTTTTATTTATATGATTTTAGATTTGTCAAATCGACATTATTTAGTATAACAGTCGGCTGAATTAAGCACACTTTATTTGCAAAAATCCTTCAAGGGCCGACAGTGCTCGGTGACCATAACTTTCTACAATCTTTCGGAGACCGAGGGAACTCGGTAAACACCGACAATCCTTTACCTTTGATAACTGACTGAACTCGGTAGATGCTAACTTTTCTTTGACAACCGACTGAACTCGGTAAACACTGAATTTCCTTTGACGACCGACTGAAGTCGGTAAATGCTAACTTTCCTTTGACGACCGAGTGGACTCGATAGACACTAATTTTATTGTCTGGCAGACCGACTGAGCTCGGTAGAAACTAATTGCTGCAGACTATGACATTGTGTGACATCAAAGATAATACATAATTTGAGTAGCAATTTCCTCCAGACAATTGTTTCCAACATATTCAACTCATACCAATATATCAAATTTATAATATTATAAAACAATGGACTAAGATAATAAAAAAATTAAACATTCTTGCAATAGGCAAGATCTGATTATGAGAAACACAATATTAGAAACAAAGTTACTAATACCCCTCCATTATTTGTACCGCTCAAATATATTTGAGGTCTGATTATCCGGTTGTCTTTTGCTGAGGGTCTTCAATGGAAAATTCCAATGTTTGGTTTGATTGATAGCTACAGATTTCTTTGTCAAATGAATTGCTTTGTGCCTTTTTGTCTTTAAATATGAAATTTCCTTGTCGTATGAGGAATCCATATCTCACATAGCATTTACAGAAAGAAGTTCCTAGGAATATACATTTTCCCTTTGGCATGCAATACGAGTTTACCTGCAAGTCAAGATTCCTTTGAAAATACATCATATCAAGACTGACTCAAAATTAAATTACATGAAGTCAAGTCAGCGATGGTGTAGATTAAGTTTAGAGAGTCTAAAACACAATAGTGTCCCACTTTTTAGGACGAAGAAATTCGGCTTCAGAGGGAAGAAAAAAATTTAGGGCCTTTACTCAAAGTGGTGTCTTTGGGTGAAGGGGAAAAACTCCTTCGCATGAAGTACCCTAGGCAAGGTACTTTTCGTGAAGACCCCACTTCATGTGAAGTACCCTATACAATGTTTTTTGTGCAAAGTGGAGTCTTCACGCAAAGCCGCCATTTGGCCAGATTCTTTATATATTTTTGGATTTCTCTTTCATTGTGTACTATTTGGAGTTTTTGGATCTAGTGGTTGGAGTGAACTAGTGACATGTGACACGACATTTTTCTCATTTTTTATTGTAAATTATATGGTTTATATTTAATTTAGTTAGTTATTTATTTTAAATTATTTTTAGTTTGTAGAAATGTTAGAAAATCATAGTTAAATATTAGAATATGTTAGAAAGGATAGTAGAATGTTAGAAAATCATAGTAGAATGTTAGAAAATCATAGTAGAATTGTTAGAAAATGTTAGAAAACATTAAAATGGTAGTATAAATGTTAGAATATGTTAGAAAATGATAGAATATTGTAGTAGTTTGTTAGAAAATATTTACAAAACATTAGAAGCCATAGTAGAAATGTTAGAAAGTGTTAGAAAATATTAAGATCATATAGAAATTATTAAAAATATTTATTTTTTAAATTTCTTTTAAAGTTAGTAAATATTAGGAATCTCTCTCTCTCTCTCAAGTACACACATTTTTAGTAAAGTTGGTAAATAATTAGTTAGTTAAATTTGTTTTAAATAATTTTTAGTTTGTAGAAATCTTAAAAATTTCATAGTTAAATTTTAGAAAATGATCTAGTAGTATGTTAAAATATGTTAGAAAATTGTAGTAGTAAGTTTCTAGGACCCTTATCCCTCCCTTACTAGATATTAAGACACATAGGATCCCTTAGGAATCTCAAGCCCCTATAATATATATTAGGATGTCATAAGACCCATTGATGTATGTTAGGTTCCATTAATACATACAAGGACTCATTGTTTCCCTCAAGTCTCCTTAAGATATATTATGATGAATTAATGTAACCTATGATCCCTTAGGACATGTATTATGACACCTACAACCCCTTAAGACATTCTAGGACCCTTACGCATTTCTTATGACATCTTAAGACACATAGGACCCCTTACAACCCATACAACCCATTATTATATCTTAAAATGTTCTAGGACCCATTCATCTATCTTAGCTTTTGTTAATACATATGAAAACCCATCATTTCCCACAAGAACTCTTAAGACATACTAGTATCAATTAATGTAACCTAAGATCCTTTAGACCACTTATTACACCTACAACCCATTAACATTATTGGACTATTATACATCCCTTACAACATTTTAAGACATGTATGACCCCTTCGGATCCTCAAAACCCATTAACATATCTTAGGTTGTCCTAGGACACATTTATGTATCTTAGATTCAATTAATACATATGAGGATCCATTAATGTAACTTAGGACCCCTTAGGACCTCTTATGTTACCCACAACCCCTTAAGACACTCTAGGACCCTTATCCATCCCTTACACTACCTTAAGACACATAGGACCCATTGTTTCCCTCAAGAAACCTTAAGACATACTATGATAAATTAATG
The DNA here is from genome assembly GCA_027943335.1 of Chamaecyparis obtusa. NCBI lineage: Eukaryota > Viridiplantae > Streptophyta > Pinopsida > Cupressales > Cupressaceae > Chamaecyparis > Chamaecyparis obtusa. The sequence continues at coordinate 122,005 of BSBK01003321.1, read as the reverse complement.
TAATATCCAATCCATTAGGACCACTTATTACACCTACAACCCATTAATATTATAGGACCCTTATCTAGATCACTTATGAAATCTTAAACAAATATGAAACCATAGGACCCATTGATGTATCTTATGTTCCATTAATACATACAAGGACCTATTGTCACCCTGAATACCCCTTAAGAAATACTATGATCCCTAAGCACCTCTTATGACATATACGACCCCTTAAGACATTCTAGGACCTTTATCCATCCCTTATAACATCTTAAGATACCTAGGACACATTAGGATCCCCAAGACATATTAATGTATCTTAGGATGTCCTAGGACCCATTCATGTTTCTTACATTCCATTAATACATAAGAGGACCCATTTTGTTTACTCTAGGACCCTTAATATATATATTAGGATCAATTAATTTAACCTATAATGCCTTAGATGAATTTATGACACCTACAAAGCCTTAAGACATTCTAGGAACCTTATCCATGTAACTTATGACATCTAAAGACACATATGACCCCATCAGACCTCCAAGACCAACTAATGTATCTTAGGATTCCCTAGGACCCATTCATGTATCTTAGGTTCTATTAATTGATATGAGGATCCATTCTCACCCTGAACAACCCTTAATATGTATACTAGAATCAATTAATATAACCTAGGATCCCTTAGGACCACTTACAACACATGTAACCCCTTAATATATTCTAGGAAATTTATCGATCTCTTATGATGTCTTAAGACACATGTAGGACCCCGAAGATCCATTAATGTATCTTAGTATGTCATAGGACCCATTCATGTATCTTAGGTTCCACTGATCTTATAGAAATTATTAATTTAAAGATCTATTTTTAAAATGCTTTTAAAGTTTGTATTTACATTACAAATCTCTCTCTCTCTCTCTCTCTCTCTCTCTCTCTAAATTATGTACATATGTTTTAGAGTTACATGTATAAATGTTATTCATGTAGACGTAAAACTCTTTAAGAACCCTTAGGACACTTAGGACCTATAATAGGACCCCTTAAAACTTAGTAAGATTGTACTTAAGACCTAATAGGACTAATATGACCTATTAACATCAATTAGTACATCGTAGGACCCTTAAGACCTAATTAGACCACTTACTTGATGTAATAGGACCTATTAATATGAATTAGTACATCCTAGGACCCTTAAGACCTAATAGGACCTATTAATACCAATTAGTACATCTAAGGACCCTTTAGGATTATTAATACACTCTATGTTCCTTTACAACCCCTATTGTGACATAAAACTCTTTAAGAACTCTTAAGATCCTTAGGACCTATAATAGGACCCCTTAAGACCTAATACAATCTATTAATACCAATTAGTGCATCCAAAGACCCTTTAGGACTATTAATACACTCTAGGTTCCTTTAGGACCCCTATTGTGACATAAAACTCTTTAAGCACCTATAAGACATAGAATAGGACCATGTACAACATAGAATAGGACTTATTAATACCAATCAGTACATCCTACGACCCTTAAGACCTAATAAGACCACTCAATTGACCTAAAAGGACATATTAATACAAATTAGTACATCCTAGGACCCTTAAGACCTAATAAGACCACTTACTTGACCTAATAGGACCTATTAATACTAATTAGTCCATCTTAGGACCCTTAAGACCTAATAAGACCACTTACCTGACCTAATAGGACCTATTAATACCAATTAGTACATCCTAGGACTGTTAAGACCTAATTAGACCACTTACTTGACCTAATAGGACCTATTAATACCAACTAGTACATCCTAGGACCCTTAAGACCTAGTAAGACCACTTACTTGACCTAATAGGACCTATTAATACCAATTAGTACATCCTAGGACTATTAAGATCTAATAAGACCACTTACTTAACCTAATAGGACCTATTAATACCAATTAGTACATCCTAGGACCCTTAAGACCTAGTAAGACCACTTACTTGACCTAATAGGACCTATTTATACCGAGCAATGAATGTATTGAACACCGAGTAAAACAAGAAATGACATAGTATTTTGGAATGACACAAACATCAAGGCAAATAGTTTACACAGATTAGAAAATGGTTTAGCAAGATCAAGACAAAATTTAATATGGATGTAGTAATTAAATTATTGATGATTCCTATGTATTGTAACTCTAGGGTATTTACTTTTACCATTGATCTTAGGTTTTATAAGATATTGTAAAACCCTAATTAGGTTAAGTTATTTTGATATAAAATTTGTAAAGATGTCATTATGATATTGTATCATGAAGGAGTAGCTGCACTCAAGACATCAGAAGATCATACAAGGTTTTTACATAAGGATTTGACATAAGCATATAGTTTTTCAGAATAGACATAAGGCTATAGAGCAGTACAGAAGGACATATACATCACAAAAAAGTGATATATTTATAGTATTTCACAAATCTAAATTAGGGAACTTTGAGTTTCTATTTAGAGATATATCCTATTGTTATTCTTTAAAAATTGTAGCATATTTTCAAATCTCTTAACAAAGTGAACTTAACAGTTATATTGTAAATCTCTTAACCGAGTGCACACTTGATTGTGTTACTAAAATCCTCTAACCATGTAGATCTAGTTGATCTTATTGTTACTCCTAACATGGTAACATCACCATAACTAATCACAATCTTTTTAGCCTTAACTGACATACTTTGTAACTATAGTAGTGAATCTTTGTGAGTGTCATCCCCACCATATTTTTTACCTTCTAAAAAGGGTTTATGTGATACCTATTTCCCTACTTTTTTTCCTCACACTTCAAAACAAAAGTGAATACCTCGTGTTTAGATAAAGTCATGAGTTTTGGGATAATAAACTAAAGTCTAAGTCTAGAATTTCCCTAGGATAGGAGATCTTTATCGAATAACCCCCTCATGCTTATTTCTTCTTTTAAGCTAGGTTGGTTTTTAATTTCATCCTAGGGATGGGTAAGTTATAGTTCCTAATTTGATAAATAATTTTGTTATGCTTATTCCTTTGATGGTATTCATATGGATGAGAAGCTTCAAATTGACACTTTTTCCTATTTGTTGAGAAACTAAAAAATCACCTTCTCCTCAGCGGGTCCCAACCCATGAAGGTAATTTTTCACAAAAAGTGAACATATGAATCATCAAGTGCACAAAAAAGGTGTAGAGATCGAGATTCTCAGGTTAAAAATGAGCTGGGTGTAGAAAATTAACTTGGCAAAGAAGCTATAATAAACTTCTCCACTTATGGAGTTTCTCTTACGAAGGTTGTTTTCTGAATGACAGTCAAAAGTGTATCAGAGGTTCCCTAAAGCTGAGCATTGAAACTTTAAGGAGATAAGATCGAATCCCTATATTAGATGAAACAATCCCAGAATGAGAGAAAGTGAGTAAGAGGTTTATTCTCAGTGAATCAGTTTTCAACTTCTCTTTTCTCATAAAATCACCTAAGAAGGTCGACTTCCAAAGAGTGATAACTTGTGGAGAAATTAGTATGAGAAATCATGGGTACCAAATAATCAAGTATGATGAAGGTGACGTACTTTGATATCTAAAATAAATTTCTAAGGAAAGATGCTAGTTGCAGATTTTTGGAAAATCACTTCTCAACTTCTCCACAGTCGAGTTTCTACCTTCGAAGTGAGCTCTTTGAAAAAGGCATCAAATTGAGAGAAGCGAAAAAGTAAAAAAAAAATTAGTTAATAAAGTTACCGTTACAACTACTTCAAATGGGTAAAGGTGATTTCATAAGGCTATTAATAAGACGCATTTAATTCAAATCTTAATGTTAGAACTCTAATAGATATTTTTAAAAATCTCTCTCTTGTGTGGTGCAAGATATGGAAAGTAATAGTAAGGAAACATGTTTATAAAAGACTCAAGTGATTAGTCAAAAATTACTATTTGTTCACATCTTTCTCATATACCTTTTATTCCTCACAATTTCACAAATCATCTGTCGACATGCTCCAAAGCTTCTTAACAGTAAATTGAAAGCGAAATTAGAAGATATGGCCCCTATATTCTTGGGTTTTGATGCAATGAACGAGATTACATCTGATTGGCATAATTTGACAAATACATCCCTTAGATTCTATGACATGGACAATTTTCACAGAAGATTAAGCGAAGAAAATATTCACCCAATGACATAGAAGCTCAAAGGGAGTTGTTTGGTCGAAGCCGTTAGATTTCCTGTTGCAGCACAAGCTCCTGAACTAATCTGAGAATGCATAACTAGATTTAACCTAGATACAAAATATATTTTTCTTCCAGAAAATAGAGTACTCATCTTCATCAATAGAGAGTCAATGCAGAACTGTGTCTGTATCCCAGTGCGAGTGAAATTTTCAAACATGACCTTCTCGATTGCAATATTAGAATACAATGAGAAGAAGATGAGGTGGAGGAAAGAGATAATGAACTCATGGTTTCAGAAGACCAAAATCATAAAGGGAAAATTACCAAAGATGCTTTTCAAGAAAAATCTAAAGGTCAAGATCGTCGACATCCTGGTGCTCCTTCACAGGATAAAAGGTGAAAGTGATGCATTGGATTTCATAGAGTAGTACTTCTTCTTGGTCCAAGTAATATGTGTTGAGCATCATTATATAGATTGGGCTCAAGTGGTAAGTGAAAATATTTCTAATGCCTTGAATGTCACCAAGTACCAGGACAAATTTTATATGTCTTCCTGTTTGATCTATGTTTTAGCTACACTACGAGTATGGCCAGGCCTCCTAGGCTAGAAGAATTTCTAAATGATGTGAAAATTTATGAATTCTTCCCTCATTTGAAATTACAAAATAGCTATCCCTAGTTCATTAAAGTAAATGACTTTTTCATAATGAGGTTGCACAGAGAGTTGCAAGGATGCCCAGAATGGAGATTCTCAATAGAGGCCATGGAATGAATCATCCAATTTGGGAGTTTCTTCATTCAATTTTCTAGTTTCTCATACCTTTGTCTTGTAGGTTTTGATGATTTTCTCATGAAGCTACCAAGGTACTCTGATGATATGATTGTGCTCGTAGAGGTGATCTGATAGATGTTACAAGTGAACTTGATTAGTGCAGGAATTAAGAAGAAAGGCTATGAATTCCCTGTCACCATTGGAAATTATGGCTACCCATCAAGATTAGATTCTAAGAAAGTAATGAAGACATTTGAGAGTAGATATAAGCTAGAGAAGTATGAAGTATTGAGACCACAATTTGATCCAATGAATTATGCCAAAAATCATCTACAGATTGGCACTGTGGTGAGTAATATCCTCAAAATTGAAGATTATTGGGAAAATTGCAAGGATGAGCTCAAGAGCCAAGAGAGATTTTACTCTAGTTTGACTACTGAAAAAATCAAGTTTTTCAATGTCAACATTAATGTTGAGGGCATTATTGATGATGGAGAACACATGTACAACAATACATACAGAGACCAGATCAAACCTTTCCCTATGAGCTCAGAGCTAGTTCAAGGTCAAGCTATGCAAGAGTTGGAAATATTAATGGCCAAAATCATTAAGAGAACTGATAAGTGGGCTTAGTGGATGATGGGAAGGAAAAATAGGTCTAGGAAGCATACTCCTCAAAAAACTCCTACAATCTAGCCGATGAGTGCTCCTACATCCTCCTCTTTGCCAACTTCATTTGTAGCCAAAGGACCAGCTCAACCAGTAGGTGGAGATTATCAACCACCCAAGAAAGAGATCCCAATTGAGAAGACTTGTGGGGTAGGTCCATCTCCAATCATTGGTTAAAATGAAGAAGCTAAAGTTGAGAAATCCAACAAGCTGATGAAGGAACCTATTGGAGCCTTGGAACCAAAACAACAAGAAGTAGGGGGAACCATCGACATACAAGGTGACAATCCTAGTCAAAGGTCGCCTTCCATTGTTGAAGTTGTGATGATAGTAGGAGTTTGAAAACTAAAGAGATAGAAGAGCACTTGGAGTCTCCTTGAAAGGAAAAGAGCATTTCTTCTCCACAGGTTAATCCTTTTGCTTCTAAGCCTAAATCATCTCCACATGTCATCAAGAAATTATTTGTAGAAGATTTACTTTCTACAAAAAAAGTCACAAGTGTGGAATCATGGCTTGAGAATACTCTGGAGCAGAATAGGAAAAGGTTTGAGCAAGGCACTTCTAGTGGTGAGATGTTCTCACAAGCAATGCAGTCGGGCTTAGCTGTAAGCAAGGCTAAGTAGACTAGGAATCTGAACCCTCTTGGTTGAGATCTAGACATAGGACACCTAACTATGGAAATAACCTAACCACTAAAGGAAAATAGAACTGAAGAGCTTACTACCTCAAATTTTGTAGTCCATTCCTTGGACATGGGGCTTGCCCGCCATGATACAAAAGTAGACTTGTGGAAGTCTAGTAATGTCTTGATCGAGGAAGAGCTTAAAGAAATCCAAGTCACTAAGGCTCAACTCAAGGTGGAGATTAAAGAGATGAGTGACATCATCAAGTAGTTGGTCACTCTTGTGGAAAGTCTACCTAGTTCTCTAATAATGTTTGATCCTACTGTAGCCGAGAATCAAGCCATAATTTCCAAATTGCAAGAGGGTAGACATTTCAGGCATATTGGTAGGAGCTAGATTGATTGGCTTAAGTCTGAAGGTCTGGTAGTCATCAAACAGCTCAGAGATGTCCTAGAAGGATTCCCTCAAGGAACATATGTAGACACTCACAAAAAAAATGGTTGATATGTGAAGAATGCATGGTGCTACTACATTGGTTAGTCGCAATGAAGACTAAGGACACAATAAAGGCCAACCCATTTTAGAAAGGAGATGAACCTTTGATCGAGTGGCTCCAAGGTGTAGCATTCAAAATGGAGATGATAATCAAGGTAGAGATACGAATGAAGATGACTGAAGAAGAAGTCACCAAAGAGAAAAATAAAATCTTTCTATATCTGTGGGGTCTTCATTTCAAGTCTCAAACTAGCAGAGATGAAAAGAACCTGATTGGTATAGCCAATATGCATAAGTCATTCTTTGACTATTTGGATTAGCTTGCAGAGTTATCTGGGTCTCATCTTGATACAATACCTAATCTTCAACAACTTGGTGGATGTATATACCAAGCCATGGAGAAGATGCAATCTCAAAAAGATGTGGCAAAGTTCATAGAGAAGGACCATTCCCACTAGCTCATAAGATATAAAAACATTCATATTCCTGATTTTGAAAGGAGGATTCCAATTCTTGTGGCCACTAAAGCTCATAAGGCTAAGTTGGAGAAGGGGAAGAAATCAAAAAAGAACAAATAGTTTCCCCCTTTTTCCTTTTTGATATATATTGTATAGTCGGTGAGTGGCCACTTGTCATTCACCAACCTTTGTGGAATATGAATCGATTCAGTGAATTTTGTAACGGCTTAATTCTTGAAGCCTATATGTAACACTTTGAAAATAAATGAAATGGTCAGCTAAATTTTGGTGTGAAATACATCTTGTTGCGGAGCTAATACAAAATGTGTTTTGTACCATTTTTTTATTGTTCCATGCTTTTGTGAGTTTGAATGTTTATTTTCCTTACGTTGGATTGAAATTGGGGAATAGATGGAGTTTTGTTTCTACTCTTTAGTGTAACTAATTGATAGTAATCAGGGGATTACTTAGAAGTTGGGAAAACACTCATGTGTCCTATTTAGATTAGATTCATCTATGTTTTTATACTACATTTTCATTCATTCAAGTAGGATTCATTGTTGCATTCCCACTGGGATGAATTCATAAGTATTGTGAAATCACGAAGTTGGTTAGAGTTAGGATCAAAATCATTTCTTGGATTAGTCTCTCACTGAGAGCTAGTTTGGTTAACTCTTATGTTCTCTAGTCAAGAACATACTCTATTAGGATTTAGAACAAATAAAACTCATTGTATATATTTTACATGAGGGAGTTGTACCTGTTAAAAGTCAAAGGAAAGTTATTTGAATAGATAAAAACTTTCCAACTATTCGTATTCATATTGTTTCTTAAGAGATTTTGGGAAAATAAAGAGTTAAATCCAAAAAGGACAATCTGTTTACCAATAGATTTTTGGAAACTCTGCTGGGGAGAGAAATAGTCGCTAGACTAGAATATTTATTATGAGGAAAAATGGTGTTACCTCATGAGAATGTGTTTCCTATGGTTCAACCCAATCTTGGTTTTTAGGACGATCAAGAAGACATAGTCTCATCCTTGAATACTTTCTCTTGGAGATACAGAAGAAACATAGAGCATTATAGGAACGTGAGTCAAGTGCTTGAACAAGAAGAAGATAGAGAAAAAGCACTTGAAAGAGAAATTCAAAGAAGAAATCAATGTAGAGCAAAGTGCAAAGCTAGGCAGCAAAACTAATTTGTAGTTCTGGATCAAAGAAGATTTCTCAGAAGTGCCAAGGGGCAAGGTGGAAAAGACCCTATATTTGAATGGCTCACAGAGCTTGGTCTTTCCATAATAGACTTACATCATTAGAAAGGTGACAAAGAAGTAGGAGTAGACCACCTTTACCTCCCAGGACACAAACTTCATTGCCTACAACTTTCCAGGCATTAACTTTAAACGGAGTAGTTTCTCCTCATGTTATTAATTTTCCTCTACATCCTGCACCTATAGTCATGGTAGCTCCATGGGCCACTTCAACTGGTCCATTGAAGTTCACAACATATCACCCACTCCCTTCAAGATCCAGAAAGAACTTTCCTAAGTTCTTGGGAGATCAAAAAGTTACTACAGATGAACACATTAAAACCTTCTTCACAACAACTCATATCCTAGGAGTTGGTTATGAAGATGTTTTTGTTAGGTTGTTTGTTCAAACTCTAGTTGAAGTAGTGACTAATTGGTTTTATCAATTGGATGATGCTTCAATCACAACCTGAGATACTATGAGGACAAACCTTTGAAGTTAGGTTCAAAATGGCTGAAGATGAACACGCATTATTGACACAATTGACCTCTATTAAGAAACAAGCTTCTATACGTATGAGGGAGTTCATTTCTAAATTCAATAAGATTGCTAGCAGAATTCCCATGACCAATAGACCCACTCCTATAAATCTCAAGATATTCTTTGAGTGCCATGCCACTAGATATAAATTATGATCTAAGAAGAGCACGACCTATAGACTTAGGTGGTGCTCAGAAAACAACCATTGAGTTAGAAGATGACATGATTTATACTAGCATATGGAAAAGAGAAATACGGACAGGAGCTAGTTCAAGTAGCACTATATCAACTAATGAGATGATGCAAAAAATGTCCAATGAGATCATCACTTTAAAAAGACAACTCCCTAAGTTCAAAAATCCATACTAGAAACCATTTCAAGATGAAAACAATATAAATACTAATAGAAAGACACTACGATTACCTGCTCTACAATAGAGGCTTGTAATTGAGGCTCCCCCTAAGAAAGAAAGTATGTTCTTATTTCATCTAACGAGGGATGATAATGGTGAGAGTTGTCCTAAAATAGCTCGCATGATACAATTATTATCTACTAATGAGTTGGATACTACAACACCAAATAATAAACTAGATTCATGCTCACATGGAAACTCTATAAATATATTTTTTGAGCATGAATATGATTCTGAGAAACAAGGAGAATGTTACGCTACTATAGATGGTAGTACTTCTGCAGTTCTAACTTAGAGCCAGAAAGACAAAGCTCCTATTATGATTCCTTCAATGGAAACCAATGATGCATCTACTTCATGTATAAAATAAATTAGTTAGGGAATGAAAATATCATAGCCAGATAAGGAAAATGATTCTTTTAATTTCATTCAGTTCTGTAAAAATTCTAGGATCCAAATTTCTCCCATAGATTATTTAAGATCGAATCCTGTTGAATTGAAAAGATTCATGGATTACTTAAAATGAGATATAATAAATTTGAATCATACTGTCACCTCTTCAAATGAAGATGATTCCTCACTAGAAAAAATATTTGAACAAATAGAAACCACTGTACTAGCTACCTTCTCAGGTCAAAAACCTGAACCATTTTATATCTCCTTGTATATCAATGGTTGTAAACTTAGCAACTGTATCATAGATTTAGGTGCTTCTGATAATGTGAAGCCTTCTCCTATAGAAAAATCCTTAGGCCTCACCATGAAAAATTCCATGGTAGATGTTATTTTATAGATGCTAAGCAAGTTCCTTTACTTTGTCAAATCAAAGATGCCCAAGTAGCTCTGGCTATCCATCCTGAAAAGAAGATGCTATTGTTGATCATTATTGCAGATATGCTGGCAAGTTATGGATTATTTCTTAGCAGAATTTTTTGTAGAGATTTAGGTGGGGAAATTAAATTGGATTGGTCCCTTGCAGTAATTCCTATGGGAAATAAGAAAGTCAAACTAGAGCTTGAGGAGAAGTCAAAGTTCATAGTTCTGAAATCAGATGATCCAAAATCTCAATTTCCGTATCAAGTATTAGAGTTCAGCAATTACATGATGTTTACCTAGGGTGTTGTTGACAAACTTGAAGGTGAACATGATAAAGTTAAGACTTATAAGAAGGAAAAGACTCTAGAAGTCTAGACACTAGAATTCGATGGTAGTTTTTCTTCCTCTAGATCTGGTGCTAGAGTTGTATTAATCCCACCTGAAGGTGAACCTTAGCTGATGGATTTCAAATTGAAGTTTTCAAATACCAATAATATGGCTGACTATGAGGCATTGTTACTCGGGATAATTGTTGCCAAAGAAAAGGGTGTGAAAATTCTAAAAGCTTGAGGTGGTGCTGAGTTGTTCATGTGCCAAATCAAAAGTTAATACTCTGTCAAAAATCAAAAGTTGAAGAGTCATAGAAATAGAGTATGGGATGAGATTGAAGGATTTGATGCCTTTGCAATTGAATATGTCCCTAGAGAATTAAATCCCAAAGAAAATTCACTAGCAGTCTCCACTTCTTTACTACTACCTCATCCAGAATTTAAAGACAAGAAGTACTAGGTAGAAGTAATGTATAGACCATCAGTACTTGATAATGTTGATGATTGGAAAGTATTTGATGATGAAAAATTTCTACAATTCTTTGTTGAAGGTAATGATAATTCCCCTAAAGAAAAGAAAAATGATCTCCCACAAGATCATTCTAGAAAAAAAAAGAAAGATGAACCATGTGTGACTCAATTGCAAGGTAACATCATTCCCCCATAGTTGATATCATTAGAGAAATTATTCAATCGTCATGATACTTATGTTAAGAAGAAAAGGATAGAGAGAGGTCTCACAAGTGGATAATATGAAGGGATAAACATTGGGAATGAGTGAAATCCCAAAATGATAAACATAGGGAAGTGTTGTACAACTGAAGAAAAAGTGGAAGCTAGAAGGTTTTTTCTAGAATATCAAGATATCTTTGCCTTGAGTTATGAATATTTAAAAATATTTATGGGAGGAAATTTCATGCATCAAATTCCCCTAAAACCTGATGCTACCACATTTAGATAGAAACAAAGGAACTACAATCCTATAGTGGTAGACACCATCTTTAGAGAGGTTGATAAAATGCTCAAAGACAATATTATCTACCCTATCCACAACTCTACCTAGATAGAAAACATCATCCCTATGAGGAGAAAGAATGGAAAAATAAGGATATGTGTAGATTTTAGAAATTTAAATCAAGAATCTTTAAAGGATAATTACGCACTCCCCAACATGGATCATTTGTTGTAGATAGTTGTAGGAGCTAAAATGATCTCTAAAATTGATGGCTTTTTTGGCTACAACCAAGTCAAAGTAGAAGAGAAAGATCAGCACAAGACCATGTTTACCAATCCCTAGGGCACATTCACATATCATAGAATGACATTTGACCTTATCAATGCTGGTGCAACATTTCAACAAGGTATGGATTTGTCTTTTGTTGATATGAAAGATAAGATCATTATCATATATTTGGATGACTTAACTGTGTTCTCCAATAAAAGAAGTGATCATATTAAGGATTTAGACAAGGTATTGCAAAGATGCAAAGAACATGGGATTTCCTTAAATCCTAAGAAGTCAAATTTATGTGTTACTGAAGGAAAACTACTAGGCATATTGTATCACAAGAAGGTATTAGGATCGACCCAAAGCTAGTCGAAGCCATTCAAAGGCTAAGTCTACCTATAATTAGAACTAGAGTGAAGTCATTCTTCAATCAGGTAAATTTCCTCGGGATATTCATCCTTGACTTTTTAGAGATCACCAAGTGTATTGTGGACATGATGAAAGGAAATTAGAATTTCAAGTGGAATGATCCAAGGAAAAGAGCCTTCCAAGATATAAAGGATGCTATAGCCAATGCCCCTATCTTATGCCACCTAGATTATAAGAAAGATTTCATGATTTATTGTTACACATCTGAACATACATTGTCAGCTATTTTTATGCAAGATAATAGAGGATTTTATGTTCCTATTGCCTTTATGAGTATGCCATAGAAAAATCATGAGCTAAGGTATTCTTAAGCCGAGAAGCATGCTTTCTCAGTGGTGAAAGCCTTGAAGAACTTTAGATTTTATATCTTACATTCTCACTCTAGTGTATATGTTCCTAACATTGCGGTAAAGAGTATATTGACCTAGCAAGATGTAGGATGTAATAATAGAGGGGCTTGAGTAGCCAAAATAAAAGAATATGACATAGAGATCAAGCCAAAAAAATTGGTATGAGGCAAGGCATTGTGCAAAGCTATGGCAGAAAGTGAAGGTGATAATCAGACCAAAATAGAAAAATTAGTTTTGGTAGTGAGTTTACAAGACCCATGGTTTGAAGACATTGTATATTTCCTAGCTTATGGTGAATGCCCTAAAAGATTGACAACTAAAAAAAGGAGAGACATGAGGTTGAAAGCTGCTAAGTATATCATTTTGGAAGGTATGTTGTACAAAAGATCTATAGATGGAACTTTTCTTAGGTGTGTAGACAAGAAACAGCAGGAGAGGTTGCTAAAAACATTCAATGATGAAGCTTGTGGTGGGCATTTCTCATCTTCCATAACTACATTTAAGATTTTGAGGCAACGTTATTATCTACTAGGAATGTTCAAGGACACATATCATTGGGTGGCCAAGTGTGAAAAATGTAAGATGTTCACAAGTTGACCTCAATTAGCAGCTCTTCCTCTCAGACCAATAATAATAGAAGGTCCCTTTTAGTAATGGGGCCTCAATTTTATCAGGCCTATCAATCCCGCATCAAGTACTAGTCACACTTATATAATCAATGCAACTGACTATTTTAAAAAATAGGTGGAAATGAAGGTCACAAAGAAAAATACGTCCAAAGTAGTGTGCAAATTCATCAAGGAGGACATTATGGTAAGATTTGGTGTGGCTATTAAAATAGTCATGGATAATGCAACTTACTTTTCTTTAGCTGAGAATACCAAATTTTGTTTTGAGTATGGTATAACTACTAGCCATTCATTTGACTATTTCCCACAAGGGAATGGTCAAAATGAATTGATTAATAAAAACCTTGTATGTTAGTCCATTTTCCTGTCATAGAAAAATCTTATGAAAATGGCCTATTTCCTGTAGTCTTTAGATAGTTGTCCCGCCCTACCTACAAGATTGTTTTAATGTGAGAATAAAATATAAAAGGTTTTAGAGCTTGTGACCTTAGCCTTATGTTCTTCAATGTGTCACCATGCTCTAATTCAGATAGCATGTGATAAATCATTAAAACTAGGCAGATATTCAAGTTTCAAGGTCTACTGGAAATTGCTCTTTCATATCGCAGGGTATCAAAATTGTCTAAGTAAAAAAACCCTTGATGTATTTTCATTCCTTTGATACCTTTGTGTCAATGTGAAAACCCTAGTTGTTTTCAATGCTTTGCATGCTCATAGTCCTTCCTTAATGTTATCATTTTCTATGTGCGCTGTTGTGAGTGTGTGGGGCCCAATTTTTCATGATGTTCAGTCATCTGATCTCTAGTTTCCCAAGTAGTTAAGTTTTTCATTTGGCGATCACTCGACTGTGTGTTTGTGGGGTCTCTTGATTTTGGTGGTTAAGTGCTTTTCATTCAATGACCTGGCATTTTCTTCAGCTGCATGTTCGTGTAACCCTAGCAGTTTTTTACTTAACCTTCAGCGGTCTGGTGGGTGGTTAAGGTTTCTTCTGGTGGTTTGGTAGGATCTACGGTTGTTGCATGATCATAAGGAATATTCTTTCCCTTTGTGATCATGCGACCACCATTTGATTTATGGGTGATGTCATGGTGGGTCCATTGTTGGGCATTGTGGATGTGCTTTCTTTTGATTGGTCAGTGTGGTAGTGATTTGGTAGTTTGTTAGTGGGGTCAAGGGTTGTAGTATGCTTAAAGGGGGTGCTACTTATCAGTTGATCTGACAATTGTCACGTTTCCATGAAGGAAAAGTGCTCCATGGTTAATCATTGTGGCAATGTGACAACCATTGATTTTCATCGTTAGTGAGGCCTGATAGTGTGGTGGGTCTAGTTGTCAGGTCTTTTTGACATGGTTGTTCTTGATTGGTTGTGCTTGGCGATGACATAGATTTTCTCAGTGGGGCTAGAGTTTTTGGTGTCTAGGAAAGTTTAAAGTTTGGCTATGATCTATGGTTGTCACATGTTTGTAAGGAACCTTTCTCCCCTTAGCGATCATGTGACAACCATTCGATGGTGTGGTAAGTAAGGCAGTGGGTCAGAGGTGCTAGTCATGTTGAGGTGCTCAATTTCTATTAGTTGCTGAGGTGGTGATGTGGCTGTGGACCTTTCATGGGCTTGTTGACCATTGTGTCAAATTTTACATACCACCCGATCTACTGAGAAAGACTGAGATTGACGGTCATGTTTTGTAGTTGACTAGTTAGCCTTTGTAGCTAAATTTTAAATGTTTTCAGGGGTTGTATTACCATTTTTTTTTACAGTGAGCCATATGCGACAAATGGGTTGCTCAAAGTTGATTTCTCCAGGATGGTAGTAGTTGCAAAGATGATGAAGAAGATCTGGTGGTCATCCTATTCTGATCTTGCTTCTTGGGGTGCCATGCCAGTTTTAATGCGGTGGCTTGTTACTCTCTATAGGCAGCTAGGGTTTGGAATGTGTTAATGACCTCCATGTTGTGTACACGTGAATTTTTTCAAGTGGATCCTGGCATTGATGTTTGTTTTCCCTATAACAAGAAGTTAGTAAACATTGATTGCAGTTAGCCTTGAGCGCTAAAAAGAATAAAATTGTACATTAGATTTGATCTGATTCTCCTGGGTTTCTAGGGTTTCTCTACATTCTTTCATTTCTTGTTGTACTGGGTGGTTGTAGACCTAAATTCTACTCTAAATGATCTATAGCTTGTTGCAATCCTTGTTCATATAAAAGGATTTTCAAGATCATTTAGAAGGGTTCCAATTTCCTTTCTGAATTTCGCTCCTAGTTCCTACTTCTCTTCGAAGAACAGGTTCCATGAATGTTCTTCTTGCAGTATTTTTCCTTCTTCTCTACATATAGGGTATTCCCTCTTTCCTTTCTGGCCATGGGAATAGAATACATGTTCTAAGAGATGTCTTATGTATAAGCTTTCAATATATTTTTACTTCTATTAGGTTGTCTCCATTTGGGTTTTGAACTTATTGATTAGAGCATCAAGGGTGTTTTAGTCTTTCTATTTGCATTTCTTAAGTGTCTGCAATAGAGTTGTTTTCACAGAGGCAACTAAGATTAGGATTGGTTTTCAGATATATATGAGCTAAGGTATCAAGGATGTCTCATGCTTGTCTTTTAGTGGATGCTAATTAATGTATTGCTTGGTTCCTAGGTCTCTTCTAAGGGGAGGGTTAAAGTCATTTGAATAGGTGATACATATCTGGGTACACAGGTGGATTATTGAAGCATGATCTGACCAATGGTGTATGTTTGATGTCAAGCATCAACATATTAGAATGTATTATCTTCTTGTTTCATAGCTCTGTTGTAGTGATGTATTTGACTCTACTGCCAATTGGATAAGGCACTGGTCTATGAGAGACTTAGGATATTTTAGGGGTCCATTCAACCAAACATCAATCATTCAAATGAAATATCTTTCCTTTCATTTTGGTCGTAGTAGTAGGAGGTCCTTTCTAGTTTTTAGACTCATTCCATGCAAGTAGGACTATTGCATAGGGTTTTGGTTTCATTGGGGTATAAGATACCTTAGGGGTCTAAAAGCTATTCCACAATAGTTTATCTATAGGCCATTTATTCATCAAGAAGTGTCATGAGTGTGCAGATAATGCAATACCCACCTGAGTGATGTGGAGCTCAAAGAAGAAGGAAGATTTATTTTAGTCCTCATCAATTGGCACTTTTTCCCTATCAAACTTTGGAGTGGAGACTAACCAATTTGTCATCATAGTGTAAACTTGATGGTGGGGGAAAAAGTGGGAACCAACAAAATGGTGACTCCACTAGGGAGAAAAACAACAAAAAATACATGTGTTTGGCCCATTTGAGTCACCAACAAAATGATGACTCTACTAGGGAGAACAATAAAAAAAATAAAATTGTTTGGCCCATCTAAGTCACCAACAAAATGGTGGCTCTGTTGTGGAGAAAAATAACAAAAAATACATCT
Source organism: Chamaecyparis obtusa (assembly GCA_027943335.1). Classification (NCBI taxonomy): domain Eukaryota; kingdom Viridiplantae; phylum Streptophyta; class Pinopsida; order Cupressales; family Cupressaceae; genus Chamaecyparis; species Chamaecyparis obtusa. Next base: position 105,410 of record BSBK01003321.1, on the reverse strand, counting down.
ATTTAGCCCATCTGAGTCACCAAAAAAATTGTGACTCTATTCTGGAGAACAACAATAAAAAATACATCTATTTGGCCCATTTGAGTCACCAACAAAATAGCGACTCCGCTAGGGAGAAGAACAACAAAAAATACATCTGTTTGGCCCATCCGAGTCACCAAAAAAATGGTGACTCTATTGGGGAGAACAACAATAAAAAATACATCTATTTGGCCCATCTGAGTCACCATAAAGTGGCAACTCTACTGCGGAGAACAACAAAAAAAAATATATCTGTTTGGCCCATCCAAGTCACCAACAAAATGGTGACTCTACTGGGGAAGAAGTAAAAGACAAGAAGCTTCCTTTCTTGGCTGGATCATCCAAGAGTCTTGGTTGAAAGTTACAGAGTTAAATAGAAAAAAAATATTTGTAAAATCTTCTCACTGCATACTGAGTGGCGACTATGAGTTCTCTGTTTGATCGGTGCAGTCCCTAATAAGTAGTGTGTGTATACCTGGTGTGTTTTCAATTAGCTAGAAAGAGATTAAAAAACATAGTGTGATTTCCTCTTCAAGGAGATGGCGACTCTACAAGAAAACAACCTAATGGAGCTACAAGGTGAGCTCTAGATCTACCCTACTTCTAGTCAATAGGATTTCAACTGCTACTTCCAGGTATTATATTTTCATGATAAAAAATGTTTCCTTATAAGGTGATTTGAGCACCAAGAGAAGGAAAAAGGTGTGAAAGAGAGGTTTGCATGCTTCAAAGAATCAGGGTTGCAGTTTTGCAAAACTTTTAGTGAAGCATGAATGTAGTCCTTATGACTAAAGACATAGGTAGTGATAATTGCAGTTTAATTCTTTAGCCCATGAGTATTCACATATGTTGGCCGCAGAAATGGTCATGATGCTTTTAGATGGTTCGTTGCATATGTGGATGAAAATCAGACCTTTGTTTCTAGAGGGTCTCTGATTTTCTCTTGGTGGTCAAGAGCCACCAAGTAAAGTTTCAAGCTTGTAAATTTTGTAAATATTTTCCCTTTCCCTATTGTGTGTTTCCCTTCCTATTTTCTTGGTTCGGTTGCCAATTTTTGTGAGGGTTTCCCCTTGTATTTTTTCCTGTGGGTGGTTTGCTTCCTCTAGAAATTTTGAATCCTTGTAATGCCTATAAGAGGCATGCATCCCTAGATGGAGCCACTATTAGTTCATTTTCCTGTCATAGCAAAATCTTATGAAAATGACCTATTTCCTGCGGTCTTGAGATAGTTGTCCCTCCCTACCTGCAAGGTTTTTTTAATATGAGAAGAAAATATACAAGGTTTTATAGCTTGTGAACTTAGCCCCATGTTCTTCAATGTGTCACCATGCTCCAATTTAGATCGCATGTGCTAAATCATTAAAACTAGGGAGACATTCAAGTTTCAAGGTCTGCTGAAAATTGTTCTTTCATGTCACAGGGTATCATACTTTTCATACTCGTAGTCCTTCCTTAACATTAGAATTTTCTATGTGTGATGTTGTGACTATGTGGGGCCCAGTTCTTCATGATGTTTAGTCACCTAATCTCCAGTTTCCTGGGTAGTTAAGTTTTTCATTCAGCGATCACGTGACTATGTGTTCGTGGGGTCTCTTGATTTTGGCACCTAAGTGCTTTTCATTTGGCAACCTAGCATTTTCTTCAGTTGTGTGTTCATGCAACCTTGGTGGTTTTTTCCTTAACCTTTGGTAGTTTGGTGGGTGGTTAAGGTTTCTTCTAGTAGTTTGGTAAGATCTATGGTTGTCGCATGATCGTAAGGAATATTATTTCCCTTCGCAATCATGCGACCGCCATCTGATTTATGGCTGATGTCATGGTGGGTCCATTGTTGGGTGTTGTGGATGTGCTTGCTCCTGATTGGTCGGTGTGGTAGTGGTTTGGCCATTTGTGAGTGGGGTCGAGGGTTGCAGTATGTTTAAAGGGGGTGCTAGTTGTCAATCGATTTGATGATTATCGCATTGCCATGAAGGAAAAGTTCTTGATGGTTAATCATTACAGAAACATGACAACCATTGATTTTCATCCTTAGTGAGGCTCGATAGTGTGGTGGGTCCAGTTGTCAAGTCTTTCGGACATGGTTGTTCTATGGTTGTCGCATGTTCACAAGGAACCTTTTCCCCTTTACGATCATGCAATAGCTGTCCAATGGTGTGGTAAGGTGGTGGGTCAGAGGTGCCAGTCATGCTGAGGTGCTCAATTTCTATTGGTTATCAAGGTGGTGATGTGGCTATGGACTTTTCATGGGCTTGTTGACTATGTGTCAAATTTTACAGATTGCCCAATTTGCTAGGAAAGACTGAGATTGACGGTCATGTTTTGTAGTTGACCAGTTAGCCATTGCAGCTAAATTTTAAATGTCTCCTGGGGTTGTCTTACCAGTGTTTTTATAGTGATCCATATGTGACAAATGGGTTTCTTAGAATTGATTTCTCTAGGATAGTAGTAGTTGTGAAGATGATGCAGAAGAGCTAGCAGTCATCCTATTCTGATCTTGCTTCCTAGGGTGCCATGCCAGTTTTAATGTGGTTTCCCATTACTCTTTGTAGGTGGCTAGGGTTTGGAATGTGTTAGTGATCTCCAAGTTGTGTACACACAAAGTTTTCCAAGTGGATCCTGGCATTGATGTTTGTTTTCCCTGCAACAAGAAGGTAGTAAACATTGATCACAGTTAGCCTTGAGTGCTGAAACCAATAAAATTCTACATCATATTTGATTTGATTCTCCCATGTTTCTAAGGTTTCTCTGCATTCTTTCATTTCTTGTTGTACTGGGTGGTTGTAGACCTAAATTCAGCTCTAAATGATCTGTAGCTTGTTGCAATCCTTGTCATATAAAATTATTTTCAAGATCATTTAGAAAGGTTCTAATTTCCTTTCCAGATTTGGCTCCTGGTTCTTGCTTCTCTTTGGAGAGTAGGTTCCATGAATGTTCTTCCTATAGTATTTTTCCTTCTTCTTTGCATATAGGCTGTTCCCTCTTTCTTTTCTGGCCATGGGAATAGAATACATGTTGTAACAGATGTCTTATGTATAAGCTTTCAATATATTTGTACTTCTATTAGGTTGTGTCCATTTGGGTTTTGAACTTATTGATTAGAGCATCAATGGTGTTTTAGTCTTTCTATTCGCATTTCCTAAGTGTTTGCAATAGAGTTGTTTTCATAGAGGCAACTAATTTTAGGACTAATTTTCAGATATGGTATGAGCTGAGGTATCAAGGATGTCTCATACTTGTCTTTTAATGGATGTTGATTAATGTATTGCTTGGTTCCTAGATCTCTTCTAAGGGGAGGGTTAAAATCCTTTGAATAGGTGATAGCATATCTAGGTACAAAGGTGGATTATTGAAGCATGATCTGACCAATGGTGTATGTTTGATGTAAGGCATCAACATATTAGAATGTATTATCTTCTTGTTTCATAGCTCTATTGCAGTGATGTATTTGACTTTGATGCCCATTGGATAAGGCACTGGTCTATGAGAGATTTAGGGTATTTCAGGGGTCCATTCAACCGAACATCAATCATTCAAATGAAATACCTTTCCTCTTATGTTGGTTGTAGTAGTAGGAGGTCCTTTCTAGTTCTCAAAATCATTCCATGCAAGTAGGACTATTGCATAGGGTTTTGGTTTCATTGGAGTACAGGATACCTATAGGGGTCTGAAAGCTATTCCACAATAATCTATTTTCAAGCCTTTTGTTCATCAAGAAGAGTCATGAGTGTGCAGATAAGGAAATACCCACCTGAGTGATGTGGAGCTCGAAGAAGAAGGAGGATTTCTTTTAGTCCTCATTAATTGGCACTTTTTCCCTATCAGACTTTGGAGTAGAGACTAACCAGTTTGTCATCATAGTGTAAACTTGATGGTGGGGGAAAAAGTGGGAACCAACATGGTAAATATAGTGAGAAAACTTGTATCCAATAACCAAAGGACTTGGCACAAGAAAATTCATGAAGCACTATGGGCTAACAGAGTAACTCCAAAGAGGGTGATTGGTATTTCACCTTTTGAGCTAGTATACAAAGTTGAGGAAAGTCTTCCCCTAGCTCTAGAATTGGCCACTAACAAGTTTAGAATAGTGGTAGAAGATGACATCTATAAACATGGGCTATAAAAGTGAATTTTGTATCTAAATAAACTTGAAGAAGAATGAGAGAATATTGTTGATCATAGCAAATAACATCAGATGCGGGTAAAGAATCTCTTTGACAAGAAAACCAGATGAAGAAAGTTCATGGTCAGAGATTTAGTACTTATATGGGATAAATGAAGGGTGCCTAGAGGAATGCATGGTAAATTTGAGACACTCTGGAAAGGACCATTCATCATCCATCAGGCCTTTGATAGGAATTCATTCAAATTAGCATATTTGAGTGGTGAAGTACTACCCTTGACCTATAATGGTCAAGATTTGAAATTTTATCAAGTTACAAATTGAAAATAGGTAACCCCTATATTGTATGATAGTTAAGTTTAGTTCCAGTTTCTATTTTCCTTAGTCTAGGTTTCCTCACTATGTCTTTCCTTTCCTATTTCCTTCTTTTGCTTTAGTTTTATTATGAGTTGCCTTTTCATTTAACTTTGTGAAACCAGAGATTTGGATTCCTTGCTTAGATATGACCATATCCAAGTCCCTAGATAGAGCCAACTATTTCCCCACTTTTTTTCTTCACACTTTAAAAAAAAAGTGAATACCTTGTGTTTAGATAGAGTCATGACTTTAATTTGGGATAATAAACTGAAGGCTAAGTCTAGAATTTCCCTAGGATAGGCGATCTTTATCAAATAACCCCCTCATGCTTCTTTTTGATTTTAAGACAGGTTGGTTTTTAATTTCATCCTAGGGATGGGTAAGTTATAGTTGCTAATTAGATAAAGAATTTTGTTCTTCTAGTTCTTTTGATGGTGTTCATATGGATGAGAAGCTTCAAATTGACATTTTTCCTCTTTGTCAAGAAACTAAAAATCACCTTCTCCTCAGCAATTCCTGACCCATGAAGGTAATTTTCTACTGGAAGTGAACATAAGAATCATCAAGTGCACAAAAAAGGCTTGGAGATCAAGATTATTAGGTCAAGAATGAGCTAGGTCCAGAAAAGTAACTTGGAAATGAAGTTATAATAAACTTCTCTACTTATGGAGTTACTCTTATGAAGCTTGTTTTCTGAATGATAGTCAAAAGTGTATCAGAGGTTCCCAAAAGCCAAGAATTGAGACTTTAAGGAGATAAGATTGAATCCATACATTAGATGAAATGATCCTAGAATGAGAGAAAGTGAGTAAGAGGTTTATTCTTAGAGAATCATTTTTTAGTTTCTCCTTTCTCAGAAAATCACATGAGAAGGTTGATTTCTGAAGAGAAATAACTTGTGGAGAAATTAGTATGAGAAACCTTGGGTACCAAATTAGGTATGATGAAGGTGACCTGCTTTGACATCTAAAAGAAATTGCTAAGAAAAGAGGCCATTAGCAGATTTTTGGAAAATCACTTCTCAACTTCTCCACAGTCGGGATTCTACCTTCAAAGTGAGTTCTCTGAAAAAGGCATCAAATTGAGAGAAGCAGAAAAGTAAAAATCCACTATGTCAATAAGGTTACCAGTAAAACTACTTCAAATGGGTAAAGGTGATTTCCTAGGGCTGTTAATAAGATGCATTTAATTCAAATCTTAATGTTAGAACTCTAACAGATATTTTTAAAAATCTCTCTCTCATGCGGTGCAAGATATGGAAAGTAATGGTAACAAAACAAGCTATTTATAAAAGACTCAAGTGATCAGTCAAAAATTACCATTTGTTCACATCTTTCTCATATGCCTTTTATTGCTCACAATTTCACAAATCATCTTCGGACATACTCCAAAGCTTCTTAATAGTAAATCAAAAGTGGAATTAGAAGCTATGACCCCCAAATTCTTTAGTTTTGATGGGATGAACAGGATTACATCTTAATGGCATAATTTGATGGATACATCCCTTAGATTCTATGACATGGACAATTTGCATAGAAGATTAAGCAAAGAAAATCTTGACTCGATGACACAGAAGCTCAAAGGGAGTGGTTTGGTCAAAGTTGCTAGATTTCCTATTGTAGTACAAGCTCCCAAAATAATCTAGGAATGCATAACTAGAATAAACCCAAATACAAAATAGATTTTTCTACCAAATGACATAGTACTCATCTCCATCGATAGAGATTTTGTGCTCTCTATATCCCAGGGTGAGAAAAATTTTCAAACATGACCTTCTCAGTCGCAATATCAAAATACAATGAGAAGAAGATGAGGTGAAGGAAAGAGATAATGAACTCATGGTTTTGGAAGGCTAGAAGCATAAAGGGAAAGGTGCAAAGACACATTTTAGGACAAATTTGAAGGCTGATATTGTTGACATCCTGGTGCTCCTTCACAGGGTAAAAGGTGAAAGTGATGCATTGAATTTCATAGAGCACCACTTCTTCTTGGTCTAGGTAATATGTGCTAAGCATCATTATATAGATTGGGCTCAAGTGGTAAGTGAAAATCTATCTAATGCCTTGAGTCTCACAAAGTACCAGAAATTTTTTTATATGTCTTCATATTTGATCTATGTTTTAGCTACACTACAAGTATGGCCAGGCCTCCCTAGGCTAGAAGAATTTCTAGATGATGTGAAAATTTATGAATTCTTCCCTCATTTAAAATTACAAAATAGCTACGCTAAGTTCATTAAAGTTAATGACTTGTTGAAAATGAGGTTGTGTAGAGAGTTGTAAGGATTTCCATACTGTATATTCTCACCAAAGGCCATGGAATTCATCACCCAATTTGGGAGTTTCTTCATTCAATTTTCTAGTTTCTCATACCTTCATCTTGCAGGTTTTGATGATTTTCCCATGAAGATGCCAAGGTACCCCAATGATATGATTGTTCTCTTAGAGGTGATCTGACAGATGTTACAAGTGAACCTGATCAGTGTAGGAATTAAGAAGAAAGGCTATCAATTCATTGTCACCATTGGAGCTTACAGCTATGCATCAAGATCAAATGCTAAGAACATGATGATGACATTTGAGAGTAGATATAAGTGAGAGAAGTATGATGTATTCAAACCACAATTTTATCTAGTGGATCATGCCAAAAATCATCTACAAATTGGCACTACGGTTAGGCATATCCCCGAAATCAAAGATTATTGGGTGAATTACAAGGAAGAGCTAGAGAGCCAAGAGAGGTTTTACTCTAGGTTGACTATTGAGAAAATCAAGTTGTTCAATGTCAACATTAATTTTGGGGGCATTATTGATGAAGAAGAACACATGTACAATGATACATACAGAGACCAGATCAAATCTTTCCCTATGAGCTCAGAGCTAGTTGAAGGTCAAGCTATAGAAGAGTTGGAAATCTTAATGGCCAAAATCATTAAGAGAATTGATAAGTGGGCTCAGTGGATGATGGGAAGGAAAAAGAGGTTTGGGAAGCCTACTCCTCAATAAATTCCTTTAGTCTAATAGGTGAGTGCTCCTGGATCCTCCTCTTTACCAACCTTTTATGCAGCCAAAGGACCATCTCAACCAGCAGGTAGAGATTATCAACCACCTAAGAAAGAGATCCCAATTGAGAATAATTGTGGAGAAGGTCCATCTCTCGTAATTGGTTCAAATGAACAAGTCAAAGTTGAGAAATCTAACTTGCTGATGGAAGAACCTATTGGAGCCTTGAAACCAAAACAACAAGCACTAAGAGGAACCATTGAGATACAAGGTGACACTCTTAGTCAAACGACCCCTTCCATTTTCAAAGTTGGTGATGATAGTAGCAGTCTGGAAACTGAAGAGACAAAAGATAACTTGGGGTCTCCTCGAAAGGAAAAGAGCATTTCTTCTCTGCAGGTTAATCCTTTTTCTTCCAAGCCTAAATATTCTCCACCTATCATTAGGAAATTATTCATAGAAGATTTTGTTTCTACAAAAAAATTCACAAGTGTGGAATCATGGCTTGAGAATACTCTGGAGTGAAAGAGGAAAAGGGTTGAGCAAGGTGCTCCCAGTAGTGAGATGTTCTCACAAGCAATGCAGTCAGGCTTAGCTATAAGTAAGTCTAAGAAGACTAGGACTCTGACCACTCTTGGTCAAGATCCACACATAGGACACCTGACTATGGAAATAGCTAAACTACTAATGGATGGCAAGATTGAAGAGCTTACTACCTCATATTTTGCACTCCAGTCCTTCGACATGGGGCTCATCTGCCATGATACAAATGTAGACATGTGGAAATCTAGTAACATGTTGATTGAGGAAGAGCTCAAAGAACTCAAAGTCACTAAGCCTCAACTCAAGGTAGAGATTAAACAAATGATGAACTTCATCAAGTAGTTGGTCACTCTTGTGGCAAGTCTACCTAGTTCTTTAACAATGTTTGACCCTATTGTAGCTGAGAATAAGGACATAATTGTGAAATCGCAAGAGGATAGACATTACAGGAACATTGGTAGGAGGTGGATTGAATGACTTAAGTTTGAAGGTGTGGTAGTCATATAATAGCTCAAAGATGTCCTTTTGAAGTTAGAGGTAGGGAAGGATTCCCTCAAGGAACATATGCAGACACTCACAAAAGAAAGGCTGAGATGTGAAGAATGCATGGTGCTACTGCATTGGTTAGTCACAATGAATACTAAGGACACAATCAAGGCCAACATATTGTAGAGAGGAGATGAACCTTTGATCAAGTGGCTCTAGGATGTAGAATTCAAAATGGAGATGATAATCAAGGTAGAGATGGGAATGAAGATGACTGAAGAAGAAGTCACCAAAGAGAAGAATAAAATATTTGTATATCTATGGGGTCTTCAATCTGAGTCTCAAACTAATAGAGATGAAAAGAACCCGATTGGTATAACCAATATGCAGAAGTCATTCTATGATTATTTGGATCAGCTTGCATATTTATCTAGGTCTCATCTTGATAGAATACCTAATCTTTAGCAACTTGGCAGATGTATATACCAAGCCATGGAGAGGATGCAATCTTGAAAAGATGTGGCAAAGTGCATAAAGAAGGACCATTCCTGCTGGCTCATAAGATATAAAAATGTTGACATTTCTGATTCTGAAAGGATGATTCCAATTCTTGTGGTTGCTAAAGCTCATAAGGCTAAGTTGGACAAGGGGAAGAAATCAGAAAAGAACAAATAGTTTCCCCCTTTTTCCTTTTTGATATATATTGTACAGACAGTAAATTGCCACTTGTCATTCACGAACCTTTGTGGAATATGAATTGATTTAGTGAATTTTGTAACCACTTAATTCTTGAAGCCTATATGTAATAGTTTAAAAATAAATGAAATGGTCAGCTAAATTTTGGTGTGAAATACATCTTTTTGTGGAGTCAATCTAAAATGTGTTTTGTGCCATTTATTTACTATTCCATGCTTTTGTGAGTTTGAATGTTTTTTTTCCTTAAGTTGGATTGAAATTGGGAATAGACAGAGTTCTGTTTCTACTCTTTAGTGTAACTAATTAACAGCAATTGGAGCATTACTTAGAAGTTGGGAAAACACTCATGTGTCTTGTTTAGATTAAATTCATCTATTTTGTTCTACTGCATTTTCATTCATTCAAGTAGGATTCATTGTTGCATTCCCACTGGGATGAATTCATAAGTATTGTGAAATCATGAAGTTGGTTAGAGTTATGATCAAAATCATTTCCTGGATTAGTCTCTCATTGAGAGCTAGTTTTGTTACCTCTTCTATTCTCTAGTTAAGAACATACTCTATTAGGATTTAGAACAAAAAAAATTCATTTCATATCTTTTACATGAGGGAGCTATACCTGTTAAAATTTAGAGGAAAGTTAGTTGAGTAGATAACAACTTTCCAACTGTTCATATTCATATTGTTTCTATAACGCCCCACCAGGCAACCCAAGAGGACAAGACATAAAACCTCTATAAAATGAAAGTAGTGAATTTTATTATTATTATTTTTATTTTATTTTAACTAGAATAATATTCATCATTACACTTCATATTTCTAAAAGAAGAAATAATTTTCTACTACTTGAATGTAAGATTTATACAACTTAAGTCCTCCCGGGTTCCCTAACGTCGCTACCTAAGCAACATCATATAAACCATTTACATGCATAAGATATTCACAGAATCATGAGCTTAAAAGATCTACATTCATTTTAATGCACCAAGTTAAATGTCCCTAACTTATTTCTTTTATTAAACATAGGTTAATCATCCAACATCATTATTTCTTTTATCAACTCATTTCATAAATTCATATTGATTTCATCTCAATCTACTATCCTTTATATCACTTTTCTCTAATAATTTAGGTAAGAGATTAATCTTCATTAAGGTAGGCATCATCCTAGGTACTTCATTAACATGAACCAAGTATTAACATTAAAATCAAATTACTATTCTATTGCATTGTTTCATAACCATTCATTGTTAATAATTCCAATCACTAATCTATCATTTCTCAATAATCTCTTTGAATTCTTTCATCAAGAGAGAATACATTATTGTTGTGATACATCATTATATATAATTATATTTAAGATTATTTCCTTTACACATGGACAACATAAGAGGATAGGATAAATAACATAAACACTTTCTTTTAATGCTAGTAACATGTCCAATATTCCACATTCTTTTCCCTTTCTTTTACCTAGAACTACCTATTCCCTTATGCATTGCTTTGAATTGAGATTGCATCAATACTACAAGACTCCTTTTAGGAGATTAAAAATTACATGAATACAAATACATAAGTACATCTCAACATATTAAAATATCCAATAAGAAATCTTCAACTGCAGATCTGGAAAGGAATATGTGCTAGGATCATCCAAAGAATCACGATCAATACCTCGATATAAATATTAACCACCCAACCACGTGGAACCAATAGGCCCACTCCCCCGAGCTAGGAGATAGAACCAAAGGCCCATACAAGAGGTAATAACTAGGAAATTCCTAAGGTGGTGATAAAATTTCCCCAAAGTCACAACACAAAAGAAAAGACAAGAAGACCACAAGGACTACCAGAGGCATGATCAAATTTAGTAGAGACTCTAAGCTACAAGCTAGGTGAGTGTCATCGCATAGCCCTCACCCCTTGGGTTGTCCTGGTACTAGCCACTCTTGGCCCCGGCCCCCAAGTAGGCACATGCGGAACCGAATGCCTCTCGTACAGACAAGGTCATCCAGTCGTACCTACGCATAGGTACCTTCTCCCACTCCCATCCTTAGTCTTTACTAGCACTAAAGGCATGGGTGAGGCACAATTAATCTTGATTAGTGTGTAATTTCCCATTCCAATAATCTCCCATTCCCAATTCATTTATTTAGGTTATCACTTGATTAAATAACTCATAGTAGGTTATCCTAGTACTAGCCACTTAGGGCCCCGGCCCCTCACTATGAGCTACTCACCTAGTGTACTTAGGTTCCCTAACATACATATAAAAATCATAAGAACATAATAGATTCATCACCAAGAATTCATATCAATTCCATAACAACATTTGATTGAGTTTAGGAAAACATATGTTGTCCCTAGTCCACTTGACAACCCTAAACCCAATATGGCATTCAGAATGTTCCAAACATATAAGAAGATATCCAAGTGATATTATAAACATATTCAGAGTATACATAGATCCAATTAACCAAAAACAAATTCTAATAGCCTCTGGTAACCATACGAAACCTTAAAACTTAATGATGTTCTTAAATTGAATTATTTCAAGCAAGGATTAAATGCAAAGAATAGTCATCATAGAACAGTCATCCATATCTTCCACAAAACATAAAATAAAGGAAATCTCTTTGGTGAAGATTTAGATAACATAATTATGGACTCTAAATTTTATTTTTAGGAAGATCCAACAGTGGGAAAGAAAGTTACGACTTCTGGTTTAAAACAGAAAATTCTGGTTAGGGTTCAGACCTGCCTTCACTAAAACGGTTGTAATTTTCACAAAACATAATTAAAATTCACCAAACCAATTGGAAATGAAATATAAGACTTAGGATAATCTTTGATATCAAATTTAGACTTTTATATAATCATATCAGCCTGTAGAATACAAATACATTTGACAGAAAATTCGGAATCAAGAATGGACAGGCATAGTTTGCCAAAATGTCAAAAATAAGGCATTAATTCGACCCTAAAAATAAAATAAGAGAGATACCCATTTTAGATCTATGAATTTTACTTCCATAAAATCAATTTAGTAAAACCATAGATGGAATTTAAATTGTTATAATAACAGATCTCCAAAAATGGGTTGCTAAAAACCCTAGGAAAACACATGCCAATTCTTACAAACAAAAACTCAAAACTTTAAAATAACCATACAAATGAAAAGTACAGATATAATAAATAATGATAATATATAAATAGATCTATAATCTATCAGATACATCAAGTAACTAAAATATTCAATCCATACCTCATGTCCTACGAAGGTTGAATCGAAGAAGGAAGGAAACAAAAGAGAAGACAAATCCAAACTTGAGATGCATCCTTCAAACCCTATCCACTTTCAGAAATCTCCATGAAAGAAAGAAATAATTCCATAGCAAAGAATCCCTCTCTCAACTATTGAAATTCTCACAAAAATGTCTCTCTCCCAAAAGCAAAGATAACCAAAAATTCTTAAAGACGTATGCTTACAAACTCTCCCTCACATCTCCAAGTTTTCTCTCCAAAATCACCATGAAAATTAAGGCCATCCTCTCCTCAATGCTTCAGCCCCAAAATCCCCCTCTTCAAATGAGAAAGTAGTGCATATAAATAGATTTCCAAAGGTTGAGAGGAAAAGCAATCAACTCCCAACTAACTCTTAACTAAAGGGTATTATAAAATAACTTAATATCATACAACTATATTACTCAAATATACAATAAAAGATTATTTGTATTCATTCATACACATATGTAATATTATCCTAACATATATGCATATGCCATCATTAATTACATCAATATCTATATATATAACCTATCCTCATTATTAATAATTAACAATTGAGAATAATATACCTCGCATTATTTAATATTTAATTATTAATAATATTATACTTTACATTAATCCCAAAATATACACCATCAACAATATCTACAATAATTAACATATAATCACATATAAATTATATATATATAAATACATATATGTGTGCACCCATATATATATTTCCATATATATATATATATATATATATATATATATATATATATATATATATATATATATATATATATATATATATATATATATATATATATATATATATATATATATATATATATATATTTATATTTATATAGATACATGCCAAATACCAAACACTATAATCTATAAGATTATGAAGTAATAGATCACAATATTATTACCTATTTATAATTGCTATAGGATATAACACTGAGGTAGAATAAAATCACATGCCTCAAAATAAATCTAATCATCCAAAGAGGCCATACAAATCATCTATGAAACATATCGAGAAAACCATAAGATCAAACAAGGTCAACCAAAGTCAACAAGGAAAGTCAAGCCAAACTCCTGAAACACAACATAGAAAGATTAACTAAGAATCATACCAAGAAGGAGAAATAAATAAAATAAGTAAACAAATCATACGACCAAATGAATTCAAGTGGCCACAAGGCACTAACTACAACCATGCCCAACCGGGTGCGTTGGATCTGGGTTTTTGACCCAAAGGTTGACTGACAAAGAAGGAACCCTAATATTCCCAAATTGGAATAATGACAAAGGAAGACTCATGTAGGGGCCTTAGTACTATCTCCATAACAACAACCATCAAGGATTTGAGGGCATGCTCAGACCTGTGAAGCCAGGTGAAGTCGATGCCCGGTACCTGCAAGCCTGCATCACAAAGAAGAAATACATATGCACGGATATACGTATAAAAGAAAACATTGCAGACAGATGACCAGGATCAATACATCGTGTGGACCTCAGCTATGTGAGTAACTATGACTTCGTCCTGAATCATGAAAACACATCATGTATATATATACACTCAAAGCATGTAGTATCATCATAATGAAGGTTAGAATCTCAAGCATTGTGTTAGTCTCTTATCAATACTAATAATAAATTAACATAATCAAATCATCAAGTGAGATACAAGATTCATCCAAGGTAACTTTAATAGAAGAAAATATAAATAACCACTTATATATATCTATCAAGTACATATCATATAACATCCTAACTATGTTCATAAAGGTCTTGTAGGTACTCAATACATACATGGAGATAAATACATACAAAAATGATACCTTTAGATAGTATGTCTGATATTAGAATCATTGAGTACTAGCTTATGAAATTATTATAAACAACTATAGGAATAGATCAAACAAGTATCATGTACAACTTAAGCTATAAGAAAATATCGAAGGATCTTAATTCTTTCAAAAACACAAAACTTATATTAGGGTTAGAGGGGTATTACAGTTTCTTAAGAGATTTTCAGAAAATAAAGAATAATCTATTTACCAACAATACCAAAACATGTGCGTTAATTGTATGAAGTATCATGAATCTTTTATTGATTAGGTTATATGCATTTACATTTTCATTTATACTTGAATGTATATTACATGCGATAGAATATAGTCGGTTAATCTTATCTATGACTACAAATTTTCAATCTTCAAAATTTTTAAAGGTACTGATTCACCCCTCCCCTCTTAGTACATATCTTTCCATAATCTAAATAATTGGTGTCAGAGCTACTTCTCTTATTTTTTAAGGTTTAATCACTAAAGAGAAAAGATATAAGGATGGAAAGGTATAAGCTTGATAAGACAATTGAGAATTAGAGAATACAAATGTAGAACTACAATGAAAAATTCAAAGAAGCCAAAGATTAACTGAAAAAGTTATTAATCAAAAGAAAGGATATGGCACTTCAGTATAATGAGATCGATTATCATGAAGAAGGGATAGATGATCCATTTGAGGCATCTAGATCTAGATATGGTAGCATATCTAATGCATTTGAAGGAACCATATCAAATCTATCCAAAAATAATCTACATCTAACTAAACAAGTGAAAGCACTACAGATTGGTCAAGAGACACAAATGGTCAAAATGATTGATGTCATGAAAAATGCAAGGAAAGAATAACAAGATAGAAATTTGGCTATTGAAGATAGGTGGAAAATGGTTGATAAGTTGCAAGAGAAGGAATCTAAGATATTGAGACTCACCAATCATCACTTCAAAATCTCTAATCAGATGGTTTTCATAAATTAGGAGATCAATCGATTACACAATGAGATTTTAAGGAAATTCAAAGACATCAGTGAATTAAGAGAATAGAATGAAATATTTAAGAATGAGGTAAAGATTCAAACACAACATAATGACATGATTAAGAAAGATAAAGGAATTTCTAAATGAATGGATGAATTTATGAATAGTTAGAAAATACTTGATAGCACAACTGGATTAAGCTATACTGAGCAGGCAGAGTCATCAAGACAACTTGAATAGAAGAATGTCTATGTCAATCCAAGGTGAAAGAAGCTATCATGTTATCATTTTGGAAAACTAGGCCACACATCAAATATTTGTAGAAGCAAACAAAAAGGTATTCCTAAATCCATTCCTACATTTAATGGTTATTTCTATAACTATAATAAGTATGGACATCAAGTTGTAGATTAAAGATGAATAGGACACTGAAGAAACCTTATATGGAAAAACATTGTTGCACTTGCAATATGCATGGAAACATATCACAAGAATGTAGGAAAAAGATGAAGTAAGTCTAGACACTGAAAGAACATGACCAAAAATATCAATCGAGAAGGAAAGGTAATTCATATAATTGGGATTACAACACTTGGCTTAATTCCATAACATGTGGAAGATATGGACATGCAGTATAAAATTGCATGAGAAAGAACTAGAGAGGAAAATCTCATAATTGGGAAAGTACTAGTATGGAATTTTTTCACTATCACAAGGTTAGTTGCTTGAGAAAATATTGTAGAGACCAAGAACCTGATGCAGGAGCATCTTGGGTCTTTGGCAATCTTGCATCAACCAAAAACATTTTTTGATTTCTGTACCTGTTTTCTGTAGTTTTCTTTATAATATTTTCATTTTATAGTTTCATGCTGTGTGAATCTTACATCATTTTTGGGACCTATTTTGGAACCTTCTCCTATGAGCACATCAAGTTTGGATGGACTATTTCAAAGTTATAGCTATTTTCCTTGCCGTCGGAACAATATTTTCCTGTAGTTTTGGTGCTGATTGTTCATCTTGGTTCTCTTGATCCATAAGGAATCTTATTTTTCTCACTTAATGGATTCATGGGGACCTAAATTAATATCATTCCCCAAGAGTGTATATTCTAATTCTTTATGAGTCAAAAGTAATTGCCTTTTTGGCACAGGACCTATTTTCTCCTAGCTTTCACGTCTGAGCTGTTACTACAGTTTTGGTGCTGATTTTTCATGTTGGATACCTTGATCTATAAAGAATTTTATTTTTCACACTTAAGGAATTAAATTGGACCTAAATTAATATCATTTCCCATGAGCAAAAACTCCAATTCATTATGAGTAAAAAGTTATGCCTATTTTTCCTTAGGACCTATTTCCTGCCAGTTTTTGGGTGAAACATGTGGTGTTTCTTCTTGCGATGTTCTGTGTGCTCATATGGGACCTTTCACAATTAAAGGATTGTTCTTGGGTCAAGTTAGGACCTAAATCCAAAGGCGCATCAATTTATATTCATTCTAGCATTAGTTTTGGTTTAAATCCTGAGACTGGACCTATATTGTAATTAAATGCCTGACTGGCCGACTTGTGGCTTAGCTGGCTAAATAAGGGGTCTAGATTGATGTAGTAGAGAATCATGAGAGAGATATAGGAAGTATTATCAAGATAAATCATTGGAGAAAAATATAGGATGCAAGCTATAATTTTGAATTCATAATTCTCATTGTATAAGGCCGAAACCTAGAAGGCCTCACAGCTGGGCATGTTGAAAGAAATAATATAATTCTCTATTGTTTCTGCTAGTTGATTGTCTCATATCCATTGTGTTTCTATTAATTTCATGTGATATTATATTTCTTCCATTATGTAACTTTGAGCAAGGGCTTTTTGTGGATTTAAGTGGACTCAATTCTGCTTGTATCTACTCTCCCCCTACGTCAAGTGGTATCAGAGTGAATTCTTTCTTGTGGATTGGATCATGGAGAACCTTATTGGATTTGTTTGTAGGGTGGAAGATCTAAGATCTAACCTATAACTTGTAGAAGGTTACGATCTTTCTGGAACCTTATTTTCAAGATGGTCCATGGTAGAGGAAATGATAATGCTATCATGGATATGTTGAGGCAAATTGCAACTAGGCTTCAAGCTGTAGAGACAACCCAGAGAAGAGGAGCACATCTTGAAGATGTTAGTGATGAAGAAGAAGAAGCAGCACCTAATGCTAAACCTGAAGTTGAACAAGATGAGGAAAGACTTTTGAGAGTTTTGTCTAAGGCTAACTCCAGACTTGTAGTTGAAGTTTCTTGCTATGATGGAAGACTTGAGATAGATACACTTTTGGATTGGATCTCTGAGATGGATAAATACTTTGAGTATGTAGGTACTCCTGATAATAAGAAGGTTAAGATAGTAGTCACAAAGTTGAAAGGGCATGCATCTCTTTGGTGGGATCATTCGCAAACTGAGAGACAGAAGAGAGGAAAATAAAAGATCAAAACATGGATGAAGATGCTTGGAAAGATGAAGAAGAAGTTTCTTCCAGCTGACTACCAAGTTAGTCTGATGAGAAAGATGTAAAATCTGAGACAAAAGGACATGAGTGTGAAAGAATATACTGAGGAATTTTACAAATTGGATATCAGATCTGGACATGTGGATGATGAAGTTGAGAAGGTGGCTAGATATCTGAATGGCCTAAGGACATCTATTCAAGATGAGATTAGTTATGTGAAGATTGATAGTGTGGAAGAAGCATACCAATTTTCTTT
This sequence comes from Chamaecyparis obtusa, assembly GCA_027943335.1. NCBI lineage: Eukaryota > Viridiplantae > Streptophyta > Pinopsida > Cupressales > Cupressaceae > Chamaecyparis > Chamaecyparis obtusa. Next base: position 87,336 of record BSBK01003321.1, on the reverse strand, counting down.
GAAGGCTGAAGAAAGATTGACAAAAAGACATGATCAAAGACAAAGAGGAAGAGGTGGTAGATTTCAGAGAAGTAGAGGTAGATCTAATGAATAAATTAGCATATCTAAAAATTCAATGCAAGATAAAGCATGGAAAGATGAGCCTACTAAAAGAGGTAATTACTCTAGAGGTAGCTATACTGGTTACTCTAGGAATAACAATAATGGTAGAAGGGAAGAGAAATCTTGGTTTAAAGGTACTTGTTACAAATGTGGTGAAGAAGGACATAGAGCTTTTGAATGTACTAACTCTGGAAACAAGACTGGAGGTAATGGTAGAAATAATTTGGCTTGTGAAGAAGTTGAGGAAATGTTTAATGAATCTAAACATGGTGAGAACTTGATTCAAAGAAGGATCTTGTGGAATGAAGAAGCTGATGAGGAACTTGTTTTGAGGAAAATTTTGTTCAGAACCAAATGTAAGATCACTAATAAATGTTGCAAGGTAATCATTGATAGTGGAAGTTCTGATAATTTGGCATCTGAAGAGCTGGTTAACAAATTGCAGTTGCAAAGATTGAAACATCCTAAGCCTTACCATATTTATTGGATCCAGAAGGAGCATAAACTACTTGTAAGTGAAAAATACCTTGTTAAATTCAAAATTGGGAATTATCATGATGAAGTCTTGTGTGATATTATGCCTATGGATTATTGTCATATTCTTTTGGGTAGACCTTGGTAGTATGATAGGAAAGCTTTGCATGATGGTAGATTGAATCAATATACTATTTGGATGGATGGAAAGAAACAAGTGTTGTTTCCTTTGACAGAGAAGTTTGATGAAAGTCACTGTACCACAGTCAGAGTATGTTTGGTTGATGGTAAAAAGTTTGCAAGAGAAATGAAAGAATAGAATGTTTGCTTTGCTTTTATTCCAAGAAAGACTGAGAAACAAGATGAGTTAGAACATGCACCTGAAGTTAAGCCTTTACTGAATGAATTTTATGACATCATTTCTGATAATGTACCTGATGGTTTACCACCTATGATAAGTATAAGTCATTGTATGGATTTGATACCTAGAGCTAGTTTGACTAATAAAGCACCACATAGGTTGACACCTGATGAAAAGACTGAATTGAATAGACAAGTGCAAGAATTGCTTGAAAGAGGTTTGATTAGGGAAAGTCTGAGTCCTTGCATAGTACTTTCTATATTAGCACCTAAAAAGAATGGAGAATGGAGAATGTGCACTGATTCTAGAGCTATAAACAAGATAATAGTAAAATACAGATTTCCTTTGCCTAGGATGGATGACATAATGGACAGTTTAAGTGGAGCAAATTATTTCACAAAGATTGATTTGAAAAGTGGATATCATCAGATAAGGATTAGAGAAGGGGATGAATGGAAAACTGCTTTTAAGACTACTGAAGGTTTGTATGAATGGTTGGTTATGCCTTTTGGTTTGACTAATGCACCTAGTACTTTTATGAGGCTGATGAATGAAGTTCTGAAAAGATTCTTGGGTAAGTTTGTGATTGTATATCTTGATGACATTTTGATATTCAGTAAGAGTAACAAGGAACATCTTGAACATATCAAACAAGTATTGTAGAGATTGAAGGAAGAAAAGTTGGTGATTAATTTGAAGAAATGTTCATTTATGAAAGAAGATATTGTGTACCTTGGTTTTGTAATTTTAGCTGATGGATTAAACACGGATCTTGAGAAAGTGAGAGCTATACTTGATTGGCCTACACCAGAGAATGTTGGAGAGGTAAGATCATTTCATGGATTGGCAAGTTTTTATAGGAAGTTCATCAAAAATTTCAGTTCTATTTGTAATGCAATGACTGAAACTATGAGAGGAGATAAAAATGATTTCAAATGGACACATGGAGCAAAAAGGAGTTTTAAAACATTGAAACAAAGAATTGCAGAGTTGCCTACACTTGCTTTTCCTGATTTAAATAATTTTTTTCAAGTTGAATGTGATGCTAGTGGTAGTGCAATTGGAGCTGTTTTGAGTCAAGAAGGAAAACCTATAGCTTTCTTTAGTGAAAAGTTGAATGATGCTAAGAGAAAATATTCAGTTTATGACCAGGAATTCTATGCTATTGTTCAAGCTTTAAAGAAGTGGAGACATTATTTGATGCCTAAAGATTTTGTGTTGTATACTGACCATAAAGCTTTGCAGTATTTGGGAAGTCAGAAAAAGTTAAATTAGAGATATATGAAGTGGGTTGAGTTCTTGCAGAATTTTTCCTTTTCATTGAAGCATAAGAGTGGACAGTCAAATAAGGTTGCTGATGCCTTGAGCATAAGAAGAAATTTTCTGACATAAATGAGAGTTGAAGTACTTGGTTTTGATGATTTGAAGTATTTTTATGAGGTTGACATTGATTTTTCAGAGCCTTGGAAAGCTTGTAAAGAAAACAAACTGAGTGATAAGTGGTCTGATTATTTCATTCAAGAAGACATGTTGTTTAAAGGAGTTCAGTTGTGCATACCTAGAGGATCTATGAGAGAGAACATAATGAAGGAGAAACATAGTGGTGGACTTGCTGGACATTTTGGGATTGATAAGACAGTGAATTTGATTTCAGAAAGATACTGTTGGCCACAAATTTATAGAGATGTATAGAGAATGGTTAGAGGTTGCAGAATTTGCCAAATAGCAAAAGGAACTAGTCAGAATTCGGGATTTTATACACCTTTGTCTATACCTGATAGACCTTGGGAAGATGTGAGTATGGACTTTGTTCTTGGATTGCCTAGAACTCAAAGAGGTGATGATTCTATTTTGGTAGTGGTTGATAGATTTTGTAAGATGGCTCATTTCATACCTTGTAAGAAGACATCTAATGCATTGCATGTAGCTGAATTATTCTTCAAGGAAGTGGTGAGATTGCATGGTTTTCCTAAATCTATTGTTTCAGACAGAGATACTAAGTTTACTGGTTATTTTTGGAGGACACTTTGGAAGAAGATGAATACTAAATTGAAGTTTAGTTCTACATTTCACCCTTAGATAGATGGACATAATGAAGTTGTGAATAGAATTTTTGGAAACTTGTTGAGATGTTTAGTTGGAGACAAACCTACTAATTGGGATTTGATTTTGGCACAAGCAGAGTTTGCATATAATAATTTAGTGAATAGAAGCACTAAGAAGACACCATTTGAGATTGTTAATGGATTTCATCCTAAAGGAGCCACAGAGCTGAGAGATTTACCTACTGAGACTAGAAGAAGTGCTAAAGCTGATCATTTTGCAGAATTCATGAGAACTTTACATGATGAAGTTAAAAAGAATTTGGAGGACAGTAATTTGAAATATAAACAAAGAGAAGACAAGAGAAGGAGACATAAATATTTTGAAGTTGGAGATGAGGTTATGATTCATTTGAAGAAGAATATATTTCCAATTGGTACCTACAACAAGCTGAAAATGAAGAAGTTTGGACCTTGTAAGATTCTGAAGAAGTTTGACAGTGGAAATGCTTATGAAGTAGAATTGCTAGAGGACATGGATATATCACCTATATTTAACATTTCTGATATATTTGAGTACTTTGAATCAAATGATGAGATATAATATCATAGAGACTATCCTAAGAAGAATAGAGATAACATTGAAAAGATCTTGAATAGCAGAGTTGGCAAGAGTACAAGAGGAAAAGATTACATGGAATATCTAGTTTAGTGGAAAGAAAAGCCAGTTGAGGATAGTTCATGGATTACACAAGCTGAGTTGGATCATTATGATTCAGGTCAGATTATGAGTAGTGCCTAATGTGGACATCAGTTCTTTATTTACCCTAGGTGTCTGATGTAGGAGCATCTTGGGTCTTTGGCAATCTTGCATCAACCAAAGACATTTTCTAATTTCTATACCTATTTTCTGTAGTTTTCTTTATAATATTTTCATTTGATAGTTTCATGGTGTGTGAAGATTACATCATGTTGGAGACCTATTTGGGAACCTTCTCCTATGATCACATCAAGTTTGGATGGACTATTTCAAAGTTACAGCTATTTTCCTTGCCATCAGAACAGTGTTTTCCTATAGTTTTGGTGTTGATTGTTCATGTTGGTTCTCTTGATCCATAAGTAATATTATTTTTCTCAATTAAGGGATTTATTGGGATGAAAATTAATATCATTCCCCAAGAGATAAGCTTCCAATTCTTTATGATTCAAAATTTCTGTCCTTTTTGGCACATGACCTATTTTCTACCAGCTTTCACGTCTGAGCTGTTACTATAGTTTTGGTGCTGATTGTTCATGTTGGAGACCTTGATCTATAAGTAATTTTATTTTTTTCACTTAAGGAATTATATTGGACCTAAATTAATATCATTTCCCATGAGTGAAAACTCTAATTCATTATGAGTAAAAAGTTATGCCTATTTTGCCTCAGGACCTATTTCCTGCCAGTTTTTGGGTGAAACATGTGGTGTTTCTTCTTACGATGTTTTGTGTGCTCATATGGGACCTTGAACATTTAAAGGAATTTTCTTGGGTAAATTTAGGACCTAAATCCAAAGTTGCATCAATTTATATACATTCTAGCATTAGTTTTGGTTTAAATCTTCAGACTGGACCTATATTGTAATTAAATGCCTGACTGGCTGACTTGTGGCTTAGTTGGCTATATAAGGGGTCTAGATTGATGTAGTATAGCATCATGAGAGAGATATAGGAAGGATTATCAAGATACATCATTGGAGAAAATGATAGGATGCAAGCTATAATTCTAAATTCATAATTCGCATTGTATAAGGCCGAAACCCAGAAGGCCTCACAGCCGGGCATGTTGAAAGAAATAATATAATTCTTTGTTGTTGCTGCCAGTTGATTGTCTCATATCCATTGTGTTTCCATTAATTTCAGGTGATATTATATTTCTTCCATTGTGTAACTTTGAGCAAGGTCTTGTTGTGGATTCAAGTGGACTCAATTTTGCTTGATTTTGCTTGTATCTACCCTTCCCCTGCGTCAGAACCAAAGATAAACACAAATACAAATGGTGTTACAATTGAAGAAATAATGAAGATAAGAAATCAAATGTTGAGAAAAGTATCAAATGACAATGCTAGATCAAGAACTACAATTGGTGACACCTCATCCATTGGATTAGGTGATATCACCACCTCCACCTAAGTAATTAAGGTATGTATGGAACTAAATTTCAATTGGTTATATCTTACAAGAGTTCCTTATATCTAGTGAATGAATACCAAATTAACCTGAAATGAGATGCATTATGGTACTATACGTTTAAAGCTCAACATGTGTATATTCAATTAAAGCATGATTGAGTAAATAGTTCCTAGTCAGTGAATATTGGCAAGGTTAACCAAGTTGCAGTATCAACTGAGCAATATCAAGTGTCAATCGTGGTAAAGCCTTTGTAGATTTAACAAAGTGAAACTACATTTTCCAAGATGTGGTAGGTAAAGCATTTAATGCAAAAGTTTGAGTGGGAAAAAAAATTATTGGTATAAATATGCAATGAAGTTAGTCATTTCATCACACAACTATCACGAGAAGAACTAGAGTGGATTGAGAAATTTGAGAAAAGAATTTTTAGAGATTTTAATAGAGATTTAAGGAGATCCTCAGAAATTTTATCACTATTTCAAGTAAGTTCCTCAGTCATCGATTTGTTTTACTAAATAAATTTGCAAAGCCCTAATTTTGAGAAATAATGGCATCTTCATCTAAGGTTATGAAATCATAGTCTGAGAGTGGCAAGAAGGAAACATTGATTAAGTTTGTGAGCTATGATAAACCTAAATATAAGTTGTTTCTAGAAATAGCTTCATATATTGATCAAGCAAGTTTTTTTTCCAATATACTCCCTATGGTTTTGTTGGTGCAAGATATACACACATACATCTATTGTAAAATCAATTAAATTGATGGGTTTGAGCTTCAATCTACTTACTAGGTATTGAGCGAGAATGGATAGCTCAAGGATGAGTACAAACACATGGAGGTGAACGGATTGATGAATGCCATATATTTCTCAAGAGAGTTTAAGACAAAATGAATAAGGGTTGTTCTTAGTCGAGTGCATGAAGGTAAATTATGGCTAGATGAACTGGGTAAAATATCTATGGATATCATACATATGGTCAATGGTTACCCTACTACCAACAAAGAAAATGCAATAAAAATGCACCAAGGATAGAGATCGAGAAGCTTACAGGAGATGAATGGGATGGAAGAGGTATGAGAGTTAATATAATCATTGATTTGGAGATAAGGTTTGGATCCTATGTTATCAGCTATAAGATATTTCAATCGAGTAGGCCAAATAATGTACCTTGTGGAGCTATAGATATTTCTTGCAAGATTGTTAAGAAGGGTCTTCAATTGGACCTCGCAGAGCTATTACTGAAACAACTAGAAGAAAAAATGAGAACCATTCAGGTAGCAAAGACAAACACATGTAAGTTCGGTTCTCTATTGGTCTATATATTTTTTTAGCTAAAAAACTTCTTTCCATCAATCAATAATGTTGACTGTGATGTCAACTAACTAGTTATTATGCAAATAAGTGAGTTTATTTAGAATCTAGGTCAAAATTTTGTTATTGTTATGGATAATTATTTTGGATAATTCAAGGATAGAATACATGAGAGAAGAAGGATACCAAGTTAGCTAGTAGAGAAACATAAAGAAGATATATGTTTCCTAGTGGATACCAACACCACTTTGATCAAGGCAGTTGAACCAAGGACTTCTTGTTGATCCCAAATGGGCTATGAAATGGATATTGATTGGGCTTCTAGGTTAATAAAGGAACTTTTAGCTGAGCTCAAAGATCCCAAAGCTACTATGTTTGGAACCTATGAGGAGGCTAAATTAATAATAAAGATAGATCTAGTTTGAGTAAAAGTAAGTAGAAAATACAAAAAGTTGATGGACACACTAGTGAAACAATTTGGAGATGATAAAGAAGATGAAGAAGAATCAACATCTAATCTGGTTGAAGAAGCAACCAAGGAACAACTTTTAATTTGCAACAATGAACATGAGGAGGATATCGAGTCAGATAAAGATATTCAAGCTACACCGGTAAAGGCTATGGAGAAGAGGAAACAAGAAGAAACACCTATATGATAAAGACAAGATCCTCAATAGCTTCTTATCAACCCCTAAAGAAAGGAATTGCAAAGATAACAAGGCCAACTCTCACTAAAACATAACAGAAGAAAAATAAAAGTGCCCAAGTTACCATAAAATAACCTACGATGAGGAGAAGGCTAATAAGAGCTAAAGACAATGTAGACTCTGAGGAAGAAGATGTGAAAGGTAAATTAAAGGTTGTTGTAAATAAAATTCAATTGTTAGATGAGTTAGAAAATAATATAAAGGAGAGAGGGAGTCTAACTCACCCTAAGTTGAATCGGTATGTACATATGACCACCAAGGATTAGGAGAAAATAAAGGAAGCTGTCATTCAATTGATGATTAAGTTTAAAAGAGTACCTATTGAGTTTTCAAGGCATATTACCAAGGAATTATATGAGAAAGCATCAGAAAGGTGGACATACAACCTACATACAGAGAAGAAAATGAGGTAACACTCATTGATTTTGGCAATGCCTACCTTATCAGTTACCAAGATAGAAGAAATGATGAAGCAATATTATACATATGTTTTGATGAAGGGTAGAGCACTAAATATTTTGGTAGGTCACCTTGAGGTAGTTGATGAAAATAGAAAGCTTCTATGGAGCACAATTTTTAAAGCAAGGGAAGAAGCTGATCAACTGGCATTGGCTATCACTCTCGAGAAGAAGGAAAAAAGAAAAGGAAAATGTGTTGACTCGAATGATGCTAACATAGCCACCAAGGACTTGATACATATATTTGACACCGAGATAGAAGATGATTCTTATGTTGCAGATCTCTAGCCAACCAGATATACTGAAGAATATAAACAAGATTCTCCAAAGCAGCTAGTAACCACCATGATAGAAAAATGTTATGATTGAGGACAACACACATGGAGATCCTGATGATGATGTAAATGATGATGAGGACATAAATATTTTTGTAGATGAAATTGAAGAGAATCAACCTATTGAGGCAGAAGCAATTGATATACTGTGTGATTTACTGATAACTTTCAAGCAATTGAGATTGCTACAGAAGAGAAACCCGAAGGCTCTACACCCAAGTAGAAAAAGGATACAACTAAGGGACATGATAAAAAAGAGCACAAAAATACACATGAACCTAAGAATAAAGAGGTCTAAAGAAAAGAATACACCTATAGATTCGGCTACAACAGACACCAAAAAATATGCCCAAGGACAAGACACTGAGACACCAGTCACCGGGTAGGAAAAGGAAGAGAGAAAGTCTACCGAGAAAGAAAAGACAAATCTGGAGACTAGAGCTCTAGTACCATATAAAAAAATTCCCCACACCGGAGAAAAAGAAAAAGAAGAAACATGGTAAGGGTCATGTCATACTAGATGAGATTATTGGAATTCCTAAATGTGACCCTAGGAATCTAGACCCTGAAGCCTTAAGAAGATATGGTAAATTGTGCACAAGGAAGGCTGCATAGGAAAGTTAATGCAAAAAAGGAAGAGAACAAAAGGTTTAGAGGAAGTTAGAGATTTTTTGATGCTAGTAGTCCTCGACATATATTTGATGAGGCAACTCCCATCATTGATCAACTTTCCACTCTAACGGACCAAATCAATGTGCCTAATATAGATGAAGAGAAGAGGATAGAAGAACAAGAAGAGGAAAAAAATAAAATTAAAACTAGCAGAGAAAATAAGCCAGGAAGTGGAAATTAAGAAGGTCAAGCTATCAAAGGTCATTATTGAGCTTGACACCATTATATAGTAGGCAATCAATTTTTTGTATAAGTTATGCACAATAGACCCCTTCAGTACCTAGCTTAGTGAAAATATAAAGAAGTTAGATGAAGAGATACATGTTTGTACAAATAATTCTTTAATCAAGTCCAATGCATTTCATAAGCATTATTCAAAAGTTCAGGAACTTCAGTGGTTAAGAATTTATTTGAGGAAGCAAGAGGATATAGTGAGAGAACAAGTAAGCAAGCTTTAGGTTGAGTTGCTTCCCCATCATAAGATAATGGAGAGACATGTGAATAAGGAAAAAGACTTAGTTTCCACCCCATAGATATTAGTTTTCAAAAACATCTTTCATATGAATGCACAATTTGGTTTAGAGAACATTTCTCTTGTGAACCTAAAGGAGGAATGAGAAAACCTCTTGGATTCACTGAAGAAAACTCATCAAAATATTTTTTATAAGCTATGAGTACATTATTTTTTGGCTTTCAAAAATGGGGGAAATCGTATGTATGTATATAATTATATGTACTTCACACATGCCAAGAGCATGTACAAAGAAGGAGTTCACATCAATTTACATATGATTCACATTTTTTTTAAGTACATCTTTTTGAAGTCAGTACATATGTACATAAAGTTTTTTATACTAATGCAAAAGGGGGAAAATGTTACTTCTATTTGAGAATTAATGGTTTTCATTAGTATCATTTAGTCATCACATTGATAAAGGAGACACGACAAGATAGTTGGTCAATATACATATCCTATACACCGAGCAGGACACAAGGCAAATCTCTATGTTAACCGAATATAGCTTTGACCAAGTACTCTTATCAAGCCAGATGGTCACCAAGTACTAAGTATTGTGGTCACCAAGCATTCATATGAACCGAGTACTAGTTAATTACTAAAAAATGAATGCAATGAACACTGAGTAAAACAAGAAGTGATAGAGTAGATTGGAATGGCACAAACATCAATAAAAATGGTTTACCAAGATTGAGATAGAACTTAATATGTATGTAATCATTAAATTGTTAATGATTCCTATGTATTACAGATCTAGGGTATTTATTTTTAACATTGATCTTAGGTTTTATAAGGTATTGTAAAAACCTAACTAGGTCAAGTTAGTTTGATATAATTTTTTTAAAGATGTCATTATGATATTGTATCATCAAGAAGTAGCTGCACTCAGGACATCAAAAGATCAGGCAGGGTTTTGACATAAACATTTGATAGAAGCATATAGTTTTTCAAAATAGACATAAGGCTATCAAGCAGTATAGAAGGACATATAGATCACTAAAAGGTGATATCTTTATAGGATTTCACAGATCTGAATCAGGAAAGTTTGAGTTACTATTTACAGATATATCCTACTGTTACTCTTTAACCATTGTAGTAGAATTCAAAATCTCTTAATAGAGTAAAATTAACAGTCCTATTGTAAATCTCTTAACCAAGTGCACACTTGATTTTGTTGCTAAAATCCTCTAACCAGATAGATCTATTTGATCTTATTGTTACTCCTAATAGGTTAAGATCACCAGAAGTGATCACAATCTTTGTAGCCTTAACCAACATACTTTTTTACTAAAGTAGTGAAGCTTTGTGGATGTCATCCCCACCACAGTTTTTACCTTATAACAAGGGGTTTTGTGATACCAAAATGTCTATGTTAAGTGTATAAAGTTTCATGAATGGTTTATTGATTAGTTTACATGCATTTACATTTTTAGTTATATTTGAATGTATGTTACATGTAATGGAATATAATTAGTTAATGTTATCTATGCTTGCAAAGTTTTAGTCTTGAAAAGTTTTAAAGGTACTAATTCACCCCTCCCCTCTTAGTACATATCTTTCCATAATCCCAACAACCTCATTAGAGATAATTTGTTTCTATGTAATACAATTTGAAGGAAGGAAATCCAAGAAAGGGGTATGATTGTAAATGTTATATCATACATGTAAAACAATTGAGTAGATACAACTATATCACTTTGCATAAGGATGATGTACAATCAATAATCTATAGGATGAGGAAGATGAGAAGGTATTTGAGAAATTTAATCAGGAGTAGGAACAAAAATATAATAGAATGCAAGAAATATAATACATTTCATTTGGTGATGAATCTTCTGGTGATGAATATGAGAATATCTATGAAAGAGGAATAGAGGTGGCCAAGGAACTTAATATCAACAGTGATGATAGGCTTGTATCATATGAATCCTTTGTAGGTAATGATGAATTTTTGAAATCTCATGAATTAGAAACCTTTTTGTATAATTTAAAAGGAATAAATTGAGGGTTTCAATCCTCACTATCACCCTAGAGAATAAGAAACAATTATTAGAAAAAATGAAAATGGATATTGACCATGAGATCAGTGTTATGACACTGGATAAGGGAAGACAATTTTGCAAGATGCAAGAATCATAGTGTTTCCTAGATGGGAATTAAGTGCTTCTCTTGTATTTGATATATTTCTACACAATGATAATCAGCAATGTAAATTAAATGGTGAAGGAGTCAAATAAATTTATATTGGATCAGGATTCATCCTTGATAAATAATCATGATGATTTGGGAACTATATCCTCCTCATAAAAGGCTAGAGATTATTAATATATAGAAATAACTTAGCCATATGATGACACTCAAGCTATGATAATTTGATATAAATGTAATAGATGACATTGGTGTGAACATAGAAAATATGAATAAAGCTCACATCAAATAATTGCTGAGAGAAATGAATGCCTTTAAATTAAATAATGAAAGAATTATGTTATAAAATAATACTCTAAGGGATACTAACATGCGGATCAACTCTGGGGAGGATGTGTGGTTGAAACAAAATTATGAAGAGTTAGAGGAAGAGAACCAGTAACTACTAATGCAAATGCAAAATTTCAAGTTTGAGATAGTGTCAGTTCTACTTCATAAAAGGTTTGGAAATCTGATGGCATGGCTTGAAAGTTTCTGGATATCTCATCATAAGAATTTTATGGCTATATTGGAGCATCAAATATTGAATAATAGTCTAGATACAAAGTTTCATGACATGCAACTCAATAGAGAATCTAGCACCATTCCTCTCTCTTTCTAAAAAACTGATAACCAAGAACAATTATATTCTAAAGATTTAGAATCAAAATATGAAGGATTTGTAATTAAAGTGAAGATAGGAATGCATACATTATGTACCAAAGATGGAGCCTTAAAAGATCAAGGAAGTTGGTTAGAAGGATGCAATCAGATAATGCAGATTGCATTGGACACTATGAGAAGTGATGGACTAGCTCTTGATAAAAGTCACCAACATATGGGGAAAATGATCTAGATTAAATTTGAGGCTAGAAACATGATAGATGATGCCAAAACCTATGAGGAAAAGAAGTACATGGATCACCTAGAAGCAGTATAGTCTTGTTTGGATGAAGATTAGTCTCATCCTTCTTAGTATTATAAGGTTCAAGATTACTAAGAAGGGGGGTGAATCAATAATCTACCAAATTCAAAATTTTCATTAACCATTCAACAACATTGATCTACTTATAATTTGTGCAACAATAAAAAATGAAACAAGTGAAACTATCCAATCATGCAACATAAGGACACCAATATTTTTTCCATGGAAACCCTTGATTAGAGGGGAAAAACCCACAGTAAGAATTTGTACCCAAAAATATTTGCACTCTTTTGAAGTAAGCCCTATTAAAGGCTTAGCCATCTTAATATATTTATAAATGCTCTATTAGAAGGAAGATATTATCAAGAGTCACCTAGTTAAGGGATTTACTTCTATCTCTATTAGGAGTAACCCATTAAGGGATTTAGAACCTTAATTAAAGAGCTACTTGGTTAGAGGATTTCAATTCAGGGCTTGTTAGGATCTAGAAAGTATAGTGATCTAAGAATAACACTCCTTATTTTCTAGTATAGATCCAATTAAGCTCAAAATTCTTCTTGTTTTGGGCTATCTTCACCCTTCTTTTGACTGCACCACGACATTCATAATCTACAACTTCACAATCCAATATTTTGGATATAAATATATATTTTCACTAACTAGGTCAACCACCACCTTAAAAAAATTACATTTTAATTTCATTTTGAATCTTTCATACTTCACCCTATTCTACCAAAATTCATTACCAAATAATAGGGTATGTGCAGGATCATGGTATACCAAACTATGGCCTTAAGTGGCAATGGAAAATAAAAAAATTAGGGTTAGTCAACTTGACATAAAAAGTTGAACATCTTATGAACCTTATGTTAAAAAGTTGTAAGAATAGAATCTATAGGAAATTGAATGTAGTTTCTAAACTACTATCCCTTGTTTGAAATTTTTTTTATCCAATTATTCAAAATTTTAGATTTCAATGTAGTAGTACAAAAATTTCAGGGAAACGATAAAAAAATATGTGTATGTCTAACCACCTTAATAACAATTAAATGATGATATATTTTTCCAAGATTCTAGATACAAGTAGTAGACTCATTCACAGATGTGACACATATTTCTTTGTAATTTTTTGCCAAATAAATAATTAATTATAAATTTTTTGCTACAACTTTTTCAGAATAAAAAAACTCTTGTGTCTGACCACCTTAACTAATTCTAAACTTTACAAAAAATTTTTTTTCTTATAGTAGTCGAAGCATAGAATGTGAAGAATATTTCAGATTTCAAAAAGGTTAAACAGTTTGAAAGTTATAGTTGGTTTTCAATCAATATGTCAATTAAAACTTTAAAGATAACTTAATTGAAAAATAAGTAATAATTACTTACCGAACTCAAAATTTGATAGTAATTATATTGATGGAGAGTTGATAATGTCTTTAAGAAACCCTTTTTGTTTCACTAATTTTGGGTGAAAAAATAGTCATCAACTACATGGTCAAAGTCTCTATATCAAAAACTATCTCCTAAACATGCCTAAAGGGTTGACCACCCACATTTGGTATTGCCCAAGCAAATACCAAGCATAACTGGATATCCAAAATTCTTGGATATTTGATAATATCAAATATCCAAAACTTCCCACCTAGTTTGAAATTTCAATTGCACTATTCTCAAATTCAAGTTTCATATTAAATGTATTTTTTATGGTAATATTAATTATGTTGTGCATTTTTTTCAATTTTAAAATACATTTTAATTTTTTTTTAATATTAATATTAAATAAAATAACAGAGCATTAATATTATAATATAAATTTTTATATTAGTATGTATTATATTATTATTTATTTTTGTATTGTATAATACTATAATATTAACTTATTAAATATTTATATTATATGTTCAATATTATACCTAACAGGGAGAGAGAGAGAGAGAGAGAGAGAGAGAGAGAGAGAGAGAGAGAGAGAGAGAGAGAGAGAGAGAGAGAGAGAGAGAGAGAGAGAGAGAGAGAGATGAAAGTAGGGTATAGGAGGGTCTAGAACTAGCACACCCCAACCTAATCCTCCTTTCTCAACAACCAGAAAAAGCAACAATAACACAGTGTGAGAGAGAAAATGAAAGATCATTCATATATTTACTTCAAATAGATTCATACATGCTGGGATGTAAGGACTTCTTGGTTATGTTTGGATATTACAATGAATTATAGAAGTCATCAAACATTCGAGGATCTGTCAAATATCTCTAATATATATCTTCTATCTTCTATCAAAACTGATTCCCCAAAACTCTAACCAAACAACTACATATATATAAGATGCTACAAAATTGAGTCAGCCTTTAGATCCATAATCAATGAAAGGGATGACCAAATCTAGGTCCACATGCTTACCAATTATGGATATGAACATTAAATCCATGACCCAAATTAAATGCACATGTCGGCCTCAATAGAAAATCAAAAGAAACCCCTCAATAAGCGAAGCCAATCGAGTGTCAGAAAAGCATCATTGAGTGCTAGGGAAATAAATGAGAACCAAAAAAGCATCATCGAGCACTAGGGAAATAATTGAGTGCCACAGATATAACCAACCAACACTGGTGAACAAAGGAAATTGAGCAACACTGAACCAACTCGGTCAAAATAGGAACCGAGCAACACAAACAAACTCAAATATGTTTTTGGTGACACAAGATTTCCAAGGACTTGAGATGCTCCTGCATTAGACATCTGGGGTTATTTGAGAATGATTCTTTGAATCATTTAGTAGGTATGATCCAAGCTGCATCCAACTCAAACTATGAAATCCATGAACTATCTTCAATTAGTATGTTCTTCCACTTTACCAAATATTCCATATATTGTTTACCTCTTGTACTTTTTCTAACTTTTTGCTCCAAAATATCCTCAACTTCTTCATTCTACTTCTTAGGATATTCCATCAGTACTATCATGTCTTTATTAGGTTCATGATACTCATACAAATCAACAATGTTAAAAATAGGTGATATGTCCATGTCATCAGGTAACTCAATCTCATATGCATTTCCACTATCAAATTTCTTCAAAATATTGCAAGGTCCAAACTTCTTCATTTTCAACTTCCCATATGTTCCAATAGGAAATCTGTCTTTCTTCAAATGAACCATTACTTCATCATCAACATCAAAATTATTATGTTTCCTTGATCTATTATCTTTGTCTTTGTATTTATGATTACTCTTTTCCAACTTTTGTTTCACATCTTCATGCAATATCTTCATGGACTCAACAAATTTTACTCCTTTAGCACTTCTCTTTCTTTCATTAGCAATGTCTCTCAAATATGATATACCTCTTGGTTGTATGCCATTTACAATCTCAAAAGGTGTTTTTCTAGTACTCCTATTCACTGAATTATTTTATTCAAACTCTTCTTATGCCAACCCAGAATCCCAATTACTTTGTGTGTCTCCAACTAAACATCTCAAAAGATTTCCCAAACTTCTATTCACAACTTCTATCTATCCATTGATTTGTGGGTGAAATGTAGAACTATATTTCAACTCAGTGCCAAACTTCTTCCAAAGGGACTTCCAAAAGTATCCAACAAATTTATTGTCTTGGTCAGAGATAATACTCCTCGGCAATCCATGCAATCTGACAATTTCCTTAAAGAAAATATCTGCTACATGCACTGCATCTGATGTCTTTCTACAAGGTATAAAATGTGTCATTTTAGAAAATCTATCTACAATCACAAATATAGAATCATTATGTCTTACTGTCTTTGATAAGCCAAGAAAAAAATCCATACTGATGTTAGTCCAAGGTTTCTCAGGTACAACAATTGGTGTATACAATCCTGTATTCTAACTCACTCCTTTTGCAACTTGCTAAACTCCATAACTTTTCACAAATTTCTAAACATCTTTATACAACTATGGACAAAATTATTTCTCCTTAAGAAAATTCAATGTTTTATCAACACCAAAATGTCCAGCCAAATCAAATTAGTTCTCATTGGTCCTTTTAGTATACACAACTAAATACCTTTAAACAAAATACCTTCTTGAATAAAATATTCATCCCATTTAGTACTCAATTGATCTTGAATAGGTTCTTTGCACTTTCTCCATGACTCATAAAAATCAGGATCAACTTCATAATAATCTCTCATGTCATCAAAGCCAAGAACTTTAATCTTCATCTCAGTCATCAAAGATCTTCTTCTACTCAATGCATCAGCAACTCGGTCAGTGACTCCACTCTTATGCTTTATCACAAATGTATAACTTTGCAAATACTCAACCCATTTCGTATGTCTCTGATTCAACTTATTCTGACTACCCAAATACAATAAAGCCTTATGATCGGTATACAACACAAATTCACTTGGTATCAAATAATGTCTCCATTTTTTTAGTTCTTGCACAATAGCATAGAATTCTTGATCATACAGATAATATTTCCTTTTTTCATCATTCAACTTTTCACTAAAGAAAGCAACATGTTTACCTTCTTGACTCAACACAGCTCCAATTGTACTTTCACTTGCATCACATTCCACTTGAAATACCTTATTGAAATCAAGCTATGCCAAAATAGACAATTCAACAACCTTCTACTTCATAGTCTCAAAAATTTTATCAGCTCCATGTGTTCACTTGAATTATCTTTTCTCTCCTCTAATAGTCCTAGACATAGCATTACAAATTGAACTAAAATGCCTAATGAAATTTTGGTAAAAGCTTTGCAAACCATGAAATGATCTTACATCACTAGCATTCACATGTGTAGGCCAACTAAAAATAGCTTCAACCTTTTTAGGATCCATTGTCAAACCATCAGTTAAAATCACAAATCCCAACTACACAATCTCCTCTTTCATGAATGAACACTTTTTCAGATTTATCAACAACTTTTATTCTTTCAATCTCTGGAAAACTTGTCTAACATGAAAAAAATGTTCTTCTTTGGTCTTACTAAATATCAAAATATCATCAAGATATACAATCACAAACTTACCCAAGAATTTCTTCAAAACTTCATTCATCAGCCTCATAAAAGTACTTGGTGCATTAGTTAAACCAAAAGGCATAACCAACCACTCATACAAACCTTCTTTTGTCTTGAAAGAAGTCTTCCATTCATCACCTTCTCTAATTCTGATACAATGATATCCACTTTTCAAATCAATTTTGGTAAAATACTTTTCTCCAGTCAAACTATCCATTATGTCATCCATTCTTGGTATAGGAAACCTATACTTCACTATTATCTTATTGATTGCTCCGGAATCAGTACACATTCACCATTCTCCATTATTCTTAGGTGGTAATACAGAAGGTCCTGCACAAAGACTCAAACTTTCTTTGATCAAACCTTTCTCCAACAATTCTTGAATTTTTTAGTTCAATTCATGATTCTCGGTAGGTGTTAACCAATGAGATGCCTTATTTGAGAAACTAGCTCCAGGGATTAGATCCATGTAATAATCAATGCTTCTCTTTAGTGGAAAACCATTAGGTACATTATCATAAATTATTTCACTATAGTCGATGAGTACCTTATCAATCTCCTTAGGGATACTATCCTTTGTTTTCTTAGTTGGTTTGTTAGTAATCACAACAAAACATACATTCTTCTTCTTCAAATCCTTAACAAACTTTCTTCCTTCGATCAACAAAACTTTCACAGATGTGAAAACATTACTAATAGGTTCTTCAATCAAAGGTAACAATATTTTTTTTCTTCCATCAGCCCAAATAGTATATTTATGCAATCTCCCATCTTATATAGCATGTCTATCATATTTGCAAGGTCTACCCAACAAAATATGACAACAATCCATAGGCATGATGTCACACAACACCTTATCATAGTATTTTCCAATTTTCAAATTCACATATCATTGTTGACTTACCAAGAGTGTATGCTCATCTTTGATCCATGAAATTTGATAGGGCTTCGAATGTTCCAACCTTTTCAACTGCAACTTTGTGACCATTTCCTCATATGCCAGATTCTCTAAGCTACCACTATCAATGATTAACTTCCAAACTTTGTTAGAAACTCTACATCTGGTCTTGAACAAACTTTTCCTTACCAAATCTTCCTTTTTACCTTCATTCCAAAGTTCTCTTCTTACCATCAAGTTATTTTCCTTCTTAGTCTCATTCGGTGACTCTTCTTGCACCAAAGCATTTCTATTACTATCAACCTTCTTACTGGCATGTGTACAATCAAATGATCTATGTCCTTCTTCTCCATAATTGTAACAAGTTTCTTGGAAACTTCCTCTATTATAACCATCTCAATAGTTACTATCTCTACCTCTAGATGCACTTTCCACTTTCCACTTGGTTTTTCCTTTATCCAGATTTGTCTTTTCTAGTTTAGATATGCTATTCTCACCATTAGATCTACCTTTTCCTCTAGTGAATCTACCATCTCTACCTCTTTGTCTTTGCTCATTTCTCTTGTTCAATTTCTCCTCAGCCTTCAATGTAAATTGATAAGCCTCTTCAATGTTCTCCAATTTGACTAAACTAATTTCCTCTTGGATGGAAACTCTCAAACCATTTAGGCATCTAACAATTATTTCCACATCATCTTCATCATGTTCAAATCTAATATCTAATCTATAGAATTCCTCAGTATATTCTTTTACCAAGCTATCTTTCTGCGTCAAACTTTGCATTCACCTAACTAGGTTAATCTAATAATCACAAGGTAAGAACTTTCCTTTCAATTTATTCACCATTTTACTCCATACCTTGATTTTGTCTTTGCCTTTCCTCTTTTTGTCCAATTGTAGATGTTCCCACCATAAGGATGCATGACTTTTCAACTTCTTTTCCTCAAGTACATTTTCATACTCAAAATACTTTTTCATATCAATGATCCAATCCACCAATTCATCAGAATCCAATTTTCCACCATACTCAGGAGGATTGAAATGTGGTGTAGACTTCAGACTTGTCAATGCCTTCAAGAATCTTTCCTCACCCTAATCCATCATAGATGTAGGTTCCACATTCACATGTTCTTCCTCAATTTCATCATCACTAACATCTTCAAGATGTCTTCCTCTTCTTTGGCTTATTTCTATAGCTTCTAATCTAGTAGCAAGTTGTCTCAACATGTCTACCAATCTTGGATCCGCATCTCACCTCCAATGAACCATCTGGAAAACCCTCTACAATTGTAGGTCAGATCACAATATACTACCTCACAAAAAATCAACTAGGGCTTCATAAGAAGGAACCTTCAAATCTAGATTTGAAAACCTAGATCTAGACCTAACCTCACTCTAATACTACCTAATGCAAGCAAGGTATAGGAGGGTCCAGAAGTGGAACCCCCTAACCTAATCCTCCTTTATCAACAATATGTGAATGTAAAAACAAAACAGTGTGAGAGAGAAAATGCAAGATCATTCATATATTTACTTCAAATAGATTCATACATGCTAGGATGTAAGGCCTTCCTAGTTACAACCATATATTACAATGAATTACACAAGTCCTCAAACATGCGAGGATTTGTCAAATATCTCTAATCTATATCTTCTATCTTCTATCAAAACTGATTCCCCAAAACTCTAACCAAACAACTACATATATACAAGAGGCTACCAAACTAAGTCAGCCATCAGATCTATAATCAACAGAAGGGATGAACAAATTTAGGTCCACACACTTCCCAATGATGGATACAAACATTAAATCCATGACCCAAATTAAATGCACAAGTCGGCCTCAACAAAAACTCAAAAGAAACCTATTGATAAGAGAAGCCAATCGAGTGCCACACAAGCATCGCCGAGCACTAGGGAAATAATCGAGCACTAGTGAGATAACTTACCAACACCTGCGAACAAAGGAAAGAAAGCACCACTAAGCCAACTCAGTCAAAGCAAGAACTGAGCAACACAAACAAACTCAAATATGTTTTTGGTGACATAGGATTTCCAAGGACCCAAGATGCTCCTGCATTAGAGAGAGAGAGAGAGAGAGAGAGAGAGAGAGAGAGAGAGAGAGAGAGAGAGAGAGTCACAAATGAAGATGTTGAAGTGTAGAGAGAAATGGATAGGGTTAGCCATCAGAACAAGAGACAAGGTATGCTAAATATTAATGAAGATATCAGCATAGACCCACATTTGAATGTAGTTTCAAGTAAAGAACATGAATGGTACATGATTTATGACAATAATATTGAAAATGAGAATGTAGGGATTGAAGATGAAAATGTAGGTTTTGAAAATGTACATGTAGATGTGGACAATGGAAGTGTGGATATTTTCAATGACAATCCACCAATTGAATATGAATGAATTAACAATGATAATGGTACACAAGAACCAAATTAACATAACACATCTCCAAATTATATGAGAAATGAAGTCCCTTCAGAGGAAGAAAACAAACTTCAAAATTGAGACCTTCAAGAACAACTAAATGGTTACTTAAAATTGATCAGAACATAATGAGCAATTTCAATGGAAATAGATCATGAAGAACTATTTGGTTTTCGGTTTCAAAACTTTTTGATCAATTTTTAAGGCACAAGACCTTGGTTGAGCAATGTCAAATGTTTGTGCAATTGTTAAAGATGCAGAAGATGAAATGTATACTAGTCAAATTGAAGATTAGTGTGAACAAGAAAAAGGAGAGGAATGCTATTATTGTGAGAAATATTTTTAGTGCTCTCAGTTCCATTGGGAATACTACAAAGGAAAAATATAAGAGATCCACTAGGAGGGTTATTACAACCTCCTTAGTAAGTCATCATTTCAGGAAGGCTCATTTGATGAGACAAACTTATGTTCACTTGAATATAAATCGTAAAAATTTGGATAGAGCACTTGCAAGAAGAGAAAGACTTGATGATCCTATTCAAAATGATACATGGGCTTATGGTGGGAGACTTTCACATTGTGATAAGAAGCTTACCAATGCTATGAAGGATCAAATTCAAATATTTTGGAAATCTAACTCAAGAGTGTCACCAAATGTGAAGGATGTCTTGAAGTTGAGAATTGGAATTTGAGACCATAGCACGTATCCTAAACATTATTTGGAGGTGAGTCAAATGATGTTGTTCAAAAACATTTTTGAGACACATCCAACATTGCAAATATCACAAAGCGCATTTGAAGCCCCGAAGCCTTTTTTTTGTGTGCCTCCTAAGATTTGAAATACTTGTTGCAAATATCATGTGGAGTTTTCAATGCACCATGAATTATTATGATCCATTCATTCTACTTTGCATACTAGTGAAATTTTGGAGGAGTGTGGTGCAAGTGCTCTTCCAAAATCATCAAGAGACTTGCTAGATCATTTTTTATGTCCTAGAGATGATGGATGTTTCTTTTATAGAAAATATTGCTTAAATGACAAGTGCTCAGAGTGTGGTGGGCTAGTGAAGTTTGTTGAATGTTTTCATGAGGGTTGTGAACATGATTTTGGAAAGACAATTGTCCACAAAAAGATATATGAAACTATTAAATATACATTAAAAAGTGGAGGCGAAGGCTCTAGATGTAAGTTGGTTACAAAAGAATCCAATGTAGCTGATTTTATTTCAGATTTCAGGAACAATCATTTTTACAAGTATGCAAGGCATAATCATAGGTCTCAGTAGTTCGATCAACAATTCAGGATGTGTAAGGACACTTTCCTGATTGGCACTATTAAATCAGTTGTTGACTTTGCAGAGAACTATACATTGCAACCGCAAAACAAGTTGCAAGCTCAATATTACAATTCTATTTAGGTTTTTATTTTTGTGCATATAACATATAGACATTCCCCTGATAGTACAAAAGATGATTGGAAGATAATCAGAGAGTACCATTTTTATATGAGTGATGATATATTCCACTCATATGAGTTTGTCCAACATTACTTTGAGAATTATTTTGAGTGGGTGCAGGAAAATAATATTGCTATAGATAGACATCTCATTTGGTCAGATAACTACACAGGTCAATTAAAAAGTGTTCCTATGTTTTCTTGGTTATGTAGAATGCATGTAGAGAGAGGTGTACCTCATATTTGGAGTTTTTTTGAGATCAGTCATGGAAAAGGGGAAAATGATGGAGAAGGTGCATACATAAAGAGAGCTCTAGTTAAGGAGAAACTAAAGATTTCAGGTGCAGAAATCATTGATGCTCATTCTATTGTTGATTGGTGTACTTCAACATTATCACTGGTGGGGACTCTTGATTCAGCGGTGCACAGATTCTTTTGGTTGGTTGAGTTAGGCACAATAGGAGATAGGTTTGATTGTCAAACTATGAAATATTTTTCAAAACTGCATTCATTTTGAAGCTCATATGGTAGTGCATGGACCATTTGGACACGAGAGTTGGCTTGTTATTGTTTGAGTTATCTTTAGTGTGATTGGGATCAGTGTGAGTCAAGTGAGTGGGTTGATACATGGGTTCCACATTATCTTACTCCTTTATCTCTCACAATATTTGTAATAAATGATGACATGGATTGTTCACTTGAATATGACCATCTTTTAGATCTTCTACAGCCAGGACATGTTTTTGCATAAGTTCCACCATAAGCGAATGATGAGAGATCAGATTACTGGTTAGCACATTGTGTATGAGGAAAGAAGAAACTTGCACAACCGACGATAGATGATGATATGTTCACATATCCAACATGATCACATGTTGTAGGAATATGGTTGCACACATATATATGATTAGAAATAATGGAATTCTCACATTTGAAGAATATGAGAAGCACAAAACCATTCTCATGTATTCACACCTTGTTATAGAAGCCAATGTTAAGTTGTTGAAACATCAAGGAAAACCAAAGACAAAGGAACTTTGGACTATTAGTACTCCTGATCATGAAGTAATGTTGAATACCCTCAAGCAGAGAGATGACCCTTTAGGGACACTTCAATAAGTAATTTAAACTCAAGTTGCAAGGTTTTCCATGTTTATTATGATTATGTTCAATAAATTAATTGTAGTTTTTTTCTTTATTTGTTTTAGCCAATAAAATTGGTTTTGTATGTGGGTTGTAAATGCAGTTGGATACATATATAATAGATAGAGAAGATCAAGGTGTGCATTTGATTAGCCCATCTTTTATGACAATAAACTTCACTATGCATTGTCTAGTCATGTTCTTTGGTTTGTTTAGTTACTTATACATGTTCATAATATTTTTCTCAATCTATATAAAATTCTTATATTCTCTATTAAGTTTTCTTTTACCTCTCAAATGCAGGGATTGGAGCCAAAATGACACTTGTTTTTTATATGTAGTTGTATAATTTGCATATTTAGATGCCAAATTTTGTATATAAAAACAAAAATCAAATGTAATGTGCATAGATAGATGCCAAATTTTGTATATAAAAATAACAATCGAATGTAATGTGCATATTTAGATGCCAAATTTTGTATATAAAAAATTAGATACAAAATTTGAAATATAAAAGAGCCCATGGGGTTGATTTGCAAATATTAAGAGCTCACATTTGTATCTTAATACCATGTAAAGTGCAAAAAATGTGTTTCCTTACTATGAATGTTGTATCCTTATATAATTTGTATCATCAAATGATGTAATAGTTGGACTCATTAAGTTAAAATTGGTCAAATGTGTCCAAAGTAAAATGATGATTCTCTGGAGTGAAGGGATAGTGTTCAAGGATTGCATCCTAGCACCAAATGAACTATTCCATTAGCTCTGGTTGGGTGGTGAATGCTACAGAAAATCACATTTTGACCACTAAGTCAATAGAACATTTTGGACCATGCCAAACCAAAGTGTCCTCAAGGTGCACTAAGCACGATTGGGTAGTGAACTTTTGAGGCTTGTATCTCAAACCCCGTGAGAGGTATTAGTGATCTATGAAATGTTACATGACCATATTTCTAAGGCCTAAACTTACCTCTCTCCATTCTGGGAGATTTGAATTTGTTTGAATTTGGCACTCCAGTCTTGCTTGATGCCAAAACTTGTAGTGAGGGTCAGTTAAAAGTTGCAGCAATAAGTTTCTTCCAAACTGTTCATTCCAGCACCAAATGGACTATGCCATTAGCTCCGGTTGGGAAATTAAATGCTAGGGAAAACCCCATTTTGACCGTTGAGTCACTAGAACATTCCAGACCATGCCAGACGAAAGTGTCCCCAAGGTGCACTAAGCATAATTGGTAAGTGAACTTTTGAGGCTTGTATCTTAGACTCTGTGAGAGGTATCAGTGATCTGTGAGATGCTACAAGACCACATTTTTGAGGCCTACAATAACCTCTCTCCATTTTGGGAGATTTGAGTTTTTCTAAATTTTGCAAGCCAATCTTGCTTGATGCCAAAACTTACAGTGAGGGTTAGTTGAAAGTTGCACCACTAGATTTCTTCCAAATCATTCCTCCTAACACCAAATAGACTATGTCATTAGCTTTGGTTGCATGAGTAAACAATAGGGACCACCCTATTTTGACCACTGAGTCACTAGAATGTTCTGGACCATGCCAGACCAAAGTGTTCCCAGGGTGCACTAAGCACAATTGGTCAATGAACTTTTGAGGCTTTGTTCTTGAACCCCGTGAGAGGTATTGGTGATCAGTGAGATGATACAAGACCATGTGTCTGAGGTCTACAATAACCTCTCTCCATTATAGGAGATTCAATTTTTTTTGAATTTGGCAAGCTAGTCTTGCTTGATGCCAAAACTTGTAGTGAGGGTTAGTTGAAAGTTGCACCACTAAATTTCTTTCAAACCATTCATCTCAGCACCGAATGGACTGCACCATTAGATTCAGTTGGGTGAGTAAACACTAGGGAACAATAATGGTTGAAGTTTTTAATCAAATCAATCAATGACAATATAGTTATTTTCATTTCTATAGTTCTTTGTCTTGTGGAACAGTCCAGGAAACAATCAATTGATTAGAATAAATATAATGTGATCTTGGCTTGGTTGTGATATAGGAATAGTGTCTTGTGTTTTTTTAAAATTTTATGTAACTATTTTATTGTTTTGAATATCATTAAGATATTAGAATTGACTAATGTCGAGGATAGGACTAGCATTATAGGCATAGTCAGCATCTAAGTTTGTAGCTAGCCTTATGTAGTGACCCTCCCACCCCTATGGTGACTGTAACTTGGTGGGAGAGGTCTAAGAATGTATATTTCCATGTATATTGGTGATTGAATGTATGGAAATTGGATGAATGGGAGAAGAGGCAAAGACACGCCTAGTAAATATACAATGAAATGGTGCATTTGAAAGCACCAATATTGGTTGTGGAATACCAGATGAAGGGAGAGGGCATATGATGATTGAAGATGTCTAGAAGGATGTATTGGAAGGGTTTAGGACCTTTATAGGTCTTGAGAGTTTCAAGTAAGGGTCGTTTCCCTAAAACCCTAGGCTATTGACCCTAAAAACAAGGGTTTATTGATTTGGGAGCTTGATGAATGGTGGGACTTTAAGAGTTTTAAAATATTGTGTTTTGTAAGGTCTAGGAAGACTATTTCAAGTCTTTGAGTCCTAGAGATAAGTGGGGATATGAGTTTTTTCTTTGAGCAAGGGCTTATTAGGCCTAGATGGAGAGCTAGAGGGTGGAGAAAGTATTCACCAGTCAAATGATGAAGGATTGAGATTGAGATGAATTTAGTAACTTTGAAAAGGTTATTAGAAAATGTAAATATATTGTCACATTTTTTGGAGAGTTTGAGAGTAATTTTCTAATTTCAGTGTTTTTAGGGCTACAAGACATGCCTAAGAAGGCTATATAAGATAAATGGTTGAAGTTCAGGTGATTGGAGTGAATGGGAAGTTGGAACATGGTAAATATACCATGATAAGATGATCTATGGTGTTGGGATCAAGGTGAGAGGTCTAGTTGGATTTTTGCTATGGTGGAGGCACTAGGTGCACTAGGTAGCACTCTATTTGACCCTTGAGTAAAGACTAACTCATTGAGTAGATTCCAAGATGCTTGTAGAATCCTCAAGTTGGGTTGAGATCCATGAGGGGATAGTAGAGGGCTCTACATCAGATTTTAGATCAAATACACATTAAAACAATGTAGCACATGTAGCACATAAAGCATACACATAAATTTGATTAAGTCATGAAGCATACATGTAGCACATATTTTATAAAGCATACCACATGAATTCACTGAAGTCATGCACATAGACCATACACATGAATTTAGGTTATGAAGAATGTACTTGAATATACATGAATATACTTAAGGCATAAATCGTACACACAAGAATATTTACATACTAACAATGAATAAATGAATACACAACTAACAAATTGGATCAAATATCAAGTTTCAATATCAAAATGAAAAATAATTTTGTACATATTTACATGTCAACATATCTAGATATAATTTTGCATATGCCATCTCAAAATGTGTCATATGACATCTCAAAATAAGAAGTTCAACTACAAAAGTTTCTAGGACATCCTATTCTACTGGTGGATCATCAAAATGCAGTTTCTTTGAAGTACTCTTTGGCTCTGATGGATCCTGCATTCAAACACAAAAGTGAAACCCCAAGTTAGATTAAAATTTAGAGTCATAGTCAACAATAATAAATAAAATTTAAACTAAAATTGAACTATCATATACCTCACCTCTCTATCTCCTCCCGTGGATAGGAGACCTAATATATGTCCTTGGTAGCACAAGAATAATGCCACCAATGTCGAATCTGCCCTGTATATGTTTTTGAACATGAGATTGATCTACGAGTTATACTATTTAATGTTAAATACTTCTAGTAGAAAATATATGTTTACAAAATAACTAAATTAACATTAAAACTTACCTATTTTGAAATTTCTTCAGGAAATGTTGGATGAGTCATCAACAATACAAACCCTTGGCATTCTACCTCCCTCAAACAAGAAGTGACCTACAAAAGTCATAAAGATACTTCATACTATCATAACTTGATCATATTGTATATACTTGATAGTAAAATACACACAAATAACTTTATAAATATATGTACCATAGGGCTATCACTGCGAATGGATATGCCTATGACTTTATCATGATAATTGGGTCTCATGACATCATCAGATGCCACTCTCTCTCAAATAAACCATGTAAATTAAAAATGAGTACACACAATTGACAAGTATACATGTATGCATAAACAAACTAAATTACTTAATTACATTTCCATTGTCAATTGAAGACACCTGCACCCCCTCATATTGCCCCTCGATGGCAATTAGTGACACCTGCATCAGTATGTAATAAGATAATCATAAAAATTAGAAAACAATGTACATATACTATTATATAATAATTTAAGGAAACCAAAGAGTACATTAAAACATATGTACCATAGAACTGTCAAGGCCAAATGATATGGATGAAAGCATGGACCCCTCCACATGTGCCATCTCCTCCTCTATCATCAACTGAACATAAATGTAACACATAAAACAAATAAGTGGGAAATTATTATAAGAAAATTATACTAAAAATATGAACAATAAAATTTAAATACAATGTAAAAAGTGAACTGTTTACCCTTACTATAATAGTAGGAGTCCATGGTGTTGTATGCCCCTAATGCACATCTTTAGGAGGTGCTTCAGTGCCTATAGTGTGCTATGTAGAATCGTCCACCTTGAAGACATAATTATATGCATCATTATCATCCAGGGGACCTAAGCATAGATTCTTTCACATAATGCAAGTGTGGGGCACACAAACATGTGAGCTCATGGAGGATGTGGAAGGGCTAGAAGCATTAGCATGAGGAGGCAACAATGACATGCTCTGCATAACTAGTAGATCACTCAAGGTGTGAATGGCTTGAATAGTTTGTGAGCTAGCCTCAGTAATAATGTCAGGATGTTGCACTGTGGGAGGTGGTGAAATCTCAGGATGAAGGACATATGTGTAGGATTTCACCTATTGTGCCCATGGCGTATCTTGAGGAGCACCTAAACCTACACCCTAGTTCTGTCTCATACTCCAATAATTAACCTTGTGACTGAGTACAAATTCAGAATACAATTTTTTAATAAAATAAAATGGGACATCCAAATTTTTGTGAGGTGGTCTATCAAAAACCATCCACCAGCTGTCCCAAAAGGTGCCACGTATTGCACTATTTGTGTGCCATTTAATTGACAACTTGGTTTTTTTAGGGTCCACTTTTAGACCAGTTTTAGGATCCACAAAAAGAATAGCTATTTCATGTTTTGTTATGTTTAGGTTCATGATTTGATCATAGTCAAGCACAAAGTCAAATTGGGCATGCATGGAATCATGCCAAAGAAGTGCAGCACTATGTTGTTGTGTAAGTTTCTCCATGTTTTCAATAATTAAGTTCAATATCATAAATATGGGGCATAATGTGGGGATATTGGCATAGGTAGTTTGAAATCCCCTAAGTTCATTTAGATTATCTCCTATTAGATCCTTTAAACAGTGAGGGTTTGTGATAGGTACATCTTCTGGAGGTGGGGGATTGTTGGGAGGTGGTTTTGGATTGTTTGTGGGATCATTAGGAGGGTTTTTTGATTCCATGTCTAATTACAATGAAAACAAATAGATAATTACAATGAATTTTTAAAAGAAATAAAAAAACTCATTGCTACCCTAATTTTTATATTCAAAACTATAAATTTTTGCTAAAAAATAATAGAAACAATAAAAATTTGAAGATTTGACTTACCTTGGATTAAAGAAAAATCAGATATGGGATTTCAAAGCGGATATCCATTTGCCCTAGCTAAATTCACATTTTCACAGTGAGAAAATGTTGAACATGGCTGGGGTATACAGATTTATATTTACTGGAAAATATCAGATATCTGATAATATTGGATATCCAATTAAGCATTTTTCTTTGGCCTTTGGCTTGGCCATGTGTACTGACACCCAAGCCTACTAAAAAGTTAACATATGCATTTGTGTTCTTTTGGATGAGTAAAAATAAGCTTTTTTCACATTGCCACTTTTTGGCATACCATGATCCCAGACATACCCAATAAAATACATTTATAAATCTATTTCAGCCTCCAAATGCACCTTTACATCGATTTGATCAAGAACAATCAAACTCCTTGAACTTTCCAACACACTTTCAAAAGCTTGATAAATTCAATCACCTTGAATAATGTGAGATCAACCCATCATTACAAGTTAATTATATCATGTCACCATGACACTTGAAACAATAAAAGATGTACCATAACCAACTACATCATGATCGGTTGATGATCAAACATTAGTTGTTCTAAAAACTTTACCAACCTACACAAAATGATCTTCTATCCTTTGAAACTATGTCTTCTAGTACTCAAATAAACTTTTGATCACAACAACAATTCCATATCTTAGATAAGATACTTCAAAATGAACTACAACACCTGAATCCACACCAATTTGATAGAACACTTAAATCATTCATCATTTGTCACTATGTGTTCTTCTCAATACTTTTTTAACTTTCAATTGATCGTCACTCTCTCCACTCATGTTTTCAACCTCTATGATCCAGCATATAACATCTTGAGACATCTCTAAGTTTCCCATAAGAAATATAAACTCCAATTCCCTCTGTAATATGTGATTCAACTACTCAAACAATCATCAAAATACCTTGAACACTATCAACCAACACAACACTAAGTTGACACAATGAAAACACTCTCAATAATCTCTACGTGATCTCTACATAAGTTATGCCAATAATATCCATCTTTGGAATTTATGGAAATGCTACAATATAATCATGGAAACATCAAAAACTTCCTGATAACAGTTACTCCCCCATACCTGATGCTTTTATTATGATAACTCTTTCTCTTCTTCTCTCTTTTAATCTTCTTTTAGTACTCATCTCCCAAGTCTTATCCCCTTTTGACAACAATGCCAAAGGAACCACACAACATAGGTCAACTTCTACTTGAATAATATTCTTCTCCACTGATTTCTCCCCTAAGGACTAGTCCTCTTAACATCAATCCACAATGAAAAATATTCAATGAGTCCATGGGATTGATGCTGCAATAGTATCTCAATTTTATTTAGGTAGGGGCATAACCCATAGTTTACCTCTTAGATAATCAAAACTCTCATTGGCTTGTGCCTTAGTAAATATGTCTACTATTTATTCCTTTGTTTGTACATATTCCAGCTTAACTTCTTTTTCCTCCACTTTATTTCTCAGAAAATGATACTTAATTGCAATGTGTTTTGTCTTAGAATGCATAACTATATTCTTTGAAATTTTAATTGCACTTGTATTATCATGGTAAATAGTAAATTATTAGTCCAGTTACCATCTCATTTATTCCTTCTAAGATCTTCTTCACCCATGCAATATGTGTATAGTTGATAGTATCTGCCACATACTCAGCTTATGTAGTAGATTGGGAAATGCAATTTTTATTTTTTATTGTCCATGATACAAGTTTTTACCTAGGAAGAATGTACATCCACTTGTACTTTTTATGTCATGATCAATGTTTCCTACCCAATCTATATCAGTGAACACACTCAAAGAGAAATCACCTTTATGTGCATACCATAAACCATAGTTTTTAGTCCCTTTCAAGTACCTAAATATTCTCTTTACCACCATCATATGGGATTCCTTAGGATTTTCTTGAAAATATAGCCACTATCCTAACTGCTTGAACAATGTTTGGTCTACTATGAACAATATATTGAAACTTTCCTATCATAGAACTACATAGGGTTTCATCCACTACACTTGAGTCCTCATCCTTAGAAACCATGCATCTTATCACCATGGGGGTTCCAACTCACTTGGAGTCTTCCATTCTAAAGGTTTTGAGCACTTCCTTTTAATACTTAGAATGTTTGACTTAAATACCATCCTTTAGGTATGAAATTTTCAATCCAACAAAGAACTTAATTTCTCCAATAATTGACATTTCAAATTCTTTCTTCATATCTTATAAAAATTCCAAACTCATGTCATCATTTCTACCAAATATTATGTCATCTACAAATACTTTAGCTAAGAGTAACTTGTCACCGTCAACCTTCAAGTATACATTACTATATTCATTTGTTCTTCTGAAACCAATCTTAACAAGATAAGAGTGTATCCTTTCATACCATGCTCTAGGTACTTGTTTCAGTCCATTAATGCATTTTATAACTTGCTAACCATATCCTTGTCCCTTGTCAATGAAAACCCATTTGGTTGTTCTATGTATACGTCTTCACCAGTAATTCCATTTAGAAAATAATATTTAACATCCATTAGGAAAACCTTAGAACTTTCATAATTTTCATAAGAAAGTAATATTCTTACCCCTTCAATTATTTCCATTGGAGGAAAGGTCTCTCCATCATCTAATCCTTCCTCTTGTGCATAGCCCTTATTGTGTATCACTTGCCCATCTTCATTTAGTTTATTTTTGAAGACCCATT
The DNA here is from genome assembly GCA_027943335.1 of Chamaecyparis obtusa. NCBI lineage: Eukaryota > Viridiplantae > Streptophyta > Pinopsida > Cupressales > Cupressaceae > Chamaecyparis > Chamaecyparis obtusa. The sequence continues at coordinate 55,642 of BSBK01003321.1, read as the reverse complement.
TTGTACCATTCACATTCTTATCTTCTAATCTATGAATAATTGTCCATGTTTCAATCTTTTAAATTTTATCAAGTTCCTCTTCCATGTTTTTTATCCAATCATCATTCTTTAAAGATTCATTCACGGTCTTAGGCTCAAACTTTGAAATCAAACATGTACTTTCCCTAATTTTTCTTCTTGTTTGCATACCTCCATCTTTATCACATATCATTTGATTAGTGGAATGATACAACTTTACATACTTGGGAATAACCAGTTCAGGTCTAGGAGCTTCTTCTTCTAGTTGAATCACTTCTTCCTCATTATTTTGTTCAACTATATCTTGTACTTTAGGTTGTACATAAACAATCTAGTGGTCATTCTCTAATTGTTTCTTGCTGGATTAATTAGAATTTTTAGGATATTCATCTACCTTCACATTTTTAATTTAAGTCATCTTGTTTTTCTTTTTATTTAAACATTTGTAGTCCTTTCTTTTAGTAGAGTATCCCAGGAAAATATCTTCATCACTATTAGGATCAAATTTTCCTTTGAACTCATCTCTCTTGATATAGAATCTTCTACCAAAGACTTTGAAATACTTAACACTAGGTGTATGACCATACCACAATTCATAAGGTATCTTAATAGTTGGTTTCATCATGTGTACCTACTTTAGTATGTACACTAAAGTACTAACAGCTTCTCTCCAATAGATCTTAGGTACATCACCTTGAATCATAGGTATATTGTAACATTTTTCTTTATTTTATTTTATCGTGGCTCATTATTTTGACTCAATATTTTTGATACTACTTGATAGTTTGTTATTGAGAAATATTTCATTTATTGGAGGCATAATTTAGTCTATTTTATGGTCTTTTACAAGCTTTCATATGCTACGAAAATTCATCCATTATATTAATGTAGTTTTGTTTTCTAATCCATATAGAACAAATTTAATCTAAATGCAAATAAATAAGATATAAGATATTCTCTAGAAAATACATAAGTTGTTCTATGGGTAGGATCCTCTCATACTAGTTGATTCCAAATATAATTCAGACAATTAAAAATTATTAAAAATACAATTGGCAACTTGGCATAGATGGAAGTTTAAAATATTTTAAAATAATACCCATCATTTTCACATACAATATGTGATTATACAAACTCCTATAAGTCCATTCCCTATTCTTGAAGATACAGTATAACTTAAGTAATTATAATTAAGCCATAATCATGTTAGGGTGTATAGAGACAAAAAAAAATGACAAACACATCAACATAAACTAAAAATGATATTAAATACACAAATAATTCACCAAATTCTTTTGTTTGCTACAACACATCATTCTAGGCAATGGGGGCATAATTCTCATCAAAATAAATTCCCTCTTGATATAAGTTTAACCATCACATACTAACCTTTACTATCAAAGAATGTTTCAATGTTTTTTATTCATTGAATAGTAAAGAAGGTAATATACAATGCAACATTCATATGGTTGAACAATTACCAATTGATATTTAGTTGGATAGTTACCAACTGAGACAACTATAATGTAATTAATAATTATACTGGAACATTCCCTCCCCCTTAATACATTTATCCTAAATGATCTTATTTACTTTTCCCTAGGGAACCCCCCCCCCCCCCACTTAAGGCTTATATAATAAAATATGTTGATTACATAATGTGAATACATATTTTAAGAAAATATTCTTCTAAATTAGAAAAACCTAAACTAATCAAGGATCCATCAAGCTATATTTTCACCTTCAGAAAGGTGTAGCTTCAAGTTGTATTCTTAAGCCCTCGGTTCTAAACTTTCAAATCACAAAGTCTTGAATTATTCAATAATTATCCATAAGATATGTAATAGATCTCTATCATTGCCTAGTGATCATGGAAGGATATAATTCTTGATCATATAATCTAAATATTTCTTTACAAAAATCCATATCGAGTGCAATACCAAGTCCAAAAATCTTCTTCAAAATGAGTCTTCATAAATCTAAAAGAGAGAATCTAACTTGAGATGATGGAAGTTCCTCCATCTTGCGATTCCAACAACCTCCAAATCTAAAGGTTCAAAGCATAAAATTGTGATTAATAGAAAACTAAGAATTATTAATGTTCTCTCCATCATCTGATGTATCATCATATTTAATTCATATAACATTTCCTTCTTCAGATTGTTCTTTTAGTTTTCCTTTAATAGCATCACTAGCTCTAGTTCTAAAAACCCATGTTGTGTGCCACTTTTTATTACAGTTAAAACTTTTATCATCTCTTCTATTTTTATCTAACAATTTCTAGTTACTTCATGAGTATAATGCCTTGTCTATTTGATGATCTTATTCTATGAATTGTTGTGTTCTCTTTTCTTCTTCTAGAAGGGCTGAAATCATATCCTCTAGAGTCTGAGAAGTGATTTGATTGAGTGTAAATAAAACATTACTACATTTGAAAGATAATAATTTTAACAAGACGTCCTTAGAATCATCATCATCATCAACATTAGCCTTAAACTCTACAAGTTTCATAACGAGACACCTCAAATTAATTATATGGTTTGACATTGTGATTCAGTTTTCCATTTTGAATATATAAAGTTAAGGTTTTAGGAAAAAAATTGTGTTGCCAACTTTTTCTCCAAATAGCTTGTTCAATTCCCAAATACCTACATAAGTGTTATCCAAATCTCCATGATGAATTTTTGAATATGTAAGAGCTAGATAAATAATAGCCTCGGTTTTATCATCTCTATTATTCCACTTGAACAATTTATTTGTATCTGTAGGTGTTGTTTCTTTGCCACTTACTATGTTCCTGTTACCCAAATTTTCCTATGCATTGAAATTTGGCTTATTCTATTCCATGGTCTTTGTTTTTACCTTACCAAGCTTCCCTAAAATTTTCATGGCCTCGTGTTCTATCCTCTGGCCTCTACAAATTTCCTAATTCCCTGGTCTACAGGTTAAAATGTTTAAAAATCTAGCCGTTCGGAGCCAAAAGCCCTTTTAAACCCTAAGCCTTGTTATAATCCTTTATTACCTTTTCCAGGCCACTTAAATCTTTTGTAAAGCATGTGCACAATTTTCTCCTAGAATTGGTGATGTGGCAGGTTGTCAGAGGGGCCCATGTGTGCATTAAAGATATCCCTATTTTCCAGTTCTCTAATTCCCAGTGCTCAAGTTCTTAGGGATTAGCGACTCAGCGAATAGTTAACCTTTTATTCAGTCATGTAATCACTAATTCTTGTAGCTATCTCAATAAGTGGGGTCCCGTTTGAGATAATTGGATAGCTGTCATGATTTCACAAAGGGTCTGTTAGAGCCTTGGGAAATCGCGACAACTGTTGATCTTTCCTTCTTTACAATGCTTCAAGGTTTAGTGGGTCTAGTGCCACATATTCTAATGTGGAATCTTTTCATTGGCCAAGGATGATGACTTGTATGCTATGTCAATGTGGGCCTAGTATGTTGTTAATCCTTTATTACCTTTTTCAGGCCACTTAGATCTTTTATAAAGCATGTTTGCATTGCTCTCCCAGAATTGGTGATATGGCAGGTTGTCAGGTGGGTCCAGTGCTACAGGTTGATGACATGCTCATTTCTCATTAGTCCATGTATGTTGAGTTGGAAGAGGCTAGGTGGGGCCTAATTTCTTAGACGTGTCAGTGGGGTCCCAAAGGAAAAGGATCTATTGTTGTCACATGATCACAAGGAATATTCCTTGCCTTTGCGATCATGCGCTAGCTATTAGATCAGAATCTTAGATTGCAGTGTGCCTGTTTGTCAGGTGGCTTGTTGAGGTGTTGCTAATAGAGCAGTTAGAGAAAATATGAGATTAACAGGTGGCAAGTCTGGGCCTGGGGTTTAGAGAGTCCTCCATGGCTTAAAGGAAGGAAGGCCAAGGTGGGTCCCGATTTCAATGAGATCTACAATGGTCATATGATCACATGGAATATTCTAAGCCCATGCGATCATGCAACTACCATCCAATGGGATTCCTTAAGTTGTGGGTCCATGACTTATCTGATGGTGCTAATTTGCTTGCGTTTCATTGGTTGTTGACTTCCACGGTGGCTATGACCTATCAGGTGGGTTTCTTAATGGTTTCTGTGTGCATCTAGGCTGTTCTTTTGCTAGGAGGAAAAGGATATTGATGGCCATGTTTGAAAATGATTGGCTGACCATTGGAATTCAAATTTGAATATTTCTGCAGAGGGTTTTGCTAGTTTTTGATGCAGCGGCATGGTAGATCAAAAAATTTATGTCTCCAAGATGTTTGCAGTTAAGGGAGAGATGATGAGGAGACTTGGAGGTGATCCTTTCCAGATTTACAGGGGTCCTATATTGTGTGTTCATACCATAGGTTAATGAATGGGTGCTTGGCACCATTATTTGTGCAGTCCTTTCTCCAGGGTGATATGATTGTTTTTGAGAGCCTTCATGGCTGAGTGGAGTTGCAAGTGGGTGGTTGGCTCAAGGTAGTGTGTCTGCAGGTGGTCCTAGTATAGAAACAATGTGCATGATGAGTTTTTAGATCTATTTTCCAAAGTGTCCTCAATGAATTAATGTGACCTATCCCTCTAGGTTTTGGTAAAAGTTGTAAATCTATAACCCTGGTTAGGTTTAGTTCTTAACTCCTACCTATGTGCAATGAGGGATGTATATATTATTTTTTGGAGCTTTTGAGCTCAGAGTTGGACAATTGTAGAAGAATTTCACCTTTTCTTAAGGGTCATCTATGGTATTTTCTCTACCCTCTGGCTTATACAGTTGTAAATCTTTCATTGATAATATAGACATTGCAAAGGTAGTTTTTGACAATCCTTCATGTCCTTGTGCTTCCTTGCTTGCATTATCTCTTATTGGATTAAGTTTTATGAATGCTTTCAGTGATATTTAGGGTTCCTAATCCCTCTTACTTTTAGTTTATATGTGTACTACTATGTATGTTATGATTTGAATGAGTTTGTGGGTATTCTTTAGCCCCCTATCATTCTGTCTCATTCCTATGCCCTTTTGCTGAAAAGAATGTCTTCTTGTAGGTCATAAGTTGTGTCTAATGTTCAGACCCTCTTATGAAACACTTACGTAAGCCTATTCAGTAAGTTGTGACCTACTAGACCTAATTCTTTCACTGGTTTCATTCCTTTATACTAAAATCCAAACCCTAATTTTGGTGCATCACCTAGTAGGATAGTTTTCTTTCAATCATTTCCTTTCATGCAATCCTTCTATCCCTTTTCCCTCAAAGATTTACATTTTTAGTCAAGAGAAAATTAAGGTGATAATCCAAGAGGAACCATCCTAGAACTTGGTGGTCTCATCTCGATTACCAAAAGGTCCCACAACCTTGAGATGATTCCCAAGTTATACTAAGTTATCAAGACTAAAAGAGCTTGAACCAAGGGTGCAAACTCAGTGTATAACATTTTTGGCATGCCTGGTGGGACAACAATAGAAGTTCATTATTTAATTTATGTTATCTCTAATATGTAGATTGCATAATACAGACCTTTAGAGGGTTTTTTACCAAGTATATCTGGCGACTCCACTGATTTCAAAGATCCAGGCTAACCTTGTCCAAAGTTTATGAGAAAGATTGAGACTAGAAGCTCAAAGCCTATAGGATTTTTAGAGTTTCCTTCAAGAAGAAGTCACAAAGCCAGCTCAACTCAAAGAGAATCACCTGTAAGGAGAGTTCAATCAACACCTCCTAATACATCAGAAAGGAGACCTTCACCACTTTATTCTAGAAGAAGAGGTAGATCTCTAACCAGAGATCTTGAAGAAGACTCAAATTTAGCATTCAATACAACTCATATAGTTGTTAATCTACAAATTCTAGTCCCTGTAATGGCTAGAAATTTTGCCTTTGCACCTTTCAATTAGGGTAGCCCATTAAATTTTGTAGTGCATCATGATGTACCCTTGGTGGCATTGAAGAGTATACCTCATTTCATAGGGGAAGGACATACTACAACTTTTGAGCACATAAGAGATGTAACCACCATCTGCAGCATACACAACATTACTCAAGAGGATGTCACCACCAAATTATTAGCAACCTCTCTAAAAGGTACAACTCTTGAGTGGTTTAGAACTTTAACTGTTGGTGCTATTACTTCATGGGATGAATTAGGGGATGCATTAAGTAAGCATTTTGAGGATAAATTAGATAATTTGTCTCTAGTTGAACAGTTAACAACTATTAAGAGAGACCCTAAGGAACAAATGATATATTATAATAGTAGATTCCTGAAAACATAGAATGGGATCCCAGTCTTTGTAAGACCATCAGCAGACCATGCCTTTTTATACTATTTAGAAAGTTTGAATGGTCAAATTTCTATCATGATCCAGTCTATGGGTGGTACTTCTCTTCCCCAAGCTTTTGACATTACTATCAGGGCCGAAAATTGTTTAATTCAAGCAAGCATGATAGCTAGAAGACCTCTAATGCCCATTTTTCCTAGCCTTCAACCCATTGCACCTGCAAAAGTACCCCCATTTACCCCTATTCCCATAATATAAACACCTCAAGCTAGTACTAGTGGTCAGGAGCATGTTGCAAAAAATTTCTCCCAAGAGTTACAAGAAATAAAGAGTAGTCAGCAGACTAGTATGTAGGAAATGACAAACTTGTTGCAGATCTTGACTAAAGAGGTCACAAATTTGAAGAAATAAAATCAAGGCATCAGACCACCATTTCAATCACAAGGGCAAGGTCCTAGTCAGTAGTATCAAAGCCAAGGATAGCCTTATCAATAGAATAGGCCACCATACCAAGGAGGCTATCAAGGAAAAAAACAAAGCTTCAATCAAAGACCATTTCAGCCATATAATCTTGCACATCTAAATTCTGCAAATCTAGTGAGGGATATGGTTCTTAGTCAAAATAATGTGGCAATGGAAAATGAATGGTGCTTTCCTTGTAGTCAACCTCACAATCAGGCTACATGTTCAAATGGATTAATGAATCAAGCTCTAATGGCCCAAGGTGCCTCATATGCTCAATCAAAGCCTTCATCCAGTGGTTCAGCCCCTCAGCAAGAAACACAAGAGCATGAGACTGCCTTTTTCAATTGGGAGCAACCAGACTTCATTGGAGTCAATGATGATGATTCTTTTGTTTCCTATACAAGAACAAAGAGAAGAGCTCAAGACATGGAGAGAGAAAATTTTGGAACCCAAGATACTACATCTATAGAGCCAGCACAACAAGCTATTCCTACCGTACCTAAGAAGGCTCCTACCATTACAATCAAAGAGGATTAGACTTCCAAAGAAGAAGAGCCCATCATAGTGAAAACACAATAGAGAGTACACACTGTGATATCTTATAATAATGTAGATAACATGAAGAAGGTGAATGTCACCATGTCTATGTGGGACTCTTTGTCTATTCCAGGATAGTCTAATATTTTAAAGAAGGCTATGACTAAAGTAGCAACTCCTCATCCTGCAAAAGAAAATGCAAAGCCAGTGTTGGTTAACACTAATCAGGAGAAGGAGACTCCAAGCAAAAACCCCAAAAGAAATACCATGCAAGGTAGGAATTCAAAGCCTCCTCCCTTTTATGTATCTTTAATTATTGGAGATTCTATAGTACATAATTGTATGGTAGATAGTGGGGCTACTAGTACTGTAATGCCCAAGAAAGTAGCTGACCAATTAGGACTAAAGTATGAACCCTTCCAAAAGAAGGTTACACAACTTGATGGATCCTCAATCAATACTATACGTGTGGCCAAGGATACCAATCTGATCCTTCATGCTAGTCCTAATTTTTCTATCCTCCTAGATATATACATCATAGATCTCCTTGTATTATTTTCTATATGTCTTTCAAGAGAGTTTACAGCTAAGATAGGAGGCTATCTTTCTTTTGATTGGTCTCATATGCTCTTTCATACAAGATATGGTACCAAGGTTACCATTAAATCAGAGAAATTGGTAGCACACCATATAGAACCTTATGTGCCCAATACCATCAATGCAAAATGCCCCATATTTGATAGCAGTGACTTCCAAGCCATTAGTGAAGCAAGCACCAAAATAGAAAATATCCCTGATATTTTCCTAGATGAAAGAGAATTAGAAAATCTTGTTTGGGATTTTGGTCTGGGAAATTATTTGACATAGGAAGCTGGATTGAAAGAACCGAGCCTTCTCAAAGAAGACATTGATTCAGAAGATCAGAGAAATCAGGTTTGGGAACTATTCTTTGATGGAGCAAGAAGTAGACATGGTTTTGGTGGTGGTGCTATGCTAGTGTCCCCAAAAGGAGAAAGGTATTATGCTGCCTTTAGATTTAGTTTCTCCTGCACTAGCAATACTGTAGAATATGAGAGTCTAGTCAATGGACTAGAATGGGCTAGAAAGAGAGGGCTTAAGGCCTTGAAAGTTTATGGTGACAGTGAACTTGTTGTCATCCAAGTCAGGGGGATAATTGCAACCAAGAATGACACCATGAAAGCATAAAAACATAGATTTTGGGATGCAATTGAAGTTTTTTGTGCTTTCAATATTGTTGCTATCCCTAGAAAGTTAAACCAAAATGCAGATAGGTTGCCTGTTGTTGGATCTCAGTATGATATATCAAATAGTGTTTCAAAAGTAGTAGATCAATAGCATATTAGAGTGATTTTCAGACCATATATTCCTAATAATGATGTCAATTGGCAAGTGTTTGACAATGATGAACAAATTCTATAGTTCTTGTTTGAAGAAGACATTTTTTCAGAGCATAATCAAGATAGGCTATCACAGAACTATGGTGATCAGGTAATACAACTAAAATCTAATAAGATGCCTAGAGGTCTTTTCACTTTAGAGACTATCTTCAACAAGGATGATGAAGTCAAGAAAAAAAAAGCTGGCCTAGTAATCCAACAAGAACATAGTGTTGAATTAGAGTTGGAACCGGGTAAGAGCTTACAATTTGGAAAGGTAAACACTAAATTGGAAAAGAAAGCTTACACCAAATTATTCAAAGAATTCAGTGATGTTTTTACATGGAAGTATGAAGACCTCAAAGGTTTTGACCCTACTCTTGCTCAGCACACTATTGAACTAGAGCCTAATACCAAACCAGTGAGGCAAAAACAAAGGCCTATTAATCCCAAGCTTGAGCCACTTATGCATAAAGAAGTACTCAAATTAATAGAGAGTGGTATCATCTACCCCATCAAACACACTAGTTGGGTTTCCAACTTTGTTCCTATCAGGAAGAAGAATGGGGAGCTGAGGTTATGTGTTGACTTCAGGGATTTGAACAGAGCTTCATTAAAAGACCACCATCCATTACCCACAATGGAACAAATTCTATAATGTGTCTCTAGATCTGAGAGATTTTCATTATTGGATGGCTATTCAAGATACAATCAGATCTTGGTAAGAGAAGAGGATCAATACAAGACTACATTTACAACCAAGTGGGGAACCATGGCATATCAAAAGATGCCCTTTGGTTTTTCAAATGTAGGTGCTACATTTCAAAAGGCAATGGATATGACCTTTAAAAGCATCATGTACAAGTTTTTACTGGTCTACCTAGATGATATAGCTCTCTACTCGGGGCATGTAGCAGACCACATCAAACATCTGAGGTAAATATTTGAAAGGTGTAGAGAGTTTGGGATATATCTTAATCCCAAGAAATGTGTGTTTGCAGTTCATGAAGGAAAACTATTAAGATATATAGTATCCAAAGAAGGAATTATAGTGGACCCTGAAAGGATTGCAGCTATCCTAGAGCTACCCCTACCACATCACAAGAAAAGTCTTCAATCTTTCATAGGAAATATAAACTTTGTTAGGGGATTCTTGCCTAACATTGCAGACTTACTCAAGCCTTTAACAACCATGTTGAAGAAGGGTTTAGCTTTCAGTTGGACTAAAGAAGGGAAGGCCAATTTCTAGGCTATCAAAAAGGCCTTAACAGAAGCTCCTGCCCTGTTAAACCCAAATTTCAGTAAGGATTTTAATATTTATACTTATGGAGGTTAGGATGCCATCTCTGCAATGTTGACATAAGAAAATGCTAATGGATTGGAGTAGTCTATTGCCTTCTTTAACAAAGGTTTAGAAGAATATGAACAGAGGTATTCCTTTGTGGAGAAACATGTACTTGTTGTGGTGAAGAGCCTCAAAAAATTCAGATATTTATTGATTCATAGTAAGGTACATTTGAAAGTTACTCATCCCAGTGTCAAGGAATTCCAGCTTTCCAAGGACCTAAATGAAAAGAGAGCTAGTTGGATCACTAGAGTGATGGAATATGATGTAGATATTCAGACTACCAAGCTTGTTAGAGCTAGAGGTCTTTTTGAGCATTTGGCAGGGGATGAAAGTTCAAGGAAATCAGAGTAGGTGGATGCATCCTTGGTGGTGCATTCTACTGAAGAAAAACCCAAGGTAACAAGTTGGTTACCTAATATGATTCACTATTTGAAGATAGGATAATGTCCTATAGACCTAGATTTAGCCAAAAGAAGGTATTATAGATTGCAATCTGTTCCTTTTGTGTTGATTGATGAAGTTCATTTTAGAAAGGATCACAGTGGTGTCCTTTTGAGATGCATTGATTCATAAAAGGTTGCAGATATCCTATTTGAGTTTCATGATGGACCCTCTAGAGGTCATTTCTCTCCTAGGACTACTACTTATAAAATCATGAGGGCTGGGTACTATTGGCCATCTATCTTTAAGGATAGTCATGATTATGTTATAAAATGCATTCAGTGTGCCATGTTTGTAGGAAAAGAAAAACTTGTAGCCTTTCCCCTATAGCCAGTCAGAATAGAGTAGCCTTTCATGAAGTGGAGCATAGATTTCATAGGAATGATCAATCCTCCATCTAGTGTAGGACACAAATGGATAATCACTGCAACTAATTATTTCACTAGATGGATAGAAGCAACTTCTTTATAAGAAGAAAATGAGAGTGTTGTCTTAAATTTTTATGATGACATAATCCATAGATTTGGCACTCCTGATTCCATCATTTCAGATAATGCATTGGCATTTACAGGCCTCAAAGTCTCAGAATGGGTAGTCAAGAATGGCATCTATCTGAATACAAGTTCCAACTACTATCCTCAGGGGAATGGTTTGGTAGAGTCAACAAATAAGAACCTAATTAGAATAATCAAAAAGACCCTACAAGATAATCAGAGAGATTGGCATACAAAGCTCAAGTCTGCCTTATGGCTAGAAAAAATTACCCCAAAGAAAATCATTGGTAATTCCCCATACATGTTGGTGTATGGAAAGGAGGCTAAATTGTCTATCTCAACTGAGTTACCAACTCTAGACTTAGCCACTTAGTATGCCCTATTTGAAGAAAGTGATCCTCAGCAGATCAGGTATGCTCGGTTGATGGAATTAGAAGAACTTAGAGAGAAATCAATGCAGGATATGGAATTCCATCAGGAACAGATAAAGAAGAGCTTTGATAAAAGAGCCAGGGTCAGAAATTTCAAGGTTGGAGATGTAGTTCTCAAATGGGATGAATTAAGATCCAAACTTGGTAGGCATACAAAGTTTGATTCATTCTGGGGTGCACCATTTGTAATCATAGAGTACAAGGGCCGCAATGCTTTTCAAGTTTCAGACCTAGAGGGTGTCCCCTTGCCAATATCAGTAAATGGTTTCCACTTGAAGCCATTCTTTGAGGTCAATCCCTCTCTGTAAGTTTCTCTGTATTTTCTTGTAAATAAGTTTCCCCTGCTTTCTTTCCCTACTTTCCTTCTTTGCAAGAAGTGCTTGTGCACAAGTTTTGCTCCTCAATTCAGTTTTGCCTCTCTGTCAAAGTTTTGTGTTTAGAGTGACCCCATGGCCAATGGATATGTCAAGGCCACTGGTTTTCCATGTCTAGCAAGATGACATCCAACAGAAATTACCAAAATGTTACCCAAATTTTTCTACGCATTCAAATTTGGCTTATTTCTATTCCATGGTCTCTATTTTTACCTTACCAAGCTTCCCTAAAATTTTCATGGCCTTGTGTTCTATCCTCTGGCCTCTACAAATTTCCTAATTCCCTGGTCTATAGGTCAAAATGTTTGAAAATCTAGCCGTTCAGAGCCAAAAGCCCTTTTAAACCCTAATCCCTATTATAATCCTTTATTACCTTTTCCAGGCCACTTAAATCTTTTGTAAAGCATGTGCACATATTTCTCCCAGAATTGGTGATGTGGCAGGTTGTCAGAGGGGCCCATGTGTGCATTAAAGATATCCCTATTTGCCAGTTCTCTAATTCCCAACGGTTAAATTCTTAGTGGTTAGCAACTCAGTGAATAGTTAACCTTTTATTCAGTCGCATAATCGCTAAGTCTTGTAGTGGTCTCAGTAAGTGTGGTCCCATTTGAGATAATCAGATAGCTATCATGATTTCGCAAAGGGTCTGTTAGAGCCTTGCAAAATCATGACAACTGTTGATCTTTCCTTCTCTACAACACTTCAAGGTTTAGTGGGTCCAATGCCACGTATTCTAATGTGGAAGATTTTCATTGGCTAAGGATGATGACTTGTATGCAATGTCAATGCAGGTCCAGTATGTTGTTAATCCTTTATTACCTTTTCTGAGCCACTTAGATCTTTTATAAAGCATGTGCACATTTCTATCCTAGAATTGGTGATATGGCAGGTTTTCAAGTGGGTCCAATGCTGCAGGTTGATGACATGCTCATTTCTCATTAGTCGATGTATGCTGAGTTTGAAGAGGCTAGGTGGGGCCAAATTTTTTAGACGTGTCAGTGGGGTCTCAAAGGAAAAGGATCTATGACTGTCGCATGATCGCAAGGAATATTCCTTGCCTTTGCGATCATGCGTTAGCTGTTAGATCAGAATCTTAGATTACGGTGGGCCCATTTGTCAAGTGGCTTGGTGAGGTGTTTCTAACAGAGTGGTTAGAGTGAATAGGATATTGATAGGTGGTAAGTCTAGGCCAGGGGTTTACAGAGTCCTTCATGGCTTAAAGAAAGGAAGGCCGAGGTGGCTCCCAATTTCAATGAGATCTATGGTGGTCGTATGATCACATGGAATATTCTGAGCCCATGCGATCATGTGACTACTGTTCGATGGGATTCCTTAAGTTGTGGGTCCATGACTTGTCTGATGGTGTTGATTTTCTCGTGCTTCATTGGCCATTGACTTCCATGGTGGCTATGACCTGTTAGGAAGGTTTCTTCATGGTTTCTCTGTGCATCTGGGCCGTTCATTTTCTGGGAGGAAAATGATATCAATGGACACATTTTAAAATGACTGGATGACCATTAGAATTCAAATTTGAATATTTCTACAGAGGGTTTTCCCAGTTTTTGATGCAACGACGTAGTAGATCAAAAAATTTATGTCTCTAGGACGTTCGCAGTTAAGGGAGAGATGATGAGGAGACTTGGAGGTGATCCTTGCCAAATTTACAGGGGTCCTATACCATGTGTTCATGTCACAGGTTAATGAATGGGTGCTTGGCACCATTATTTTTGCAGTCCTTTCTCCAGGATGATATGATTGATTTTGAGAGCCTTCATGGCTGAGTGGAGTTGTAGGTGGGTGGTTGGCTCAAGGTAGTGTGTCTGCAGGTGGTCCTAGTATAGAAATGATGTGCATGATGAGTTTTTAGATCTATTGGCCGAAGTGCCCTTAGTGAATTAATGTGACTTGTCCCTCTAGGGTTTGTTAAAAGTTGTAAATCGATAACCCTAGTTAGGTTTAGTTCTTGACTCCCACCTGCGTGCAGTGAGGGATGTATATATTGTTTTTTGGAGCTTTTGAGCTCAGAGTTGGACAATTGTAGAATAATTTCACCTTTTCTTAAGGGTCATCTATGGTTATTTCTCTACCCTCTGGCTTATACAATTAAATCTTTCATTGATAATATAGACATTGCAGAGGCAGTTTGTGACAATCCTTCATGTCCCTATGCTTCCTTGCTTGCATTATCTCTTATTGGATTAAGGTTTATGAATGCTTTCAATGATATTTAGGGTTCCTGATCCCTCTTACTTTTAGTTTATATGTGTACTACTATGTATGATCTAATTTGAATGAGTTTGTGGGTATTCTTTAGCCCCCTGTAATTCTATCTCATTCCTGTGCCCTTTTTCTAAAAATAATGTCTACTTGCAGGTCATAAGTTGTGTCTAATGTTCAGGCCCTCTTATGAAACACTTATGCAAGCCTATTTAGTAAGTTGTGACCTACTAGACCTAAGTATTTCACTAGTTTCATTCCTTTATACTGAAATCCAAACCCTAATTTCGGTGCGTCACCTAGTGGGATAGTTTGCTTTCAGTCATTTCCTTTCATGCAATCCTTCTATCCCTTTTCCTTCAAAGATTTACATTTTTAGTTAAGAGAAAATTAAGGTGATAATCCAAGAGGTTGGAGGTCTCATCTTGGTTAGAAAAAGGTCCCACAACCTTGAGATGGTTCCCAAGTTATTCTAAGTTATCAAAACTACGAGAGCTTGAACTAAGTGTGCAAACTCAATGTATAACAGTCCCATTAGTTTTTATTCATTAATTGAAAAAATGTATTTTTATTCTCCACATATGAAAATTAAATCCAGAGTATTTATCTAATGGAATCTCCATTGAACAACAATAGTATCACTAACAATTATTTCTGTTATCACCAACCACTCACAAAATTGAAAATACTACATGTATTCTATACCTGGTTGAAAGTACATACTTACTAATATTCTAGTCACACTAGAAACAAAGTGCTTCACCAAGAGAAAGCCTACCTTCAAATGTCAGACACCAATAAATATTGAAGCACAAGCCTATAGTATAATTAAATGTCTAAGTACATGTAAATTTTCTACTTCGCATCCACAATCTCTTCAAAAGTGACTATAAACAACCCTTTTCCAATAATAATCAGATGCATTTCATCACATAAGTGACTCATGTATATCACTCTATTCTATGGTGTGTGTTTTGACATAACTTTGAAACATGTTCCATTGAAGATGGGTTAACAAAACTTTGAAATGAGTGCATTGAAATCTATACAACATTGTCAAGCTTGAAGAAAACAATTTATCATGCTATCACAAACTTGTGAGTGGTAGCCTTCACCTATTCTCTACTCGTGTGGGTGCAATAGTTCTCTTCTCATGTAGCTATGAAAAATTTACAACAATCAGATCTAGATTTGTTGTGATTTATCTAGGTAAGTGCACCAAGATGGTGAACAAAAAGGGGTTTATAATTGGCCACTTTTGTTTTTTAAGTGAGGCAAACCTGAACTTCACAGAGATATTTGAGGGTCATGCACTCAAAACTAGGAGTTGTGTAAAGAATAATAATTGTAGTAATCTGAATATAGTTTCTAAAATACTAAATTTTTTTTTAAATGGATAAGATAAAGATGGTAAAACCTCTCGTGCATGAAAAAATATTCCTCATTTTTTCAAAAAAACATAACATAGTTGTTATTGTGCTCTTCACAAAACCTATAGTTAGATTTATTATTTTGCAAAACTCTTTGTTAGGATGATAGGCAAGAGTGAGATCTATAATTTGTGTATTTTTTTGTAATTATTTATTGAGTATTTTATTTGTATATGATTTTTTTAATTGACCATATCCTAAAAATCTGATACCTGTTCGTGCATCATAATAACCAAATTGTATTTTTTTAAAAAATGTGTCTAGAATCTAGTGTAGAATAATAATATGTAATTTGTTTTAAATTTGGTCATGTAGATCAAAAGTTATTAAAACAATGGTAGACATATGTCTATAAGGACTGTGAAGACACTGGTGAAGTAAATTAAAGTTTAATATGATAATGTTGTCCAAAAATAGAAAAAAAAAATGGTCATAAAGATTACAAGATGTATGAGATGATGGTAGTCAGTTTAGAGATACACACTTGATCATTTGTAAAGCTGATCACGACAAAGTCAAGAAATCATGTTGAAGGAAGAAAAAACATGCAAATGGACAAAATTGGAGGGAAAATGGGCTTGCAACCCTTAGGACCGTATTCCAAATCTTTTACCATGCCATAGCCCGTATAGGTTATTGTGTACAAAATAATCCTCTTACGTTTTGAAAAGAAAAAAGTCACAATTTCAATTTCTACAAACTCCGTACAAGTTTTGAAGACATTAAACAACATTTTCAGTTTCACATAATATGTCTTCAAAACCCATATAGGTTCTGAAGACATGAAAAAAAAATTCTTGTATATGTGTAATACAATTCAAATTTTTATAGATTTACATATATCATATGTTTCTATAGTTATGTATGCATATATTTATATAGATATATTTATATATATCTATTGTATCATCTTAAAATGGAAGTACTTCCATGTTAAGAGCATTTAGCCCTCCGAGTAAGTGGTTTAGGGTCATGTTTGGTGCCTTGATTGGATCTTTCCATGTACTTGGCTTTCTTCTTTCTTTTACACTTGATTTCTTCATTCTAGGTGAAATTAGGGTTAAGGTCTTAAGGAATTTCTTGATTTTCCTTCTTCCATGGATCTATTTTCTAGGTAGGATTCAGAAATGAGACCTCCTAGTCCTTCATCACATAAAACAAAGCATTTTCTATCTATTCCAGACATCTAGTCCTATTCGAATATCAATTTCCAAGTTTCTAACATCTCTGGGACCTCTGCTGCAAAACCTAACAAAGTTAGGGTCTGAGGTCAAAGTTGATCTCAACCCTAACTAGGTCAGGGTCAACCTCAACCTTGACCTCTTCCCGCCAAGATTTCAAATTTTCATTTGTCAACAGTTTGGCTTTCGGGATAGTTATTTCTCCACCTCTGGGTCGGTTTTTTCTGGCTCTGAAATGGTAAATCCTTTAATTGTATTTAATCAAGGTATATTTTCCAAAGGTGAGGCCCTAATTGGGATTTAATTATCCAAGGTGGCCCATTTAGAGGAGTGTGCCCTAGATCACTATAAAAGAAGGCCTTCCTCTCTCATTTTGAAATCAAGTTTTCTCATCCCATCCACACTCAAGAAAATTCAAGTGCTCAAGCCCTCAAGGTGATCAAGTGAGTATTCCATTCAGGCATTCAAGTCTTCTTCTCCATCCAAGTTCTCCATTGAAGATCAAGGATTCAAGCATTTAAGCTATTGAAGGGATTTGGCTCAAGCATTCAAGATCTATCATTCAAACCCTAGATCTAGCCACCATGGTGGTGTGATCTTCCTTCAAGATCCTTTGTTCATCTTCAAGATCCATATCATTTTTTCCTCAAGGTGGATTTCAAGCATACAATCATGGAGGTTTGATGATGTTATGTTCAAGCTTTCATATCAATATATTTGATTACATTCCAAATACATTAGCATATCTATTGAATTGCATAGCTTTATTGTTACATTCATTTCTACTACTTGCTAGCATTCTCCTATTTCAATTTCAATATTAACGTTGATTCCAAACTCGGGTTTGACCAAGGCAACCCCGTGCCCCCCCCCCCCCGCCCCAAACAAACAAACAAAACCATTTTTCTTGCAGGTACAGGTGTGAAATCTTAGATCTAAGAGTGAATTTGGATACCCTTTTCGACAATGTTTTAGGATCTGCGAATAGAATCAAAATCGGACTTCAAATAAATAATGTGGTCTTTGACCTTTTAAAAGGTCAAAGTTGACCTGTGTGGATTTGGAGAAAAGATTTCTGGGTTTTGTCTACCTCGACATTTCCAATCCAAAATAGGTGATGGAATCTTTGGAAAGTTCATATAGAAACTAGAATTCAACATTTTCCAGATTTGCCCTAATTCAAGGTTAGTATTTGTACTTCAATTATTTCAATTTCAAGTATAACACATTCTACTTGGGGAAACATCAGATTTATTCTTTCTTTCATATTCTCCATCAAATTGATCTGATTCTACATTAGCCCTTTTGGTTGATCAAATTGGATCTCCTTGTTGCGAATTTGGGTTTGAGAATAGATCTCATATTTCCCCCCCCTAAAAACATTTGAATGATATTGAACCCATTTTAATATCATTCATTTTGGTGAACCCAACATACTTACTCTCTTTCTTTTTGGTGTTAGCTTTACATTTTGTGTGCTCTTGCATCTATAATTCAAAAATACAAAAAAATCTATATATTTGATAAAATACAAAAACATATTTCTTGCATTTTTATTTATCATGAAGATTGTTAAGATGTTTCGGTGCATAATCATGTTTGTTATTACTCTTCTTCTAGCGTCTATTTATAATTCATATGATGTTTATGAGGGTATTATTCATTTCATAACATTGATGACCCTTCACTTTGCTCTTGCTTATGCTTTTGTGAAGTTGATTGATACTAGTCTACCCACATTTAAAAAATTTCTTAAGGATTTATGTGGTAGCCTTATTCATCTTTTGGATTATGTGAAGAATTTGGTAGATGATACATCATCTCCTAATCTTCCTAATTTTCATCCTACTCTTATTAATCCTACTCTTCATCCTAATCTTCCTATTCTGATACCTGATTCTCCATCTGTTAATCCTCACTCTTCCCGTACTTATGATGGGATTCAAGCTATAGTTCAGGATGTGAATGTGCAAGATTTCTTTGATTTACGTTCTCCTCATAATCATGATGATCTTAAAGGAAAGGGTAAAGAAACTTCTTCCAAACCTATTATCCCACCTTATACAACCTTTACTCATGAACATGATAAACAATCACCTCCTGTAGAAGCTTTGCATGATATGTACACTACTAGATATAATATGGTGACTAAACAAGGCTATAACGGTTTAGGGTTAGGAGTTAATGAGCATGGTATTAATTTTCCCATTAACATACCTCCTAAACCAGATATGAGTCATGTCAAAACTTCTAAATCACAAGTCAAGTTAAGTGGTGTGGATCTTCATCCTCCCCTTAACGCTCATCTCTCTACACCTCTAATGGATAATCCTAACACTCATCAAGAAATTGCTAAGACAGTATATGTAGAGCTAATTAATTCTAAGAAGGAAAGATTTATACCTATGCCTATTGATGCTTTGAACAAATTTAAATGTCCTTTCCACTATCATAATACTCATTTTCTTTCCAATTGTAACCACTTCAAATTATATGTTAGGGATAGGGCTGTGCGAGGAATTATACCTTTTTCTCGCGTAGTCTTACAACTTCTTCATAATTTTGATATAGGGGATTCCCCTCCATTAGAGATAGAGTAAATTTTCCTATCCTCTTGTCTCATGACTAGGGGGCAAGAGGCATAATTTTATCCAGTCTTTTAGGATCCATTAGGTCTTTTTATTAAGATTTAATGGGTATTCTTAATGTTTCCTTCTTCCATAATCTTACATGATGTTTTTATCCATTCTTAGGAATTATATTTTCTTCTTAGGAAATCTTTTCTAGGACATGTGTTTTGTAAAAATATCCCTTGTCTTTCATCCCTCGGGGGGCAAGGTTCTTCCTTCTTTCTCTTTTTCTAGGGGAACTTCTTTCCTTAGCTTAGTAGTATTTGCTTATGTTACAATATTATTTCATCATAGTGACAAAGGTGTTGATTATGGATAACATTCTTATATGAGAAGTTGTTGTCCTAGGTTGTCACTTCTTCTCTATGTTGCAAATTATGTTTAATATAAACTTTTATTCTTGCTTGGTGTTAAAATTGTTTTCCTTCATTCCAAAGATTCCTCTTGCTCTTCTTCATAGGGGGCTTGATTATTGAATCTCTATTCCCACCTTTTGAAAGATGATATCTTATCTAAACACACTCTTCTTTGGTGGGGGTCTTGGTGATAAGATCTTTTTCATTGAGGATCCTTTTCCATAAGTGACATATCCTTTTCATGATTATCTATACTCTTGGACGTAGGGGTCAATATCTCTTGCTAAGGATATACTATACATTGTTGTAAATAGGATATCTCCTTGCTTGGTGAAGTAGGTATCCTCTTCCATCTTTGTTCCTACACTTGGGGGGAAAGGATGCCTTATCCTTCTTTTATGTCTTCAAGTATTCACACATAGAGTAACAAATATGGATTGTGAGTTCAGTAGAAGTACTTTAGCCTTAGGGGCTTGGTATGATTTTCTATCTTATTCAAATCTATGCATTTTTATTCCATGCATGTTCATGCTGGGGTTTTGGTCTCGAGGATTCGATCTTAGCATTATCAATTTTTTTTCCTTTCCAAAATGGAGTCACAAATATGGATCACGAGTTTGGTAGAAGTAATTTAGCCTTGGAGGCTTGGTATGATTTTCTATCTTATTCAAATCTATGCATTGTTATTTCATATGGTATTCTCTTCTTTTCTATGGATTCACCTCTTTCCTTGGTTAAGTAGTATTTATCTACTATGTGATATTCAATCACACATGAAAATTATGGTTTGCATTTGAGGACCTATGTCCTTTATACAAACCTTATTTGTTGTGTCACATTGGGTTTCCATGGTTGATACATCTCTCACCTTGAAACTGAATAGTGTGCTATCCCTCATTAAGGGTTACTTCCTTTTCACTTCTTGCAAGATATCTCTTTACATTCATCTCTTCCATGGCCTCATAGGAGTTGTGACCTTCTTGGCTTAGACTAGGAGTTGTCTATGGATATTGTCTTGATGCTGAAGAAGGCTTTATCCTTGTTCTTTTTCTTTCCTTAACATGACAAAATAGTATGTTTTTGTCATCTTAAAGAGGGGGACATATATAGGGTCTCCCTTGTACTATAGTTTTTAAATTTTTACATGCTAAATCTTGGAAGGTAATGTACATAAGTTGCTAAATCCTGAAAAGACACACACCTATATGCTAAATCTTCCAAACGTAACACACATAAGTTGCTAAATCCTGAGAAGATGCACATTTCATATTCATAGTGATACAAGAAGGTGGATCTATGGGTATTCCAAAAGCTGTCAGAAGACACATTACAATTGCAAGCATAGTTTATCGGTGAACCTATTGGGCTCTCCCTCTAGGGTGATTCACAGTAAGGTAGGCATCTTACCAAATGAGGTAATCACTTTCTCTTTTCTCTCTTTTAACTTTCATGCTAGTACGACTGGATCATGAAGCTATGTTTTCTATAGTGTTTCTCTTGTCTTTCTTATGAAATCATTTATGCTTTTATGATAGCTTTCCAAATATGATATTGGTATGAGAAATATTTCTTAGCAAGGTTTCTTATGCTAATTGATTTGGGTTGTTTAGTACTAACCCTTATTCTTTTGTATACTCTCATGTATATATGTTGAGCTATAATCCTTGGTCTGGGGGATTATGTCTTTAGATAAGTGTTATTTTATCTCATTTTGATTCCACTAGGATCTCTTCTCTCTTCTCCTTTACCAAGAGTTTGCATCGAATCCATACTCTTGCTAAAGTGGGGGCTTAATGTATCATCTTAAAATGGAAGCACTTCCATGTTAAGAGTGTTTAGCCCTCTGATTAAGTGGTTTAGGGTCATGTTTGGTGCCTTGATTAGATCTTTTCATGTACTTGTCTTTCTTCTCACTTTTACACTTGACTTCTTCATTCTAGGTGAAATTAGGGTTAAGGTCTTAAGGACTTTCCTGATTTTCCCTCTTCCATGGCTCTATTTTCTAGGTAGGATTTAGAAATGAGACCTCCTAGTCCTTCATCACATTAAACAGAGGATTTTCAATCTATTCCAGACATCTAGTCCTATTCAAATATCAATTTCCAAGTTTTTGATATCTCTGGGAGCTCTGCTGGAAAACCTGACAAAGTTAGGGTCTGAGGCCAAAGTCGACCTTGACCCTAACTAGGTCAGGGTCAACCTTGACCCTAACTAGGTCAGGGTTGACCTTGACCTTGACCTCTTCCCACTAGGATTTCAAATTTTTATTTGTCGATAGTTTGGCTTTCAGAATAATTATTTCTCCACCTCTAGGTTAGCTATTTTGGGCTCTGAAATGATAAATCCTTTAATTGTATTTAATCAAGGTATATTTTCTAAAGGTGAGGACTTAATTGAGATTTAATTCTCCAAGGTGGCCCATCCAGAGGAGTGTGCCCTAGATCACTATAAAAGGAGGCCTTCCTCTCTGATTTTGAAATCAAGTTTTCTCATCCCATCCACACTCAAGAAAATTCAAGTGCTCAAGCACTCAAGGTGATCAAGTGAGAATTCCATTAAAGCATTCAAGTCTTCTTCTCCATCCAAGTTCTCCATTGAAGATCAAGGATTCAAGCATTTAAGCTATTGAAGGGATTTGGCTCAAGCATTCAAGATCTATCATTCAAACCCTAGATCTAGCCACCATGGTGGTGTGATCTTCCTTCAAGATCCTTTGTTCATCTTCAAGATACATATCATTGTTTCCTCAAGGTGGATTTAAAGCATGCAATCATGGAGGTTTGATGATGTTATGTTCAAGCTTTCATATCAATATATTTGATTACATTCCAAATACATTAGCATATCTATTGAATTGCATAGCTTCATTGTTAGATTCATTTCTACTACTTGCTAGCATTCTCCTATTTCAATTTCAATATTAACATTGATTCCAAACCGAGGTTTGACCAAGGAAAACCACCCCCAAAACAAACAAAAAAAACCATTTTTCTTGTAGGTACAGGTGCAAAATCTCAGATCTGAGAGCGAATTTGGATACCCTTTTCGGCAATCTTTCAGGATCTGCGAACATTGTTAGAATTGGACTTAAAATAAATAATGTGTTCTTTGACCTTTTAAAAGGTCAAAGTCGACCTGTGTGAATTTGGAGAAAATATTTTTGGGTTTTGTCTGCCTTGACATTTCTAGTCTAGAATAGGTGACAGAATCTTTAGAAAGTTCATATAGAAGCCAGAATTCAGCATTTTCCATATTTTCCCTAATTCAAGGTTAGTATTTGCACTTCAATTATTTCAATTTCAAGTATAACACATTCTACCTAGGGAAACATCAGATTTATTCTTTCTTTCATATTCTCCATCAAATTGATCTGATTCTACATTAGCCTTTTTGGTTGATCAAATTGGATCTCCTTGTTGGGAATTTGGGTTTAAGAATAGATCTCATATTTCCCCCCATAAAAACATTTGAATGATATTGAACCCATTTTAATATCATTCATCTGTATACATGCATGACTCTCTCTCTCTCTCTCTCTCTCTCTCTCTCTCTCTCTCTCTCTCTCTCTCTCTCTCTCTCTCTCTCTCTCTCTCTCTCTCTCTCTCTCTCTGATTCAGTGGAGGTAGGCAAAAGTTTTATGTGTGTATTGAAATCTAATTTTTTAGTATTTGATAGATTTTAGTAATTTTCAGTTTCAGAGGTCTTGTACTCCTCAAATATGCCTCTAGATAATTGGATTATGTTTCCAATGGTGTAAGCGGCATGTTTTTTCAAGCTATGTGTAGAAAGTTATTCCTTCTACAAGTAGGCATAAATTTCTAAATAGTTTTTGAAGTTTTGGTTTTTATTTTTTATTTTTTATTTTTTATTTTGTAATAAACATTGTGGACTGTTCATTTCATTTCAAAGGGATTTTGGTGACCCTTCATATCCTTCACAGTTTGTATAAACTTGAAGGTGTGAATGAAATAGGACTACTTTTTGGCTTGTATAATTTCTTATGTAGAAATTATTTTGTTTGCAATTCAAAATACCCTAGCTAACATATCACACCAGGTATTGTACTCTAAATATTTAGTTTGGATCTCTCTCTCTCTCTCTCTCTCTCTCTCTCTCTCTCTCATCTCTCTATAAAATTTATAGTTTTACATAATCCATACAGGTTATGAGAAATTGTGAATACAATATTCCTCAAAACCCATATGGGTTTTGAGGATCTTTTTTTTTTAATTAGTTTTTTCTAGGTTTGATAAAACCAAGCCTAGCATGATTTTGAATTTTATGGAACTAGCACGGGTTATGAAAAATTTCAATCTTTTTTATGTGGCCACTAAACTGTCCACCATCTTTGAGAGCTTACCCTTCTTTATTTCTCAAAATTTAGCTATTACTTCAAGAAAATTGTTTATAGACCTCCACACCTCACATCATTGTATTTTATACTACCAAATATTATTAGAGAATGTTTTGATGATTTTCATTCATCATAGTAAAGAAGGTTATATAAAACACAATGTTCATATGGTTGGATAGTTACCAACTAGGACAAACACAATTTAATTAATAATTATGCCAACAACCTTTCCTTGTTCCTTATTCCCTTACCATTTTCATCCATCTTGTTCTAGAAAACCCACTTTGTACCAATCACATTCTTATCCGCTAGTCAGGGTACAAGTTACCAAGTCTAATTCTTTTCAATCTAATCAACCTCCTCTTTCATTTTTCTTACCTATTTATGATCATTACATACTTTATCTACAAATTTAGGCTCAATTTATGAATAAAAAAAAGGCTTTTAACAATGCTAGTCTACTTCTAGTAATGAATCTTCCATAATTATCACCAATAAATGATTCCTACAAATAATTTCTTTGTACATTCCTTGGTGTCTTAACTGTAGATGTCACAGATGGATGTGTCTCTTCCACTTCTTTCATATCCTCTTTTCCTTTATCCTCTATATTAGATTCATATCCAATTTGTTTCTCTCAAATCTTCTAAAAATATTCATCAACCTTCATATTCTTACTTTCCACAATCTTATTCAGTCTCTTGTTGTAATGTTCACTGGTACACTTTTCTCTTTGTTGTATATCCTAGAAATATACCTTCATCCACTCGTGTTAAATTTTCCAAGATTGTCTTCATCTCTCTAAATGTAACATTTTCTTCCATAAATCTTAAAATTATTCACTATAGGTGCCCTGACATGCTAGATCTCATATAATGTCTTTCCATACATCATCTAATATAGAAATTTTTTAAGTGTATAACCATCTATATGAATAAATTCTCTAGTAAACTTCTAATAAACTTCTTCCTTCAGCATAGTCCTTGCTACTTCCTAAAATGACTGATTCAATATTTACACCACACCATTCTATTGTGGTATTCTTGCCCCTAATAATTATCTCTTAATACCATATTTATCACAAACAAATTTGAAATTCATCAAAAGTAAATTCTCCTCCTCCATCTTATCTCAAACATTTAATCTTTCTATCACATTCATTCTCAACTCTAGCTTTAAATATCTTGAACTTCACAAACGCTTCTATTTTTTCTCTTAGAAATGTCACCCAAGATAATCTTGAATAGTCATCAATGAAGAGTGTGACATGTTTCTCACCTTATAAGCTTCCTATTTTTGTAGGACCACATAGGTCAGTGTGTACTTGATCTAGTAAACCAATAGATAAATAGTCTTTTTCCTTGAATGATTCTCTTCTCTACTTTCATTCAAGACTTCCTTTATAACTAACATTGTCTAGTATGTATAATCTAGGTAAGTATCTTATTGCACATGATGACCTTATTCTTACCAAATTGTCAAATTTTATGTGGGACATCCTCTAGTGCCAAAACCAACTGTCATTATTTTGAGATAGTAAACATTCTTCTCTAGCTCCTTCAAGTTGGTATATGTTTCTCCTTGTCCTTTTTCGAACTGCAATCACTTCTCTAGACCTCTTCTAAATCTCACATCCTTCATTTTTTAATACAACAGCATAGTCATTCTCACACGTATGTCCAACACTCAAAATATTGTGACATAAACCCTTCACATAATAAATGTTGTTAGTATTATTCTTGTAAGAATTTACCTAAGGCAAAGAATAGAAACCAAGATCTAGAAGCTCAAGAGATAACACAAACAAGAGAGACGAGACAATATGATCAAATGAAGAATTCAATAATGATCAAATGATGGATAATTGATTGATTACATACAATGTAGAAAAGCCTCAATATATAGGCAATGCATGATAACTAGAAGTTATGCAAGTGATAGGCTATCAACTAGACATGGTGGAATCACATGTCCACCAAAGGTGGATCATCCTCCATTGTACATGAAATTATGAGAAACATGTGCAACAATGAGAGGATGATAATGTGATAAGAGCACTAAAGGTGGATCTCACACACAAAGAGGTATGTGATGACACCTAAAGTGGAGATTTTCCTTACCATGTGCTAAAAAGAAATGCAAACTCCTAGGTGTCTCAAAGACAACTAATTATGAAAATGCATTATCCTAAGTAAACTTAAGTAAAGAATAATTAGTAAATACTTAATTACACCAAAAATTCTTCCTATTAAAATTAATTAAACCTCTACCAGCAATATATGTTTTCTTATCATGACCAACTCTAATAGGACCACCATCATATTTTCCAAGTGTTACAAATTTTCTTTTATCTCCAGTCATATGATTAAAACAACCACTATCAATCAACCATTCATTTTCATTCCTTCTAATGTGTACAAGGAAGTCGCAACATTATCATGAACTTCAAAGAAAATGTTAGAAATAGAAATTCCTTATTTTTCTTTTGAACAACATAAAACATATAATATAAAAAAGAGTGGGAGTGAGCAGCATTGGGAAGTGCAGCCGCAGTTGTGTTAGGGCATCTATAGGTGCAGGAGGGACAGAGAGAGACGAGGAAGGAGGGGAAGACTTTGATGATGGAGATGGGGAGGAGATCCCTACTTGTTCTATTGAAACTAGTAGCTGGGGGCACTGATGGGTCCTATGTAATCATGGAGGAATCAACGGTGGTAGATTCCTTTGCTACCTCTACTACATCAGTAGGATCAACTGGGTTTTTCTTTTTGTGAAGATCTTTGATCTTCTGCTATTTGATGGGAGGGGCACTATGTGTGGCTACTTCGGTCTTGGGTTCTGGTGTGCCTCTCTCATCTTTTTTGACCCCTATTCTTTCTTGCAGAATCTTGATTGGGTGTTTTTCATGGTTTTGGGTTTCCTATAATGCAGTTTTCCTAGGGCTTGGAGGTGTTTTCCCTACCCTTCATTGAGGGTTTGGAGAGTTCTTTTTTATTTACAGGTCTGGTGCTCTTGGTTTCTAGAAGAGCATTTGTTTTTGTGTTTCCCCTAGCCTTAGATTATTTCTCTTGCAGGGATGGTCCCCCCTTTGTTTGCTGTCCTCTTTGCAATACCCCTATTGAGATGGGGTATTCCCCTATCGAGGTGGGTGTCTCTCACATGTCTTCTTGGTGGTGCATTCTCTCTAAGCCTCTCCTTTGCTTCCTTTTGATGTGGAAGATCCTGTTGAGGTGGAGGCTCAGCCTTTTGAGGTAGTCTGCAGCTGATGGGAGGAGTTTTCTAATGGTGGAGTGAGCTCTCTTCCTTCTCTTAGTCATGTGAAGGCAAGCTAGAATTCAATAGGGGATAGATCTCTTAGTCATGAGATGGCCAGGTCTGTGGAGAAGCTTCTCTTTATTGCCGGGGATGATCCTTTGGGCTCATTGGTTTTCTTCTAGTTGTGTTTGTTGGTGGTGGTTGGTTGGAGCCTTTAGATGGATACTGAAAATTTTCAAGGGCCCATTCTAAATGCTGGTTGCTTTTGGTTAGGGTTTAAGGTTGGCTTTAGGGTCACGTTGCTCTGTGATGTTGGTATTTTTGGTTCTAGGTTGCATGTCAAAACCATGGGTCTTCTTTGGGGAGTTTTAAAAACTTAATATAATTCAATGATGTAAGGCTTAGGCCTATTTTATTGGCAGCTGGGGGATTTTTTGCTTATTCTTTTGCTGGTTGCTTTATGTCTTTGGGTTGCTGATTTTAAATTGTTTACTCCTTAGCAATGTTTCTTCTTGATCAGGTTTTAGATTCCTGCCCAAATCTATTTGTACAGGGTTTTGGAGCCCCTTCAAAACCTATTTTTACCCTAATCAAAAACATAAAACATATAATATTTTGTTTCTGACTCATTTAAAATTTTAGCATCTTCATTTAGATAGTAAGCCTTCTTATTAAACTTCTTAAATTTCTATCTAGAGCCTTTCTTTGGACACTGAGTAGCCAAATGATTAATCTTTACACATCTAAAACATTTAAAAGGTAACATACATTTCTATTTTCTACTACCTTTCTTCAGCTTCCTTACAAATTTTTCTTCCAACTCATCTGAGTCTTCATCACCATCCCAATCTTCCTTTGACTTTGTCTCTTTAAATGATGTCTTAGATCTTCTCTTCTCCTTTTTGAACTTCCTCAATTCAAATGCAGTGAATGTGCCAAATAACTATTCTTTGGTAAGAATCTTTTCATCATATACTTCCTCAATCACCAAGATCTTATCATTGTAGCTATTTGGTAATAAAATCAAGATCTTCTCCATAACATCTTCATTGGTGATACTTCCTCCTTGATTGTTTACTTCATTCACTTCATAGTCAACTCTCTTAAAATAGGTCCAAATATCTTCACCTTATTCTATTATCAAATTCTCATAGTGATGTTTAGCTGTTAGCTTCTTAGATAAATTAGCTCTATCATTGCCTTAATAAATTTCTTTCAAGTTTTCTCAAAATTGATAAATAATCTTCAAAGAAATAACTTTAGCTAATTCAATTTTTGATAATGCACTAAAGATGACATGCCGGACTTTCTCATTCTCCTCATAGGCTATGATTTCATCCTAAGCATTAAGTTTTTTATGAGGAAACACATACTTCATCTCCATGTTCTTCTAGGTAGTGTAACTGATAGAAATCATAAAGCCTATCATGTTCTCCTTTCATAAATTGTAGTTAGATCCATCAAATATAAGAATCCTCAATTTATGCACCATTAGATCTACCTCAAGTGGTTAAGCTTTATACCAAAGAACTAAGCTCCAATACCAATTGATAGGCCAACACTGGGGAAAAGAATAATAAAAGAATTAACGATTTATGATGGAATTCGGCTGGTCTATATGTGTCAATCTGAGAGCGTAAGCTTGTGAAAGGTGTTCAAGTAATATGCCATCAAGGGATGATAGTTGTGAGATGAGGGTTTATGAATGCATCTACAACACATGGAATTAATTATTGGTCCTAAATCAACAAGTATGTGAGGGATGCACATTTTAACCATAGGCCTCCAAATATCAATATGTATAAGTAAAAAAGTAGTAAAATATAGATCTTGAAAGATCTGGTAGCATGTTTGTGGAATATGGAATTTATATGGTTTAATATGATTTAGTGCATGATTAATATTAACATATATATTTATGAGTCCAATAGTGAAAATTGATGAAATTTGAAGTATGGGCTCATTAGTGGGTATTTAGAATTCACTAAGTGGAAAAGAAGAAAAAAGTGTATTATAATTCAATAAGTAATATTGTTCTTCTAATTTAAGTAAACCAAAATCACATCCCTTATATGCATCAATACATTCCAATGTTGATTTATCAATTTCAAGCACATTATTAGATTGTACAGGGATCCTTGAAAGCTTGATATTATATGTTTTTTCAACCACCTTATTATGAAGTATTGTATGAGGTAATATAGTTTCCTTTGGTGGATAAGGTGGATTGCAATGTGAATGGGATGATGAATATGGTAAGAAGAATGAAGGGGATAAAGTAGATGGGAATAAGTAGGATGGGTGGAGTGAAGATGGTAAGGATGGATATGGTGGAATATAAGAGGGATATATGGGTTGTTGTGAGCATGCATGATTACATTCATTGTGCATACTAGGTGGAGAAGTATGTTTTGAAGAAACATGTTGGCTTTGTAATGAAATAGAGTGACTATATATGTTACCAACATAACACATACCTTGATCTTCTTGATTTTGAGTTTGAAATTGTTTATCAGTTATAAGAAAAACTTGTCCACTTTCACCCTTATCATGGTGAGACTTACAAATAGCTTGTACCTCATTCACCATGTGCATTTGGTTATTTAGGCATATACATTGGTCATCTTTCCTGTAGCAATTAGAACAACAAGTGGTTAAATTTTCATCATCAAAATCACATTGTTCTAAGAATTCATCAATGATAGTTTCTTGGTCAGACATAAAGATACCATTTGTACATACCTGTGATAATTGAAGATAAATATCTTTTAAGATGCATTCATTAGGTAGAGAGGGTATTAAAACATCACCTTTGGTCAGCACATTTTCCCCACCAGTTTTGTCTTTTGTTTTTAAATTTGAAGGCAGGGGTTTGGGGGCAGCAGCCACCAGTGGGGTCAAGGGGCAACGCCCCTTGTGGGGTCTTGGGGCAGCATCCAAGGTGCGCTCCTTGTTGCAGTATAGGGCGGGGTTGAGGGGTAGCACCCCCAACGCCAAGCACATTTTGCCTCTTGTGTTCCCTTCAAATTTTGCATTTTTGAAACATTTTTCAACCAAAATTGATGTACTTGAACAACCATGAAAATGCATCATTTTTAACATTTTTCTTCAAAATATGCTTGTCTTTACCAATAACTCACAACAAATTATGATAATGTAAAGTTTAATTAACTTCTAAAGAAACTAATGAATCTAATTTCTAAGGCCTACTTGAAAACTCTAAAACAAAACTCTAAAGCAATGCATCTATATGATTTATGCAATGCAAATTAAGATTAGTTACTTAAGCAAGGCTTGCAATTGCAAAAGCTTTCATCCTAATGCATTGTTCCTAACTCAACTCATCAAACTAACACACCTTTGACACCTTTCCTTGGCAGCGGTGCCAAAATGATAGGCCAACACTGGGGCAAAGAATAATAAAAGAATTAATGATTTATGATAGAATTCAGCTAGTCTATGTGTCAATTCGAGAGCGTAAGCTTGTGAAAGGTGTCTAAGCAATATGCCATCGAGGGATGATAGTTGTGAGATGAGGGTTTATGAATGCATCTACAACACGTGAAATTGAATCTATGAAAAGCCAAGTAAATCCCAGCGACAAGAACTGTCACTTCCTGGCGACAGGAACATCAGAAATAAAGAAAAATAAAAAACATCAATCTGTAATAAGATAATATCAATAATAATTTAAAGTATTAACTAATCTGGGATATAAATCAACTAATCTGGATATCAATAAAATGATGAAAACCTGAACATCTAATTTATTAAAAGGTATGAATATGTAATAAAACTGTTAACACTATATAACAAACAAACTACACTAAATAAAATAGTTATCATGCTTTACCAAAGAGATGGCCCTGACTCCCTAGTTTGTACGATGAGTAAAGAAAACCAAGTTCTATGCTATTGTAACCATTTGAAATTTGCTGCTTTTATTTATTTCAAAATAATATCATTCAAACCTGTGTACAATAATGTCTTCCCTGCTGGAAGCTATGTATTAAAAATCTGTAGAAGTGTACTCAATTTCTTTGGCAGCGGGGATATATATAAAATTTTTCCCTCTTCTACATCTTACGTTTCTTTTATAGGCACAACTATAACAGGTTTTGCAACCATTTGTGTAGCATACACCATACAAACAATAATAGATGTGTAGCAATATAACAAAGTTCGGTCTCATGCCAAGAATAGGTAATTATTTTGATCATTCCAACAAAATAGTATTATCTGTAGTTGTTGATTAATGGTTTGAAATGATTATTGCATAATAGAATCTTGTTCATGTGAGACATGCATATACATTTGCTGATGTTGGATCACGTTTATGTGCTGGCATTTAACTCATTATGATATCTTCCTCACACATATGCACATTTGTTTTGGAAAATATTTGCACCCAATATCAGTAAAACAAATGTATATCTATGCTAATAAGAAACAATATTCAATCAACATTTTTTTTGAATTGAGTAGAAAATAGTATCTATTCCTATCCAATAGGTGGCAGGAAGTTTGTTAAATGATAGGAAGATCTATAGGCGACAGGAAGATCTACTCACATATGAACATACTAGTATAAGCAATCAATAATGAATTCTCCAAAATTTAATCCCAAAGCATTATTGAATACTACTTATTTATATTAAACTATATGCAACATTATAATGGTAAAATAGGACAAAATGGGATGGAAATGGAATAGAGAAGTAAGCATGAAAGTGTATGGAATGGATTAAAATATGGCATTAAATAGGTTGTACTTGGCTCTCATCACCAATTTTTGAACATACTAAATAACTAAAGGGGAGGGGGGGGGGTGGGAGGGGGGTGAATTAGTTATTCACAAATATTTTTCAAAACTTTTATTGAACTGGTAAATAATTAAAGAAATTGAAAACTTATAGTGGATATGAATATGAAAGCACAAAACCATCAACACAATGAAAACTAGAATTTACATGGAAACACAAACTTCCCAAAAAAACTATGGAGATGCTAAGTCTCATGAAATAAACATCGATTAAGGTGTTGTTTTACAATGACTCACTATCTATGTTCTCACTCCATGTTGGCTCACTATCGGTCAGGCTAGTTACCCTAGAAAAAAGCTAACTACCAATATAATAAGGCTCGCTACTAGAATATACAAAATGAGATTTGATCCACCACTAAGATCACTTTTACCAACACTTTATAATAAAAAATGATATAATAGTCTGTTAGTGATTTCGCCAACTCACATGAGCATTAACACACTAAACTTTCCTTAGAATATTCATATTCACTTCACATATACTCACATACAAGCATGACCACAAAAAACTAAGATTATCATTCTTCTAATATAGATTAATGCAAGAAAACAAGCCATCCTAAAACAATTTTAAATAGGTCACAACAAAACGTTCCCACAGAGGCAAGGAATGAAACATGGACCATCTCACTCAATAAAACACGCCTCATGCATAAAAAACATGCTACATCTAATTCAAGAATTTTGGTACCAACAGATATGAACAATGCATTACATGGAAACCAATAGGACTGAAACATGATGAACGTGTCCAAGATGGGACCGAACCCAAATAAATAGTTCACCATATGTTTCACACTAAAAGGGACCATCACCATCATGGATAAGGATAAAAGTTTGAAGCACATCCTTTGGTGAACACTTCTACTAATATACCAAAGATATTAGTACACACATCCACTAGTACAACAAATAAACCAATCTTAAATGATCAACAACTATGCATCAGATATGTTGATATCAATGACAACCATTAATGCCATAAATATGAATGGAATCAAATTCACATTCTAACACTTTTCTTGGCCTTTAATGAGGGAAATAAGCTTGATCTATGGAGAAGATTTCCTTAAAAACACCTTAGAATTCTTGGATTCCAAAGAGTTCAAGTGAAATCTTGGTCTTGATTCTTGAATTATTGCTTGTGGATGATGATGGATGTAAATGGATCATAGTTACCAAAATGAAGAGAGATAGGTAACTTACATACCTTTCACAATATTTTTTGGTTCAAAAATCAAAGGAGGTCGATACGTGATCTAATTTCCTAGTAAATCACTACAATGAGTTGTCCATTTGAATTTGGGCCCAAATCTCAGGGTATAGATCACCTAGGGCATTCTATACCTGGGTATACATCACCCAAGGTATTCTATACCCACTAGTTAGGGCTCAAATCAGAATCACGGATCGTAAACAATAAAGGGATGCTAGATTATGAAGAACACATATTTTTGAGGTTGGGAAGAAGCACAAATGCCACAAAAAAGTAATGTAGGGTCTATGTAGGGAAAATAAATGACCGTAGGAGATAAATAATAAAGGAGCACACCTAGAAATAAGGGCTTATGTCAATTTTTGATGATATTGAAATAGAATATGACCCATATTTAAATTTAGGTGCTCATTAATTGCCACATGAAGCCCTATAATCCATGTTAAAATGAAAACACACTAAGGTGGGTGCTAACCAATCATGAAATCTTGTACACCAATAAGGTTCTTACAACTTTTCACATTAAAAAAAGTAATATTATAGATTTATATCTATTATTATTATACTCTTCTATTTCATGATGGGTTCATTAATACTATTTAATATTGATTCTTCTTCTACATATTATGATGATCACATTGAAATATCTATATTTCTATGTTATATTTTTCTTACTCTCTTATATCAAATCTCTCATGGAATATTGAAGTGTTATATTTTATGGTTTCTTATTATGTGGTGCTTGAAATTCTTATTACTTATCATATCATTGTATATGGAATGTGATGCCAACTTGAGGTGTTTAATTCATTTCATCCTCTAGTGTCCATCCCTTGAGGATCCTTAGGGATTCATCAATATACCCTATTGAGACTAGTTACTTTATATTCTCATTCTCCATTTCTTACTATCCATAATGTTTCTTGGTGATATTCTAAGCCATTTATCTTTGGATAAAAATAACCAATACTAGATCTATTGTTTCTTGTAGATACCTCAACCTTATGAGTAAGATAATAAATGAAACCATGAACATTTAATTTGATTACATATGATTAGGCTAGCTATTGTCACTTTGTTCAACTAACTCATTTTTCTTTTAGTAAAATATAGACCCTCTAGGATACTCTTTTAATATTAGTATTTTTTAAAGTAAATCAAATTTCAAAAATTATGAAGAACCAAAACTTATTATAATTAGATAAAACATCTAAAATTAATGTGAAGTTCTTTAAAAAAGTCTTTAAAAAATTGTTAGACAAGGATGCAATTCACTTTCAAGTTTTGCTGTCCAAAACAAACAAATTCAGTAAGTACTTCAGGTAGATTTAGTTACAAAATCTCATAAGCTTCATCATTTATGGTAGATTGGTAGTCAAATGAATCGATGTTAAAGAGATTTGGTTCAATTGACTTTCCTAATACCCAAAACCATGAAACAAAGACTTCATATTTGCACAAGTGTAGAACCCATACATATATTTTTTTAATATACAATTAATTCACTTGAAATATTCTCATATAATACATTAGTGACATCATCACTACATGATTGTTTTCATTTGTCGAAATCCCTTTATGAAGAGAACATACTTCTATGAGTCGTACACATAAGTAGTTCATCTGGAAACGATAACCATATCCAATGAATAAGATTCTATAGTCAATCTTTGCCGTGACTCAATAGAAAATTCCAATGTTGATCTAATTGACGGCGGTAAGGGATGCCCATATCCACAACTTCGGGTGCTTCCTGTGGCCTCAGATTTTCCTTTTTCAAAAATATCGCCTTGTTATTCTACTAAATTGCATGGAATACGGGAGGTCAAGAAATCAAAGATAACTGATGGTATGTAATTTAAATATATCTTTGCACGCATCTCGATGAAGACGAACTGGAGATCTTTTAGTCTTTGTGGTCGCTATGAATGTTATTTCCGAGTCGACGTGTGTGATATGACTGATGGGTGGAAGACAAGAGTCTTTTGTAAATACATGAGAACATGACTCACTAAAAACAATTAAAATTAATGTAAATGTCGATGCAGTCAAGTCAATGAAGTGAAGGATGATGAGGATTCTTCGAGTCGTAGCGCACAAGGCAAGGATATAACATGCCAGTCTTCAGTTCTGGCAGTTTCCTATACAAAACAACATAATATAGGGGAAGAGTACCAGCAATTCAGTGCGTTTTAATAGCTGTGCGTTATATTTTGCAAATTAAAAATCTATTAGAAAATTATTTCTTGGGGGAAAAATGGTGAGCAATTTGATTAATTGTATTAATTTATTGGTACTAATAGTGTAGTATTATTGGAAGATTTTTTAAATTTTTTGCATAATTATTGTAGCATTTGTGTAAAAGTATTGGATCAATTGCACAAATGTTTTGGTTGTCTAAGTGAATGGCCCTTCAACGCTTCACAAATTTTACATTGTTACTACTTATTCATACATAACATATTTGAACTCAATGCAAATATATAACATCTAAGAAATTCTTTAGAAAATATCTTAATACGAAGAAATGTTGTTCTTCTAGGGATAAGGGAAAGATGTTGTTACAAGATGGTTTCGAATATTCTTTAGATGATCAATACTTATTAAAATAAAGTTGACAAGTTCATATAATGGAGGTTTAAAAGCTTTACATTAATAACTATCCTTGTCACACAACAATTTGTGATTATGCAAACTCATGTAAGTCCATTCCCTATACCTAAAAATGCATAACCCAACTAATCACAATTGAATCATTATCATGTTATGGTAGATGGGAAAAAAATATTGACACAGAAATGAAAACTACAAATAATATCAAACACGTGAATTGCTAACTAGATTCTTTTGTATACCACAACTCCTCACTCTTCTCATTAATCAAATGACAATAACTATTACATCTTCTTAGAATGAAAATAAAACATTCATCATCTACTAATGATTCTTGAATCAACCTCATCATCCAATGCTAAATTCTTACATATGACCTCTTTAAATAGAGGTCTTCTTTAAATAGAGGTCTTGAGATGCATCAAAAATTACATAAGTAATTTTGAAAATTACACACCACAAATATTTAATATTTTTCTTTTGTAGCATATTTCTATGCCTATCGAGAAACATGCATAAAACTTTTGTCCGGAGAAAATACAGATTTTAACAAAGCTAACAAAATAGTTACTATAAGACTTATTACCTAAGGCCGGGCATCTCACTAGTATTAAAAGAGGCAATGGTATGTGAAGCAGAATAATTGTTATCACCATGTGCGAACGTCACTGCTTCTTCCAATTCTTTAACCACCGCACTCATTTTGGGTCTTTTTGCTGACTCCTTTTCCACGCACATGTATGCTATCTCTGCTACTTTCCAAGCTGATTCTACGTTATATCGACCACCCAATGAAGCATCCATAAGCTCATCTATTTTGCCACATAAAAGCAGATTGTGTGCCTGATGCAATGATTTTTTCAATACAGCGTTAATTAAAATATTCGAAATGATTGAAATCACTAAATTTGTTTACAATTACATGAATTACCGATCGTACTATTCCGTCCTTGGGTGATACTCCAGAAATAATCTCTAGTAAAACCACACCAAAATTGTAGACATCGCTCTTCTCATTTAGTGATGATGTTGCTAAGTATCTACAATAACAACCACATTTTCATCTATTAGTTATTGTTCCCTATATGTTTAATTAGGTGAAAAATACATTCAAGGGTAATTAAATTAAGAATATTTAAGCCCCAAAAAATAAAATGTAATGGTGTTATGTGAAATACTCAGGATCAAGATAACCCATTGTCCCTTTCACTTCAGTTGGTATATAACCATTGGAACTCTCCACCAATTTTGATATACCAAAGTCAGCTAGCTTGGCAGACATTTTGTTATCCAACAGTATATTACTGCACTTTATATCTATGTGTATGATTGGAGGATAGCAACTCTGATGAAGGTAGAGCAAACCTGCAAAACGTGTGTAGAATGGTTGAGACATGGTGGTTTTTTCATTTTATAAAAACGATTAGATATAAAGCAAATGCCACAAACAGCTTACTATCTGCAGCCTGTCGAGCAATATTCAATCTCGTAAGCCAATCAAGTGGAGTTTCCAATTTGGCTATGCCTGCAAATGGAAAAAGAAATTTAAAGTCATATTTAAAGGTATTTGAGTTCAATTCAACACATGGTTTAATGTATACAAATTATACCATATAGACTATCAATCAATGTTCCACATGGCATGTATTCATAGACCAATGCCATTATGGGCTGTCTGCAATACCCAATAAGATTTACAAGATTCTTGTGATATATTCTTGACAGCATAGCTACCTGAAACCGTAGACAACACTTGTTACAGGAAAATTTGGGGGAAATAATTGCCAGATTTAAGTAAGATTGTATCATACACGCTTTGTTGAATCTGTGTAGGAGTACTAACTTCACTCTGGAATTCTTTCCGGCCTTGATTAGAATCAGACTTATGTATTTTGACTGCGACCTCATATCCCGAAAGTCTGCCATAAAATACAGATCCAAAACTTCCCTTACCAATGGGTGTGGAATAGTTATTGGTAGAAGTTTTAATATCTTCCTCCGTGTATTCTATAGCCAGCCTGTGATAATTGTTTTGGTTTTTTCCATCTGAGAAAGAACAGACAAAGAAAAATTATTCTTAAAGGTCCCAAACAGGGTAAATGAAAAAGAACAAAGTATTTCTATTTAAGAATATAAACATGAAATAGTTGTACAATTAAAATAGACATGTTTTTGACATGCTCGATATTGGAGAAGCACTACCTGGAAATATGTGTTGTTGTGATGGAACTGGATCATTCGAGGTCGGACATGGTTGGGATGCGTGTTTGTGCTTCCAAAGGAAAATTCCAGAAAGGATGACTAAAACTAACACCACCGAGCACCCAATTGAAAGTCCGATTACCCAACCTTGGATTTTGCGGCTACCTATCGCAATATCATTTTCAGGATCGACCCTGCAAGGTAGAGTTCACAATAAATAAGTCTGAAATAATAACAGAGCTCTTTCCTCGTGGACGTAAACGTTCTTTTTGGAACCTTGTCCTTTTTATCGATGTGGCATGGTAAAGAGGAGATAATCATACAAGAGGTTGAAACACCGATCCTATTAATGGACTAGTGTGCAGTTGGAATTAAAAACCTTGTAGAAAGAGGAAGGAAATGTGGTATACCGAAGCTCCAAGTTGGGTCTCGCTAATCCTTCTGAAACGGTTCCCTCCAATTTATTGCCCTGTAGAAAGCTTTTACAGGAAAATGAAGAAACTCAATCAGAACACCTATTTTCAAAGCTTTACCAGACAAGCTGCAACGGATTGACATAGGGAACTTGTAATGGTAAACATACAGTTGAGTTAACATTTGAAGCTTCTCCAATGATCTGGGAATTCCTCTAGTAAGTTGATTGTTTTGCAATTGCCTTTTGTGAAAATTCTATTGCAGTCACTGATTATTAATTTCCTATCTTATAAAGATTATTTGACTCCCAAAATAAATTCACAGCTAATATTAAAAATAATACAACTGCAATTTCACCAATAGAAATATACGGAAAGAAATACGCAACACAATCAACACAATATTTTTGGACAATTGTCCCTGGAAAAACAAGCACTACAGATGAGAAATATATTAACTTCAGCAAATTAAGAGATACAAAATTCCTTGCCTCTCACTGGTAGAACTTAGACAATCTCCCAATTCCTCCTGCTGATATTCCTCAACTGCTATCCCCACGCTATCACTGCGCCCCTTGCTAACACTGCAAGACTATTTGCTATCACTGCAAATACATTTGCTAAAATTACAAATGATTCTCCAACTTGTGTTTTCCAAATGACCCAATGACCCCTTTTTATACTACTCTCATTGAAAAATCAACGACCGAGATTAATACAAATGAATGGCTGAGATTAAGACAACTCAATAACCACTAACAAACTTGGTTATGAGGTGTCACCTAAAATGAGTCAATATTAAATAACAATTATTTTTATCCTAACAATATTTGTTGACAAAAACAACCATTTTCTAAATTCTAGGCCAGAACGAACAGCTGTCCAAACTACCCATAACTAATGCTGCTATTTCTGGGTGAGGACAAACAACTGTCCAAGCTACCAAAATTAACACTCCCTCTTAGCGAGGAAGCTATTCTGCACGACACCCAACAGATCTCTGAAGAAGATAAATTTTGCCTTCCCCAATGCCTTTGTCAGAATGTCTGCTACCTGCTTCTTTGTAGGTATATACTGTAGCTGAACAATCCCTTGTTGTACACAATCCCTGATGAAGTGATACCTGATGTCTATATGTTTTGACCTATCATGAAACATTGGATTCTCAGACAACTTGATGCAACTCTGATTGTCACAATGTATCACAGTAGTCTCAACTCTCTGACCAAATAAGGCTACTACCAACTTCCGAAGCCAAATAGCTTCACACGTCGCCATGCTAACTATTATGTATTCTGCTTCTACAGAACTCAAAGCCACAGACTTCTGCTTCCTGCTGAACCAAGAGACAACTCCTGATCCCAAACTAAAACAACACCCTGAAGTGCTTCTCTTGTCTATTGTACTGCCTACCCAATCTGCATCAGTATAACCTATCAACTTGATACCTTCACCTCGAACATATCTGATCCCGTACTCAACTATACCACGCAAATATCTCAGCACATATTTTGCCGCTATCCAATGCACTCTCTTTGGCTCCACCATGAACTGACTAAGAGAGTTCACTGCAAAGGCTATATCTAGCCTAGTGTTGATCAAATACATGAGCGAACCAATCAACTGCTTGTATAAGCTGGGATCTACATCCTTCTCCTTGGATGTATCTACCTTCCTCCAATTCGTGATCATGGGTGTAGACATGGCTTTGCAATCCTCCATCCCGAATCTCTTCAAGATTTTAATGTAATATTTTCCTTGCCCAAGGAAAATCTCTCCATCTATTTGCCACACCTCCATGCCTAGAAAGTAGTGCATAAGTCCCAAATCCTTCATCTCGAACTCTACTGCAAGGTCCCTCTTGCACTCCTCTATGAGCCCTAGTGAACCTGTTATAAACAAGTCATCCACATATAGAACAAGAATGAGAACCTCACCCCCAACCACCAAGTAGTAGAGGTTAGCATCTGCCTCACTCTTCACAAAGCCCATTTCCTGCAAGTAAGTATCAATGCGCTCATACCATGCTCTGGGAGCCTGCTTGAGTTCGTATAAAGCTCTCTTCAATCTACACACATGGGTCTCTTTACTGTGTGCTACAAAGCCTTCTGGTTGCTCTATGTATACCTCCTCCTTCAACTCACCATTGAGGAATGCTGTCTTGACATCCATTTGACGGATCTACCATCCCATCTGTGCTACAAATGAGATCACGGCTCGTATAGAAGTATACCTGGCCACAGGAGCAAATGTCTCCTCATAGTCTATTCCCTCCTTCTAAGAGAACCCCTTTGCCACGAACCTTGCCTTGTATTTCTTGATGCTACCATCTACACCATGCTTGATCTTATAGATCCAGCGTGATCCAACCACTGCCCTATCTGTTGGTCTAGGCACTACCTCCCACACATCACTCTGCATTATTGAGGTATATTCCTCAACCATTGCATCTTGCCACACCTGATGCTGTACAACATCCTGATAATTGGAAGGCTCACTATCTACCAACTGGCTGACTAAAGCCACATAGTCATTGAACTTGACTGGTTGTCTCCTTTCTCTCGTACTCCTCCTAGGAGCTCCCACTAACTCCTGAGTATCACTTTGTTGAATCACACGATTCATGTTGTCAACTATAGAGGATGAAATATCAACCTCCATATATTCTTGATGCATATCCTGCTACACCAGTTGCTCCATACTCTCTGAACTCTCACCAC
The DNA here is from genome assembly GCA_027943335.1 of Chamaecyparis obtusa. NCBI lineage: Eukaryota > Viridiplantae > Streptophyta > Pinopsida > Cupressales > Cupressaceae > Chamaecyparis > Chamaecyparis obtusa. The sequence goes on along the minus strand of BSBK01003321.1, from coordinate 14,470 downwards.
CTGAGTCTATGCTAGTACTAGTAACTGTACTTGAGCTTTGCTGCCCTTGACTCGGTTGAGCTACCCTTGGAGCTTCTATCGGCTGCTCATTCTGATCTTTTGCTGGCAAATCTCTAGACCTCCTGAATGCCTTGTCCTCCATGAACTTGACATCATGTCTGACTATAATCCTCTTAGCCCCTGGAATAAATATCTGATATGCCTTTGAGGTTTCACTGTACCCAACAAAGTACCCCCTCTCTGCAGTCTGATCTAACTTAGTACGTGTATCACTTGGAATATGGTAATATGCCAAACTTCCAAATATCTTGAAGTGACTGACATCTGGCTTCTTCCTGTGAAAGCTTCTTCTGGTGTCATCCTACCTAGTACCTTATGTGGAACCCTATTCTATATGTACACTACTGTACTACATGCCTCTGCCCATAAGTAGTGAGGCATATCCTGGTCATGTAGCATAGCCCTTGCTGCCTCCAATATAGACCGGTTCTTCATCTCAGCAACTCCATTTTGTTGCGGATTGTAAGGAACAGTCCACTCTCTCTTGCTTCCTTCTTTGGTACAGAACTCCTGGAATTCATTTCCTTTGTACTCGCCTCCATTATCTGATCGAAGAACCTTAATCTTCCTTCCTGTCGAGTTCTCCACAAGAGCCTTGAACTCTTAGAAGTGACTGAAAACCTCACCCTTGGTCTTCAAGAAGTATATCTAGGTCTTCCTAGAGAAATCATCAATAAAGGTAACATAGTACTCATATCCTCTGAGAGACTTCATCGACATTGGTCCACCTACATCTGAATGTACTAGATCAAGAACACCCTCAGATCTAGTGTCACTCCTTGGAAAAGATGCTTTTGCAAACTTCCCCAACACACATCCTTTACATACATCATCGTGCTCTGTGCTCACCTCAGGAACACCTGTCACTGTCTCACGAAGCAATTTAAGTGCTCCATGATGTATATGGCCCATCCTCCTATGCCATAGCTCTCTAAGATCTCTAGGATTATTGCTGCTCATAAGTGCCTTAGGAGTATCAAACTGCAACCTATATAGGTGACCACTCCTAACTCCAATAGATATAGGTGACTTCCAATCCTTGTGCTTGATCAACACATGTGTCCCTCTAAAAAGTATATTATACCCTCTATCATAAAGAACAAATGTACAGAAATCAAATTCATACCTAATCTTGGCACATGCAACACATCACGAAGGGGAATAATCTTTCCATTCTCCCTCTGAAACTGAACAGTCCCTTTCCCAACTGAGTTGAGTTTGGACAAGTTTCCCATAGAGATCTGGGTACTAGTACTCTCCTCCTTGTAACTGGAGAAGTACTCTCTAACTCCTGTCATATGAAATGATGCCCCACTATCTATTTACCAAACACTCTGTGAGGTTGAGCTAACCATACAAGCTATGAGTGCGAACTCATCTTCCAATCTACTAGAGAGTTCATCTACATTTGCTGAAGCTGCCACTTGCTTCTTGCCCTTATTTTCATTCTTCTTCCTTTCTGGGCAATCACTGACATAGTGGCCAAATTCGTGACAACCAAAGCACTTGACCTTAGATAGGTCCTTCTTCTTCTTCTCACCTTGTGAGCTTGATCCTTTGCTAGACCCCTTCTTCGATTTTCCCTTTCCCGCTAGGGCAACGTTTCCTTGTTCCACCTCACTCTTCTGACTCTTGGTGTTGGCTCCATTGACAAGACTAAGTCTAAACTTCTCCTGAGTGAAATCACTCCATAGTCGATCCCAACTCGGTAAGGTGTCTCATCCACTAACAACTTGAACAAAGACATCCCATTGTTTAGTAAACCCATTGAGGGCTATTCTGACTAGCTCATCATCATTGGGGCTATCTCCAATAGCTGCTAACTCATCCTTGACAAGCCTAAGCCTGGTGAGGTAACTTGTGACATCTTCTCCCTTAATCATCCGGGTATTCTTCAACTTTTCTCTGAGAATTAGCTTCCGGTTGGTGGTAGCATTCTGGTACAAATTCAAAATGGCATCCCACATCTTCTTTGCAGTATCTAACTCTGCAATATGTGGAACAATATGATCCTTGACACCATCAAGGATTATCCTTCTCGCCTTGGCATCATCCTTCTGGTATGCTGCGAGCTGTGTTGTATCTGAGGGTACAGCTACAACACTGGTAACATACTCCTTGATACCATTCTCTTCCAGCAATAAAAAAATTCTAGCTTTCCAGACACCAAAATTTGAGGAACCATCCAATCTATCCTGATCTCTCAAACCAGCTATAGCCATCTCAAAGAAATAAAAGAAATAACTTGAAAGAGGTCAAACTAGGTTTTATAAACCCTTAATTTCTTTCCTTCCCTAGGGTAAACCTTCTATACCCTCAACTTAGCTCTGATACCATGTGAAAATTCTATTGCAGTCACTGATTATTAATCTCCTATCTTATAAAGATTATTTAACTGCCAAAATAAATTCACAGCTAATATTGAAAAATAATATAACTGCAATTTCACCAATAGAAATATACGGAAAGAAATACGCAACACAATCAACACAATATTTTCGGACAATTATCCCTAGAAAAACCCCAAAGGGAAAACCAACACTACAGATGAGAAATATATTAACTTCAACAAATTAAGAGATACAAAATTCCTTGCCTCTCACTGGCAGAACTTAGACAATCTCCCAATTCCTCCTGCTGATATTCCTCAACTGCTATCCCCACGCTATCACTGCGCCCCTTGCTAACACTGCAAGACTATTTGCTATCACTACAAATACATTTGCTAACACTGCAAATGATTCTCCAACTTGTGTTTTCCAAATGACCCAATGACCTTTTTTTATACTACTCTCGTTGAAAAATCAACGGCCAAGATTAATACAAATGAATGGCTGAGATTAAAACAACTCAATAACCACTAACAAACTTGGTTATGAGGTGTCACCTAAAAAGAATCAATATTAAATAACAATTGTTTTTATCCTAACAATATTTGTTGACAATAACAACCATTTTCTAAATTTTAGACCAGACGAACAGCTGTCCAAACTACCCATAACTAATGCTGCTATTTCTGGGTGAGGACAAACAACTGTCCAAGCTACCAAAATTAACACCTTTGTCGGGCCAACAAAGCTGCAAAATTAGGAAATGTGCAGAAAAAGTACCAGAAATTTCAGATGGTAGGAAGTCAGAGTTGTCTTACAGTACTGTTAGATTCTTCAATGAACTGAGGTCTGGAATATGGCCGGACAAACTGTTGTTTCCTAGCAGCTACAACGGACAGCTTAGATTTAGTATTAAAGCAATATAATTTCTATCAAAACCTAGATTTGCCTTTTAACTTCAAAAGCAAGCTCGTATACGGCTATCATGAAAAATCTTACCAGTTGTGATAGTGCTGTTAAATCGGCTATATCTGCAGGTATGACGCCCTCCAGATGCAGATTTGTTAGATTGCTTCAAGGAAAATTTGAAATCAAACATATTAATAGCTTAAGATATATAACCCAAAGAATTGTTTATGTTATTGAGATTTGCAATGAAGTTTACATGATAATGACTCGCGGAGGATCGTCTTGGCTGCAGGTTATCCCTGTTGATGAATGATCAGCTGGCACACATGGATCTCCTCCTGTCCAATCGTCCGGAACATTTATTGCCTCTGCTATTTTTCTGATTGCAACCACTGGGTTCACACAATTAGTGCAAACATTAAGCGTGCATACAGTATTTACAATTTATGTGAACAAATATATAGAGCACATTAGAACATATTCATACAAACATTATGTGCATATATTTTTGTCCAATTTACATACACAAAAATATAAAGCATTTTGAACTTCGCCATGGAATAGAGAAAGTGGTATACCATCTTCGGAGTATGTAGTTGTCTGCACGTCCAGCTTCCTATACATTTCTGCTCCATTTATGTAGGGTCCCAACTCCGACGCTACATTTATGTAGGGTCCCAACTCCGACGTAGATCTGGGTTGTAAAATTATATTTATAGGCTCGGCAGTGTGAAGTTGTAGTTCTTTACTTGCTTGCGAGCATTGCAAAAATTTCAGCTGTATGACATCTGATATCTGCTTTTCATTAATGAAGGCAGTAAAGTCCTGTGTGAGGTCTGTCTGGATGATGTTGAAGAAATAGAGAGCAAAAGAGTAAACTCCTGGGTCAGCGAAATCCGCTAATGGAACTGTCAATTTCTGTACTATTTCCCTTACAACAGCAGTCCTTAATACGCTTAGGGGCGGTTTATTCGGTAACTCGCTACCTAAAGAGTTTGTCTGTTCGTTCTCGGCGGGATTAATCATTGGGGTGTTGATTGCGTATGAGAATGGCCATATGCGGTCAAATTGATCCTCTGGGTACCTACCAATTGCCATCACAATTTTGGAATTAGATTAGTTCACATATGGTACTGCTTGCGTTTCGAAATTTATCTGGGTGAATGTTATTTGGGTTAAACGATAAGTTAATCACGATATTGCTATTAAGATTCAAATCAAACCCGTGACCCATGTTTCATTGACATCAGTTAATCCATTGAAGTTTATCCTACCAGATTAAAATTTTGTTTCTGAACAACTCTTACCTTATCTGGGGAGATGAACCATAATTTCTGCGACTTACGAGACTTAATGCGTACTTCGCCAAATCCGTTGAATTATACATAGAAGAGTCGAGTAGGCGCAGCTCGATGGTTGAAATGAAAACAAAACCCTCTTTTTCTGTTTGAGGATTGCGCGCAAGGCATAAACTGAGACTCTCGCTTTTGGCGGCCAAGATGATCTCGTAGATTCTGTATGACAGAATGTCTATACCAGATAGGTTGACATTCGTCCACTTGATTCCCTCGATAGTTAAATCGAAGAATCTTGCCAAAGGACTTGTGGAATCGGGACGGAAAGATGCTCTTACTAAGTAATTTAGATGAGGCTTTACAGGGAGCATATAGCAATACTTTTTCACTTCTAGATTGGTAAAATAGGCGAATGTCGAGAATGGCAAAGGGAAGCTTACGGATGGTTGGCACGACGAAACGTTGCGAGATTTTATGAAAGGGGCGTCGGAAATCCAGAGTAGGTCATCCTTGTCTGTCGTATTATCATTGGCACCACAGTTGATGTTAAGGAAGCCTGGACAGAAAAATACAAGATGTAATTAGAAGTGTAAAATCGAAATAAAGTGAGAATAATAAGGATGTTACCATCTGGATTTGAGTGTGTGAAACTGAACAATCCAATGAAAATTGTGATGAGCAGCAAGCACGCTCTGATCAATTCCATGCCCGACATCTCTCGGACCTGCTAAAAACTGGATAAACAAACTGCATCAGAAAAGCAAGCATAAAAATGAGTGCTAATTTGATTACATAAAAGTACAAGAAAAGGTCCAGTCATAATCATATTACACTTCTGAAAATAACGCTGCTTGCGAGGGACCAACTACAGGCCTGTTAAGGACTGCTTTGAATTTTGATAAGGGTAGAGGTTTAATATATATAGGGAAACGGTTTTCATTTATCCTTATTTGGTAGAAAATTGGAAAAGGTCAGCAAGGTGTGGGAAAAGCTTCCTAGTCAGATATTAGAAATGTGAAGATTCCTACTGATTGCAAACGTTACAAGCGTGTGGGGTATGAGTGAGTCATGACTCGAAGTCAGAAAGACCTTGACCTCAACGGGAGCTCATATTTAAATTACCTCATCGACCTATTTAAAATTATTTTATGGTCAAATTTATGAGTTTTTCAAAAGGTTTTATTATAGTCATTTCGTTCTATTATATTTTTGGTTGAAAGGTTTTGTTTAATTATGTTTTTATTTCTATTGATTTGAAACTATCATTTTTTTATTGATCTTTTTATTATATAAACAACACCATATCCACAATTTGACCTCATGGCAGGAGTGCTAAAGACAAGAACAACAAGGAGTGCATGCCTAGTTTTGCTACCAGACTGAGGAGTAAGGATAAGCAAAGTACCCCTCTTGATGGTATAGTTAAGAGAAAAGTATTAATGTTGATATTGCTCTTAAGAATGAGAGTATGGTGAAAAGTCTATAGTCTATGTGGTGGTGTTAGTCCCATGTGTTTGGTCTTTTTTTTGGTTTAATCGCATCTGTTTATCTTCTTTTTTTTAATACTTTTTCAGTTGGTTTGTAAAACCTTGACTTTTTGATCCCTGTAAAACCAATTTTCCTTTCATCAATTTTTTTTTGACCTCATGCATTGTAAAATGTATGAAAAAATAAACCAAATTATTTTTCAATTGACCTTACCCTCCTTTTCGAATGGGATATAGATATATAAAATAATAGAAATCTAGAATATCAAAAAATATTTAGATTATTCTTAGACTCCATGCCTAACACCCCAATTTGCAACCCTTATAAACATAGAGACAGAGAGGGAGACAAATATATAAAGCGCTCTCTCTCTCTCTCTCTCTCTCTCTCTCTCTCTCTCTCTCTCTAACATAAATGAGATTTTGGTAATGGAGTCAAATTATCAACCTAATTGAAAGGTTTTAGTTTAGTCATGTTTGGATCCTAACATAGATGCATAGTTATTTTGAAGCTATCAATTATCCATTGAGTCGTCTCTTGCAATCTTTTTTAATGACATGTAGTAATTGAATTCATGTACTACACAAATGCATACAAATAATACATTGAATTTATTCCTAAATGACTTTCCATACCTCTTCTCTTTGGTGTGTCTATTGCACACCAATGTGCTACTGTTACTAAATTTTTTAAAAATAAAGCAACTATAATGAATGGTTTATTAGAGAAGTATTATTTTGATTAAGTAAAATAGGTTTTACATGGTGCCTAAAACCCATAGGTCTAAAACATAAGAAAGAAGCAAGAACAAAACATACAAGAAGTAGGCCATGAAGAGGCGAGGGCCAAAAAGCCATAGCAAAACAGAGGCATGCAAGGCTAGAGAAA
>BSBK01003321.1:0-2500 GCA_027943335.1 Chamaecyparis obtusa | reverse complement strand
GTATTTAATTTTATTTTTAATTAAATTAGGAAAACATACATATATGTAGACTTTATTTGATAGTAAATTAAATATTTTAGGTACATACATATTCTAGATCTATCAGACATATTAATGCACATCACACATGGTAGATGCACCAATTCCCTCTGCAGAACTATTTACACACACTAAAAGAGAGATTGAATGGTTGTAAGAATCTATAAATAATCCATCTAGCTCTAGTGTCTATAAGAGCACATGTTAGTCCATCATTAATAGCTTGATTAGCATTAGTGATGATATTCATGGTACCACTCCCTATGCCCCAAATATTATAGAGGCCATACTTGAGAGGAAGAGACAAGAGGTTAGCTCTGGTCTTTTTCTTAAGGAGGTACAGGCTTTAGTGCCTAAAATGACCCTAAAAGGGGAAGATTTCTCATCTTATGTAGATAAAAATTATGTGAAAGGGTATCAGGTTACGAGGTGTTAGGATCCCACTATATCATGATTGATATACCCACAATTTCTAACTGCCCATAGTCATTATCTGAATAACAACTAGATTCCATTGTACTTTTCACAATAGATTTTTACTAAGGTTCATTTAGGGAGGGCTATTAATTACACTAATTTGTCAACAGAGCTAGAATAGGGGCGTGGCAAGCTTGCTGATAGAGATGCTTTTTGATGAGCTGATGGAAAGAGACTAGTACACAAGGCCATTGTTGGTTAGAGGCACTTGCTATAGCTCCTTCATGGGGTCCTATTGTAGATGATGTTATTCATAGCACCCAGCTTCAAGTTACGATAGATAGTGTGGGGGACATTGTAGTAGCTGCCACATCTATATCTAGTGATCAAGTTGGTTAGTACCTGATGTCTTGATGACACTCTAGATCATTAGGTGGAGCATCTGTAGTAGGACTGTAGATGAGATGTATAGTGTAGCAATCATCCCTCACTTTCTAGCCTAGAGGGACTTACAGGAGAGATGACACATGTCACATTGACTAGCTTGGCTGAGGATCTATTGGATGCATATGCATTTATAGTAGCATAGCATGATATCACCATATCAAAGGTTAGATCTCGTGTGGGTATTGTCAGATATGCTTAGCCACATCCTTCTCACGTAGACCGCACGTGGCCATAGTGGCAATGCTTGTGACAATGCACCTACTAGCCACTCTATTGTGGCACAGGGAGAGGCACAATGTATAGACCCTTCAATCATTGAAGGGCATCAGTTCTATAATGTTGGCCTTGATGATGTTGAGTTTAGCATGACCACTATGAGTTATCTAGATTTTTTTGACACATGATGATATGACTTCCATGCCATCTCATTTGGTTAGTCCACTACAATCATCATTAGAGAGGCGTGTGTGGTCTAATCATGTTGTAGATGCAGATTTAAGGTTCTGTGATAAGTGTTGTTTCTATGATGTTCATCATGAACCCCTCATAGTATGTATAAGGGAGGACATCATGATGATGGTACTATGTTTGCTATGTGAAATTAGAATTGTTGTGTAACCCTATATGATTGCATAAGTGTTGCATTAACTAGATTATCACGAACTTTCTATCTTAATGTTTGTTATAGATATGAGTGTATTCTTTATGCATTTAATCCTAGATGTTTTCTATGATAATGAATGAGTAAAAGTTTAGATCCATTTTGAATTGTCAATAAATGATTGATCAATGTGAATTTCTATTATTCCTAACCAGAATTATATTGTCCTTAATGACTATATATTATGTTCTTATTCGATGGCTTGTTTTTAGCTGTTATGTTTTGTTTTTAGTAAATGCTTTGTGTTTGAGGGATCCATACCCTATCTATTTGTACACTTCCAGGAGTAATCCTAATCCTGGGGGAGGTGGATGTAGTACCTCACCCCTAGTATGATTCTATTAATGTTATGATTACTCTAGGATGTGAGATTATATGTTAGGAAATCATCAATGCTTATGATTTCACTGACCCCATACTTGCATGTGTATGGTTGATGTATTTGTTTTACATTTATGTTTGACGTGCTTGATGCGGTTGAGGGACAAAGTCATAGTTACTTGCTTGTGAGATCCACATGATTGGCTGATCCCCGCCATTGTCTATTATATATTTAGTTATGTATGTACATGCAAGTTTTGTATGTAGGTTTGTAGGTACTGGGCATCGACTTCCCTAAATTGTCAGGACGAGTGTGCCCTATCGCAATATCTCAAATGGTAAGAGAGGGGAGATTACACGGATCCAAAACCCTAATAGATCCAAAACCCTAACCTAAGCCAATTTGTCCTAGGATTGGACGAGGATCAACTTGACTACCTTACCCGAATTTGTCTGGTTGACCAGAATTCATGGATCTCGTTCTTGAGTTTGTGCTTGGGTTCAGTTTGCTTGATTTTATTGTGCTTGATTCAGTTGATTTATGTTTATATAGGTGATTTTATATGATTATTAATGTTAGGATTATAGTTGTATTTAATGATTAAATATGTTCCA